>JAQISU010000046.1:14645000-14917500 GCA_029339505.1 Unio delphinus | reverse complement strand
TAATTATGTAATTGTCCTAAACCCTACGCTTGAAAGTTTTAGTTCACTGTGATGGTTATATTTGAACAACGTCATTTCCATACATCAAGTTAAAACAGTCGCATTATTTTAATCAGTTAAACATAAATTTTCAAGTAAGTGGCGATCTTCCACTGTGGCGCCATCTAAAATCATTTCGTAAAGTGTAAGTCTAATGCTTGCCTAGGCAAACTTAGGCTACTGTTTTGGTGTGTTTTTGAGGGAAAAAAAACAGTTATATTCCATGGCCTGGGCAATAACAGGTTTACCTCACCTGCTAATATTTACGTTTAAACAAACCAATAAACCGTCCGCAATGCAAAGAAGGGCAGATTGTCATACTGCGCAGGGAAACTCTTTCACAAATTTGAACGTGACATATGATCCGCACATCTATAATGGGTTGCATTATCTTATGGAATTCGTACGGAATTAGTAGCACCATTGTGATATCTGACGGCAGCCAATCACAAAACTAAACCTCATACATAAAATCACATGTAGTAAATACTTCAATATAAAGTATTGGCAAAATAATCTTCATACTTTATAATTCCTATATTTTTACAATAGAAAAATATATCCGTATACCTTCACTAAATTATATCCTTATATTTTCACATGTCACAAATATAACCTTATATTTTCACATGTCACAAATATAACCATATATTTTCACATGTCAAAATATTAGATTTGCCATCATGCCGTGCGACACCTGACTGTGTGAGTCTACAAAACGTGAACCTGAAACAAACAAACGAGACTTTCTTAGCTGAAAATTACATTGGCGAATGATTCCTGTAGATTACAGGGGTCTCAAACTCGCGGCCCGCGGGCCATTTCAGGCCCGCGAAACGATTTTTTGCGGCCCGCTGCCTGACAGTAAAGTTTAATGTTAATGCGGCCCGCGCGTTTTCCCCATTCTCATATATATATAATATGACCCTCCGATTCTGATGTTTTGTTTATATTTGTATAGGTTTGGACGTTGATTATAATGGTAAAAATCGTTTTAAAATCGGACTAAAAGTTTTTATTGTATAGCATTTTATGAGACAAACATGGCCAAAGTGCGGTTTTGAGAGAAAACACGCTTCGAATGTTGTGTATACATAAATCAAAAGTTGAAAAGGTCAGTTAGTGGGTAAAGCACAACCATAATTGTGTAAATCGTAGCAATCTGACACAGTATCAAAGAATCCCTATTAAAGCTGCAAGTATAGTTTGTCCGAAAAAGAAGGTTCGGTTTAGCAACATCAGCCTCTCAGCCAATACAGTGGCAGAGCGCATTTCTAAGCTGTCAGGTAACATTTATGATCATCTGTGTGAGAAAGGTAAACATTTCCATGCATACTCAGTCGCTCTTGATGAGAGCACAGACGTTACTGACACTGCACAGCTCAAATGCATGGACAGACCACTGCTCAGGAGATATTCCGCCAGCTGTGTGATGCCATTGTGGATGCCGGTTTACCGTGGAAATATTTTGCAGGAATAACAACCGACGGAGCGCCATCAATGACAGGGAAAATAAATGGACTCGTGGCACATGTTCAAAGAAAACTGGAAGAGGAGGGTGTGGAAAAAAGTCGTTGCTCTACACTGCATTATCATCAGCAGGCCCTTTGCAGTAAATGTCTGATGTTTGACAATGTGATGTCTGACGTTGTGAAATGCATCAACCATATCAGATCCAGGGGCTTGAAGCACCGGCAGTTCCGCGCCTTTTTAGAGGAAATAGAGTCAGCATATGAGGATGTTATCTACTTCACCGAGGTACGTTGGGTTAGATGGGGAAACGTCTTGAAAAGGTTTTTTTGAGTTGAGAGCAGAAATCAAAGCCTTCACGGAGAAGGATGGGTGGTCGTTCCTGTACTATGTGATCCCAAATGGCTCATGGACTTGGCTTTTTTTGTTGACATTACACAGGAGCTGAAAGTAATCAACTAAAATTTACAAGGCCAGGGGCAGCTTGTGAATGTTGCCTATGACAATGTCAGGGCATTCTGCACAAAACTTATGTTATGGAAATCCCAGCTTTCTCAGAGAAACCTCTGTCATTTCCCAACATGCAAAGTACTCATGGATTTGGGCACACCATTCAGTAGTAAGCATACTGATCCATTGCAAAGCTACAGGAAGAATTTGATCACAGGTTTGCAGACTTCAAAACACACAGAGCCACTTTTCAAATTTTTGCTGACCCTTTCTCCTTCAATGTGGAAAATGCCCCCCTACCCCCTTGAGCTTCAAATGCAGCTGATTGATCTTTAGTGCAATTCTGAACTCAAGGCTAAGTCCAGTTAGGTGAATGGAAAAACAGAAAAGCTTGGAAAATTTATGAGAGAATTACCCTCCACATTCCCTGAAATTTCCAGGTTGTTCAAGCGGATCATGTGCCTTTGTGGGAGTACCTATCTGTGTGAAAAGCTCTTTTCCACTATGAACTTTAACAAGTCAAAGTTCAGGGCCAAACTTACTGATGAGCATCTTCAAGCTATAATGAGGGTCTCAGTTGCTTCCTCACTCAAGTCAAATGTTGCTCAGCTGTGTAAGAAGAAGCGCTGCTAGGTCTCTGGCAACAAGGAGTAGGAGGAAGTAAGTGAAGCCTGTGTTCTTGAGAACCCTTAATGTTTTTATTTTTTATTATTAAAGGTTGAGCAGATTGTAACAGTTGTACTTTATTGAATTTGAAATCGCTTTTTTGTGGAATACTTGATGCGGCCCAGTCACACCCAGACTCTACCTCCTGCGGCCCCCGGATAATTTGAGTTTGAGACCCCTGCTGTAGAATAAATGCGCAGTGCTTTTTGTCGGGATCAACATGACACGTAAACATTAATATGTTCTACCTGGGACATGAATTGAATGTTAGCAAGGTGAATTGCGGTAAATTGACAAAGTGTAAGGCAAACCAGGCAAACATTTATGAGGATCTGTGACCATTTAAAACAGGTTTTATGAATTATATTTATTTTCCAGAATAATTATTAATAAACGCGGACTAGCGAGGATTGTGATTATTTTTATGGGAGTGATACAAATGTTGCTGGTTGAAGTGTCAATCCAGATTGGCCAAGCTAAATGAGGTGTGTGTCCATACGAAATTCAGGATTCAAATAAATCTCGCTATATTAGTCAGTCCAAGTTTTTCTGTCGAAGGAGAAAATCTGGGGTACCCTGATAACAATAAAGAGTACTCTTCCAGTTAAACAGCTTTGCAAGGATCGAGGGGGTCTGAAAATTTGTGCAACCAGACAGCAGAGTAGAAACAGAGTTAAGTCTCTGTTGGGAAGCGAGCGAGGGCTGTCAAATGAAAGGTTTGTCTCGGTTACATACGATTTGTTAACTGGTGTAAGTTTGAAATTATTGTTGATTATATTCATTTTAGATTCATACCTCGAGTTTAGTTCGGAGATAGTCGTGCATGTTATGTGATTCATGTATTATAAGAAAGGCATACACTATTTAGTGATATGAATGAGTTTGGATTCAGTTGTAATTTCTTTATAGAAATCGTGTAGTGCAAGAGTTCATGAATTTCCTCTGATACTAATTGTGTGAATATGTACGTTGGCTGTTTAAAATGATGCTAAGAATTGATGTTTGTTATGTCTGGAAAAACATGTCAATAAGTTGTCAATTAGAAATGTAATGTAGTTAGTACAAGGAGTACAGTCCATTATTTCGTAAGTAATTACGTTGTTTGTTCTCTTCAGCAGAGAATTGAGGTGCCTGTCGACTGGCATAGCTCTGTTGGTAATTTATAACCATAGCGGGTTTGATGGTTTATCTAATGATGTCTAATTATGTCATGGTCTCGGTAGGAATGCGAGAGAAGATATACATATCTAAATGCATCTTAATAGGGCTGTGTGTATTTATCAGATGCGAAATGACCATAGATAATTATGCTGAATATCGATAGTCGATGTCTGAAGCAGAAGAATGTGAGTATTGGTTGACCAGAGGATAAGAAAACCCTGACGTATTTATCATGGGTAATATGGTTTTCTTATATGAGAGAGAGAGAGAGAGAGAGAGAGAGAGAGAGAGAGAGAGAGAGAGAGAGAGAGAGAAGTAAATAAATATGGAAGCGCGGACCTATCACCATCAGTGATTTGGAAAATACCGGAAGCAGCAGACGACGTGGTCATGCCAACACTCGGGGTTGGATCAGTCACTCGGTCACATGATGACATTTGTTCCATCAGTACAAAATAACGGCTACATGAATTTTGTAACTCTGTTTCTGAGAGAAAGCGAACCATTCAAATGGCATGTTCGATTTCATATTGTTTAGGTAATTCTTGGAACTAGTATGTTTTACATGCAGGGACTCGTGTTATTCTATATCTCTGTACAGATCTCTGTTTCCCACCCAGTAATATCACATTTTATTGTATTCTTAGCTCGATCGGGGCAATATCACCGTGGTCGATCGTCTTTTAGAGAACAATAACCAAAAACAAGAAGTAGAATGGGGAGATCACACATTTCCATCATCAATTGACAGAAAGTAATCTTTGGTAAAGTAATTTGACTGAAGTTATTTCCCTACTTCATTCACAACGACCAACCCGATGTGATGCATTATTGAATCGGACTTGCATTGTTTTCATATTCGGTCAAAGAGTATACAAGATGACATAATGCAGTTTACTTCGATACCTTAGTTCAACCCAATTCTACCGCTTTCTGAAGTCAAGTATATTTTATATCAGCAGGCTATGAAAGTGGTGAGAATTTAAATGCGGGTTAGCGTTTGTGCCGAAGAGTGATTTTAATCTTCTAGACCTCGATTATGGAGCAAGCTTATTATATAAAAACGAAAATGTTAATTTTTTACGTTAATAACGAATACAATTCATCATGTGATACCAAAAACTATATTTTTCATTTTGTGTCTTCTCCACTCGTTAATAGGTCACGTTTGTAGTCCCACACGATGACATATATATCCGGTATTGGCGTTGGAAAATGAAATCTACTCTATGTAGTCCTGGAGAGTCCATACAACAAGGGTTGTTAAATACACATAGCAGTCATATGATAACTCTAGTGTCTTTGACATCAAGGGCCCAGAATGGCCGAGAGGTCTAAAGCGCTGTCCGTTACGGATCAATACCATCGCACCTATGTCTGCGTGGGTTTGAGTCTCAGATTCGGAAAATTTAGGTATGTGAGAAAGCGTGCCAGTAGTTTCTCGTGGGTCGGTGTTTCTTGTTTTTTTTTTTTTTTTTTTTGGGGGGGGGGTCCCGGGTTCTTCATCCATCATTAATACTGGCTGCCGTGCTTAGCCTATCGTATGCTGAAAAATGGTGCTAAACACTAATACAACAACAACAATAATCTGTCCCATCATATTACGACATGCAATCGCATCTCTGTACCTCCGACCTATCCTATTGAACTACGAAAACCGACTTGTACACATGACTAACTTAACATTTATTAGTTTACATGACAGCAATAATTTATATCGACCGTGTATATAGGTATATAACAGTACATTTAAAGTATCCATTAGTTTATGGACTGTGCAAATAGCCTTAGGACAGTTAAATTAGTGTATCCGTCAATATGTATCGAGCGCTTGTTGGGTATCATGAAGACTTTGATTAGACAGAGACATAGATATAGACTTTTGATTTGGTGCCGTTTAGAGGAAAGTTATTTGAAATTTTGGAAACTCATCAATCTTCGAAGAAAAAAAAAACAACACTTGAATTGATCCGGTGCTGGGTATGATATAATGTTTTCAATGATTCTATTACAGAACGTACGTATATAACGTAAATACGTACTAATGTACGTATATAAAGTAAATACGTACGAATGTACGTATATCAAAGAAATACGTAAGAATGAATGTATATAACGTAAATACGTACTAATGTACGTATATCAAAGAAAGACGTAAGAATGTATGTATATAACGTAAATACGTACGAATGTACGTATATCAAAGAAATACGTAAGAATGTATGTATATAACGTAAATACGTACGAATGTACGTATATCAAAGAAATACGTAAGAATGTATGTATATAACGTAAATACGTACGAATGTACGTATATCAAAGAAATACGTAAGAATGTATGTATATAACGTAAATACGTACGAATGTACGTATATCAAAGAAATACGTAAGAATGTATGTATATAACGTAAATACGTACTAATGTACGTATATCAAAGAAATACGTAAGAATGTACGTATATCAAAGAAATACGTACTAATGTACGTATATCAAAGAAATACGTAAGAATGTATGTATATAACGTAAATACGTACTAATGTATGTATATAAATAGCTGAGCGACAAGCTAGGCAGCTGTTAGTACTATTTGTGTAAGTCTTTGGCATGACTCGGCCGGGGATCGAACCCACGCCCTCCCGCATTCTATGCAGACTCCATAACCACTAATCCACAATCTTTTATGTACACTACTACTTAATACAACATATTTGGACATAAAGAACAAGAACAGGTTAGAACGAACGACCTCACAAACAGACAGCAAGTAATATTCAAGCAAAGATCTGCATCCATTGAATCAGACATATGATTGGTTGGTTAGCTCATTGTAATGATAAAGGGGAACAAAAAAATTATATTAAAATAAACAATATATATATATATATATATATATATATATATATATATATATATATATATATATATATATATATATATATAGTGCCGCAGACATGTAGCACGATGTCGCACCCAGTCACATTATCCTGACCCCAGGCTGACCAGTCCTAACACTAACCTCTTAATGCTGAGCGCCAATCGAGGCAGCTGTTATGATCATTTCTGTAAGTCTTAGGTTTGACTTGGCGAGGGATCGAACCCACGCCCTCTCGCATCTGAGGGAGAAGCTCTAAGCACTCGACCACCATATTTGATTTATTATATTTCTACCATATACAATATCTTTGGGTACACAGAGCAAGAACAGGTTAGAACTACTTCGCCCTACAGGTATAGTATGAGAACAAAACGACCTTGCAAACAGACAGCTAAGCACTGTACATTTGGACCCAGTCATATGATCTACGCCGTTATTTGAACAGCGATAACCCATTTATTTAAAGTAGATTTAAGTCGATACATCTAACTCTCTCGTCATTCGTCTCGCCCGTTTTTGCAGCTAGTTACACTTTATATATTGCAATCTGCAAATTATGTCATTGTCTTCCGTTGCGATGTCGTCAGTGAGGTAAGATCTTTAATTTTGACAATAATCTTTTCTTTATACATCGCACGTTGTCATTATTGATATCTTTTTAAGTACAAAATGCCAAATATATTGAAACAGAAATTCAATACGTTGGAGTTGTGTGGAGTAATGAGCTACACTATTATCATCATCATAGCGTATGAACCCATTCAGCAGTGTAATTACATGCAAACATGTATACACACATTTGATTTTTAATCGCCAAATTAGGGCGGTATTATATTAACATATTTGGAACAACCCATCGGAGCTATGCAGAGAAAGTTTCCAGGGTATAAGTTAAAAAATGCAGCTGCATGCACAAAGTTACATTAGAAAACGTTGCTTGTTTCTCTCTCATTTTAAAGCTGACATTCCTAAGATATGCTGGTTATGCATTGAGTGTGTATTATATTCATGACGTATGTTGGTTATGCGTTGAACGTGTATTATATTCATGACGTTTGATGGTTGTGTACAAAATGTAAATTATATTTATGACGTACGCTTGCTATCCAATTAATGTGTATTATATTCATGACGTATGTTGGTTGCGTACGAAATTTAAATTATGTTTATGACGTATGCTTGCTATGCAATGAATGTGTATTATATTCATGACGTCTGCTGGTTATGTGCAATGAATGTGTATTATATTCATGGTGTATGGTGGTTATGTACATAATGTGTTTTATATTCATAATGTATGCTGGTTGCATAATGAATGTGTGTTATATTCATGACGTATGTTGGTTGTGTACTGAATGTGTTTCATATTAATGACGTTTGTTAGTTGTGCTTTGAATGTGTATTATATTTATGACTTATGTTGGTTGTATACTGAATGTGTATTATATTCATGTTGTATGTTGTTGTGTACTGGATGTGTATTATTTTAATGATGTATGCTGATTGTATACTGAATATGTATTATATTCAAGGCGAATGCTGGTTGTGTACTCAATGTATATTATATTCATGATGTATGCTGGTTGTATACTGAATATGTATTATATTCAAGGCGAATGCTGGTTGTGTACTCAATGTATATTATATTCATGGTGTATGTTTGCTGTGTATTGAATGTGTATTAATTTCATGATGTATGCTGGTTGTATACTGAATGTAAACATAAACACAATATTGCTAGCATTTTCGTATGCTTTCGTAGATGACCTGACCATAGTCTACTATATTTTAAAACTCGAACTGGTAATTTCTAAAAGAAATAAAACGGTGTTAGCATGCTTAAGCATAGTCTGTTTATTATTTACTTGTTTGCACATTTTGAAAAATTACTTTATGGACTTTAAGTTTTTGATGTAAAAATTGTCAAAACTATTAAGTAAGAGTCACCTGATCTCGACCAGGTAAGTAAATGTTCTTCTATTTCGCAATTGTATCTGAATAAAGCTGAAACAATATATAAATGCATAAAGGAATATATTAAGGAAGCACATGTATTTATCATGGACCTCGAGGAAGACAAGTTTTTTTTTTGAAAAATAATCATTTCAATTTTCTATTTGGAACAGCACTTACACCCGCCGATGTAAGCAATTTTTCCGTCTATAGAATACTAATGTGTTAACTTGTTTGTCATTCAAGTGTGTACTAAGTGTGAGTGTAAAATTGGATTTTTAACGAACTTTTAACAATTATTCAATTATATCGCTACGATATCTGCACTGTGGCAGTTTATAGTGATATCTAGTACTTGGTCATCATGCCGCAGACTTATACTTTCTCTAGGATACGATAATCTGACTGGTGATAAAATATGAAAATGTTGATGACAGTGAAAATCCTAGCTGACAGGAAAGAATGTTGGATATATTTTTTATTTGATTTATTAAATGACAGCAGGTCTCTGGGTGACCTAGTGGTCTAACGCGATCGCCTTTACCAATCATTTCAGCATGTTTGAGTTCGGATACGAAATCGGTTAACTTGGTTATGTGAGAATATTTACTAGTAGATTTCAGTGGCTCTTTGGTTCTTACCCGTTTCGAGTCGTGTTATTAGCCATTAAGTGTATATGAGAAAGATTGCCAGTAGATTTCAGTGGCTCTTTGGTTCTTACCCGTTTAGGGTCGCGTTATCAGCCAATAAGGTATATGAGAAAGACTGCCAGTAGATTTCAGTGGCTCTTTGGTTCTTACCCGTTTAGGGTCGCGTTATCAGCCAATAAGGTATATGAGAAAGACTGCCAGTAGATTTCAGTGGCTCGGTGGTTCTTACCGGGGTCATTCCTGGCTCTTATTCCACAATGTATTCTTGCTGTCACGTATAGCCTACAAAGTGCTGAAAAATGTTCTTAAGACCAAGCTAAGAGAGTCGTTATTAACAGAAGTAAACTGTTGACATCGTCACATGCAAACACGCATAATTATTTCTATACGTAATGAATAGAAGTTATGAAAAAGAACGTATTTCGACTTCTGTAGATTTTTCCTTATCCATCTTATTCATAATATACATGTAATTACATTTTAATCTCACATTGGCTCGAATACTTCTCTGAATATCAGCACTTCATGACCCTGGTATGCCGTATATACCAGGATGTTTGTTTTGCCGATAGATGGAATTTCATTAATCGTAACGATTTAATGTTTCGCTTTTTATATTGTTCAACCTATTAAATAACGTGCACATAAAGTTTACATGGGGATTTCATTTTACAGTCAATATTTACAAATGTTTTAAAATACATTTTTCTTGGAAAGGCACACTATGTAGCATATATTGAGGGGGCAAGGCTCTCTCTCTCTCTCTCACTCTCTCTCTCTCATGTCGCGCCCCTATTGAGGGACTCTCGACATGAATGTAGGACCTAGCTGAGTGGGAATAGATCAAACAGGCACTCAACCCTATCAACCAATCGGAAGGAGTGTACTAGAGGTGCAGTGGCACCAAAATAACGACTGGTGAAAAATGTTTTTTTTTTTTTTTCACGTCTAGTCATGATGGGGGTTTCTGGTCGCGAGAAAGGAGAAAAAGGTCCAATAAGCCAGCCCATGTATATCGACAGCCTTGAAATGCCCTAGCCATACTTATTTCAAATCAGGTCCAGTTTCATCGATGGACGGAACATACACCAATAATGTGCAAGCCACCTGTATAATTAAATCAAATTTTGTGTAGTTGAAGATTTTTTCTAACTCCTAACATACCAATGTTTCTAGTATCCAGTGTACGTATTGTAAGTCCCTAAATATTTTAATTTTTGAATGTCTGTGCGACATATGTAGGTTAGTCACTGTTATGTTATATGGATTGTGAATTTTGATTGGCGATGTTCGAAATTGATGAAGTAAGGTTTCTCAAAAGAGCTTGTTAAATAGAGCTTTCGTACCAAATGAGAGCTCTGTAATGGCCAAATGGCAGTAGCCATTAGAACGGCTGTTTGATGGAGGGTTACGTAATGGTAACCAGTCTTCCCTCGTTCTGGTTTGTTTGCTCCGGAGTCCTCCTGTCGTCTCTTGTTCATTGGGCCTCCCTTCATCTTGATTGTCAGCACCGGTGTCCTCCTCTCTTCTGGGTATCTATATTTAAAATTGTCCCTATCAATTTGGAAATACTCTGTGCTGTTGTTACCGATACCACCTTGTATTTTTGATATAGTTTTTAGGAGAATACTGGCTAATTGGTATTTGGATGTACCCTTTTGTTGTTGTACCTGATGTTATTTCTTAAATGCTTCAATGTTTATTTCTGTATATTTTGTTATCCTTGATGCTTCATCTAATTCTATTTGGTTGTTTTAAGTGTGTAGCCCCGCCAAATGATTGGTCAATGAACCCATGTGACCTCATTGTGGGGCTACAATTTACTGCTTAAGGTTGTTATAAGTTTCAGAATTAGAGTGTCAATTAGGTGTTTTAGTAGCCTGTCAAATGATTGGTCAATGAACCCATGTGACCTCATTGTGGGGCTACATATTGCTCCTAAAGTTGTTTTATATATATATATATATATATATATATATATATATATATATATATATATATATATATATATATATATATATATAAATATATATATATATATATATATATATATATATATATATATGTATATATATATATATATATATATATATATATATATATATATATATTAGAATTTTCGATTTATTTAGGTGTTTAGGAGATGTTTCTATATTGTTTCAATTAGCACTGTTGTTTTAAGCAGTTCAATTTTATTTTTGAATGTTCCTTGATGGCTGGTGTTAGTTAATTGGATTACTTCTGGATATGAACTTTGTGCGGCAATGTTTAGTTGTTTGGATCTTAATTAGTCCCTTTCCTTTCTGATTTTTTTTTTACAATTGTTGAAGATATGGTGTAATTCTTCTGGGGTGTTACAATTGTGGCAATTATTGTTATGTGGGAAGGGTCCTATGTATTTTCCAAAGCTGTTTGCCAGTTTGGTTTTTCCTAATATTTTTCTATTTAATTTAGATTGTTCATAACCTGTGCACCTCGGTGGTTTTATTACTCAACTAACTTCCTTAATGATGTTGTGTAATATTCTCCCTTGTTTATTTATGTCCCAATCGGATTGCCATTTTTGATTAATCATTGTGTTAATTAAACTATATATATAGTTCAGTTTGGCTATATTTAAGGGGCATGCAATTAGGTTCGTCGAGTTTGTTTTTAGCAATTTGGTCTGCTAACTCATTACCTTTGATGTCATGTGGGATGGAATCCACATAAATTCTGCTAATAGTTTATTTGAATTTAATGTTTTCAGTAATAGGTTAATTTGTTTTAAGAAATTTTCTCTAGACGTTAGGAAGCTTAGCGAGTCGCTAATAATCACAGTCTTATTCGGTTTATTTTCCTCAATCCACTTTAATGCTTCTAGGATGGCCCAAACGTGACTTGTATGAATGGAGCAGTGGTCGGGTAAACGTCTGCCCATTTGATTTGTTTATTCTGGTATGACAATTGCAGCAGCTGTTTTGAAAGAATTTGTTTTTTTTGACCCATCCGTGTAAATGTCTGTAAAATTTTGATATTGATTTTTTTAATTATTTCTAATGCTAATGTTTTTAAATAGTTTTGTTGGTTTTCCTTGTTTCCTTTATCTGATAGGAAGATATTTACTTTCGTTCGTACATTGCTCCAAGGTTCTTTGTCGTACGTTGTGTTGTTTTCTACGTGGAATATGTCTAATAGAAATTTAGTTTTTAATTCATGAACTAATGTTCCCATTGAAGTGGTGTTTTTAATAGTTTTTCTAAAGGAGGTATTGCATTTGTTGATAGCCAGGTTTGTGGGGTGCGTTTTTTCATGGGTCGACACTCTGGCTGTATATTTTAAGATGAGTTCCTGCCTTCTAAGATGCAATGGCAGTTCCCCTGTTAAAACCTGTAGCTCGGCTGTCGAGGTTGATGGCAGTACGCCAGTACCAATGTACATTAATGTTATATTATCTTTATCGGAGTGGTGGATGAACCTCGTTTGTCCTGGTACCAGCAACCATGACGAAGCATTTGACAAAACTATGATAACCCAGATAGTAGTTATACCAAGTGCATTTATGTCATCAATATAACTCACATGATCTTCCATGTACGTTGTATGTTTCCTTGATGCGGGCACCCGTAATGGGCTTCCACGTTTACATTATATGTTTCCTTGATCCGAGTAACCCTTTTGGGCTTCCACGTGAGCAATGCATGTTTCCTTGATCAGAGTAACTCTTTATGGGCTTCCACGTATGCATTGTATGTTTCCTTGATGATTATACTCGTTATGACGGGGCCCCGAGTGGCCGAGTGGTCTAAAGCGCTGTCCGTTACGGATCACTGCCATCTCACCTCTGTCTGCGTGGGTTCGAGTCTAAGATTCGGCTAATGTAGTTATGTGAGAAAGCTTATCAGTAGCTTCTCGTGGGTCGGTGGTTCTTTCAGGGGGGTTCCGGGTTCTTCCTCAACCATTAATACTGGCCGCCATGTATAGCCTATATTGTGCTGAAAAATAGCGTTAAACCATAAAAACAAACATACTCGTTTTGGGCTTCCACGTGTACAATTTATGTTTTCTTGATGCGAGTACCCGTTCCATTGTATGTTTCCCTTCTGCGAGTACCCGTTATGGGCTTCCATGTGTACATTGTATGTTACCAATAGGATCCTGAGTATTCGTGTTAAATTTGCTTTACAACACAAGGAGGCAAAGATGAGAAATGTATTATTCTTGTCTGTAGGTGCTGTATGAATGTGTATATTTTGTAGACTTGTCCACAATCATAAGCTTGGAATTTTGGGGTCCATTGAGATGGTTATATTTGTACAGCTTTATTTCTATATTTTCGTTAACGTTCGACTACACTAGGCAAATTAAGTAAGTATTTTCAAAGTGGTTTATTTTTCAACTTTCTGACAGCACTTCTCATGTATGTGGCCACCTTCCACTGCAGATCCAACGTAGTTCAGTTGGTATAACATTGGACGTTTAATCTAAAAGTCGTATGTATGCTGCTTCAGCGTGTTCTTACTATCGCGCTTTGCTCCCCTTTTCTCGGCAAGATATAGAAACACATCACATTCTAATATATCGTTGACACCAGCGAACAGTCTGCTGTGTGGAGTTGAGGTATGAGAACTGCTGATTCCATAGTAAAACTTTTGCAAATGGGGGCGTGAACAACGAACCAGCATTTTTTGAGTGTTAATTGTACGTGATACAGAATTAGTAGCATCAATATGGTATCTGGCTATGGTCACTAAAATAGTAAACATCAAATCAATAATCATACAAAATAATGTAATAACTCGAGTATCTGTTCCATCATATCAAGTCATACAACCCCATCTTTATATAAATGACTTATGATACAACAATATATCCTAGACATGGGTCTTTTCCAATGGAACTTTTCATCAAAGGCGTAAGCAAGGTAAGGCCTGTTTACTTAAACTTTAGAAAAGATCAACTGGACAAAAATCGTTTAGACAACGTCCTGACATCAAGTCCAAGGAAACAAGTTATGTACAAAGTACAGTTATCTTACAGCACAATTTACATTCATGGGCAAATGTTAGCTATGTAAAATGTTGTTTACAGATGACTTTTACAAAGTACAATCATGGAGATATATATATATATATATATATATATATATATATATATATATATATATATATATATATATATATATATATATATATATATATATATATAGAGAGAGAGAGAGAGAGAGAGAGAGAGAGAGAGAGAGAGAGACAGAGAGAGAGAGACAGAGAGAGAGACAGAGAGAGAGAGACAGAGAGAGAGATGTATTGTGGCCATGTTCAATTATAATGTATCGTGGTGACGTATGGAGGGGAAAATGTGTAAATCCATAGAGTCAAACTGTGTAATGATATTCGGTCCAGGATACAACAGGATGACTTTGGGTGAGTTCTCACTTTAGAAGTGTACAATTACAAGAGCTCAATAACAGGACTTGAATCATTTCTGTTTACATTGTATTTTGTTTAACATTTTTCATCCCGAAAGGTAGGTGATGTTTGTTAAGATGTGTGAATGTGTGCATTATTAGTGTTATATATCAATATATTTAATATTACTTATATATTTTATGCTGTATGTCTTTCTTCTTTTGAGTGACTATCGCCTGTCCTAAAATTTCGCTCCTTTGTCTTAAGCATCTAAGTGTAGAAGAGTTTTTGAGTGGTGACATAGATTAGTGTATTCACTATATTAAAGCGTCTGTGTAATTACACAAAGGATGAAGAAATTAACGCATCCATCAACTTATATCACATACATGATCTAATGTAATACTTTAATTAATTTCCAATTCCAAGTTTGAAGCGAGTTCAATTTACACACGAATTTTTAATCACACCCACCACGGCGATATTAGTTTCTTCACATTATGTTAGTATTTCTCGCGTGCAATTTTACGCAAACCCTCGTGCGATATGTATTGATGTATAAAGCATATAGCGGACGAAGCCCTCACATATGGGAGTTCGTGATATGTACTGACAAGGCCCTCATATATGTGAATTAGTGATATGTACTGATGTATAAAGAATACAGCGGACAGCGTCTTCATATATGGGAATTAGTGATATGTACTGATGTATAAAGAATACAGCGGACAACGTCTTCATATATGGGAATTGGTGATATGTAATAATGTATACGGTATACAGCGGACAACGTCTTCATATATGGGAATTGGTGATATGTACTGATGTATAAAGAATACAGCGGACAACGTCTTCATATATGGGAATTGGTGATATGTACTGATGTATAAAGAATACAGCGGACAACGTCTTCATATATGGGAATTGGTGATATGTAATAATGTATACGGTATACAGCGGACAATGTCTTCATATATGGGACTTGGTGCTATGTACTGATGTATAAAGAATACAGCAGACAACGTCTTCATATATGGGAATTGGTGATATGTAATAATGTATACGGTATACAGCGGACAATGTCTTCATACATGGGAATTGGTGATATTTACTGATGTATAAAGTATACAGCGGACAACGTCTTCATATATGGGAATTTGTGATATGTAATAATGTATACGGTATACAGCGGACACCGTCGTCATACATGGGAATTGGTGATATGTAATAATGTATAAAGTATGCAGCGGACAGGTTTTGAGTGTTGAGTTATTCTTTGAGTTAGATTTTGTACTTGGTATTAGATTAACGCTCCATATACACAAAATGGAAGAAAAAGCGGAGTGGTAATACCTTATTAATATGGTTGCCGTCATAATCATCAATGTTAGTAGTGATGTATAAATCACTAACAATGTTAGTAGTGGTAATGTGCTGTGGTGATGATAATGGATATCATCACCACAGCACATTAGCACTACTAACATTGTTTGCAAATGTAATAGTCGACAACGCTGTTATGGCACGTTAACACAGACACAGTTGCAATAATAGTGGTGATTGCACTGTTTAACGATATCCTGTGAGGTCATTCCATTACAGTTGTAGCAATATCAGAAGTAGTAGCAGTAGCAATTGATGGGGACGGGACACAAAAAAAAAGAAATGGCAGAAAGATGACTTCAGCTTAAAACAGTTGTGTATGCTGGAATGGCAAAATAGAGAGCAAGAAATGATAGATGCAAGTTTTGGGCTTATTAGTGTGAAATAAAAGACTAAACGGCATGTACGCACACTACGGAGTTTTGCGGTTATAAATGAACCTTTATTCATTTTTACCAGTTGTTTCTCTTTTTTTGTACATAATATACATGCATTTGTTGGAAAAAACCACATGAAAAAAGATTAATATTGCAATAGCAAAATAATTTAGTCGGGTAAGGAAACATTCACGACCTAGCTCGTTGCTGTACACTTATTACAATGTATTTAGTGTTTGGTTGGTTTGTTTATAGCAATGGGGTTTTGCACAGAAGTATAGAAGAAACACTATGTAAACTCACAAAGCATCAGTCTTCTTTATATGATCATAAATTTGCAAACTACACATTTATATTATTGTGTTGACAGTGGGGGACTACTGTCTAGCCAATGTCTGTTGCTGGTCAGTCTGACAAAACACACATTCATTTCACCTGTGTTCACAATTACGGGGATTCGTATCTAGTCAGTTTATGAAATACTATTGGAATTACACTATTTGTCGAAGGCATTTATTTTCCATAAACGATACAGATGCATAGCATGTTTGAGTTTAGGCTTGATACAGATGTGGAAACTACCAAATGTTTTAGTAACATCTTGAGTGTAGGATGGTCTTTACTCTGGTAAGAACTATGATGCATCACTGTTCTGAAAATGAAACTATTGTTAAGGTTTACATTTTCTTTTGGAGGGGGGACAAGGAGTAAGAGGGTTAGGGACCCCTTACAATTACCAGTCTGAAAATAAAGCCTCTCGTTTTTGTACGTTCGGCCAATTACATGCAAGTATGTTTCAACTATCTTCCATAATCAAATTCATCATACCTCTGAATGAGATAAGATTATGCACCCAGGTAGATCACGTGCTGTTTTAACTGAACCGTCCAGACTGATTGCCAAGCAACACTTAGGACGACTGACGACTGACGATGGACGGCATACCAATAACTTAACTGGCTTCGATCTGGTAAACTAGAACAAGTGTGCAAATACATTTTACCACTTTGAATGCAAAGCAATAATAATGTATGTTTCCATTAATAGCTGAGCTATGCATATATTGTAGACTTATTTTGGATTTTGTTGGTTTGGTGTTTAACTCCATTACTTTGGGCTAGATAGGATACACCTGGTGGCATGTATATCTAGTGGCGGAATAGTCCGAATTTTCGGACAATTGGTGAAATAACTCGGGGAAGAACTCCCGAAAAATTGGAGGTTATTGACAGCTTTCTCATATACTCACATTGGACCGATAAAGTCTGGAAACCAAGCAGACGGAGGTGAGATGACAGTGATCTGTAAAGACTAGTGCTTTTGACTACTCAGCCAATTTGACCTAGAACAGTTTTGGTATTTTATACAAGTACTTATGTATCTGATATTGAGTTTTTGTTTTGCACACAAGCGGATATTCTTTGAATAATTGCTACATTTAATATATATATATATATATATATATATATATATATATATATATATATATATATATATATATATATATATATATATATATATATATATATATATATGGATTTCGGCTGCACGTTTGCTCTACCTTTTACAGTCCAGGCCCTAACGTCGCCACTGTCTTTGGTTGACAACTCACTTCGTCTTAGAGTCAACACGTTTGTATTCATAAATCCTTGAAAAGACACGATGGCCACTGCAGGTTCAAATCAGGCTATTTGCAGTATAGTCAAAGTTGGGACTTTGGAACTAGAAACGAAAGGTATGTAATAGATAACTCGTATATTACAACCATTTTAGGTTCTTTTCTTACACTTAAATACGTAAACATGGTATTTAATAATGTTCTAAACGCAAAATGATATACCACAGTCAACATTTAAATAAGCCTAAATCTAGATTACATAGTTTTATTAGCTTTGTTCCTTAAGGTATAATACAAATAATGAAATATTTCAGCATATTTCCACTAAGCCCACAACATAGCATTACCGATATAACTTAAAGCGTGCGTCGGAGAGAAAAAGCCATTCACAACAATTGTATGACTGAGTGAATGGATGTAAAGTGATAATTATATTCAGTATATATCTAATTATTGTTTTAGCTGTCTTATATCAAATATCATTATTGGAAGGTGCAATGCGTAGCCTAATATCATCTGGCAATGCAAAAATAACAAATAACATTGCCTTAGATTCACTATGTCGGATTTTCTTCATCAGTATTATTTTCAGGATTCCTTCTAATGATACAATTACGATACTTATTATTGCCTTTTGATCTAATGCATTATTTATGAATCATAAGATGCATTTCAGTGATGATACACTTCGGATTGGATGACTTGCGACAGATTCTACATTGTCGACCAAGTGTTACGTGTTTAGGCTCTAATAAACAGTAACATAGAAAACGTGAAACCAACAAGCTTGGAAAAGATTTTGCAAAATAATTTATTTCTCTGAAAAAACATTGTAAAAATAGAAATAGAATTACAATTTTAAGAATCAAATCCGAACGTAATCCGAGATTAGTCCACGAATTAAATTACAAAATTCCTAGTAATGAAATGTTCCAATAAATTCAAGTTCGAGTTATTTTAGAAAATCCAAAATGGAAGATGATGACGTATGATGTAGTCTGTACTTTGTTTATCTACAGTTCCTTGTAAATTCGCAATAAATAACACTCCAGTGATGGAAATCCAAATACAATTTTGATAAACTGTATATGTCAAAGGATTATATATGAGCACATCAAATATTTCCCGAGATATGTATTAATCCTTTTAAAATCCAAATGAATTTAAGAAAATTAACATGGATTCAAACACTGGCTACAACAAAAGAAAATAAAATGACTTAATGTCAGATGCTAACTATATTTCAATAGAAAGTGATTATATTGTATTCTAATGCTTAGTTTTGCAATCATCAACAACTTGCGAAATAGAGAGAAAAAAAAGGGGGGGGGGAGGTCACATGGCCGTGTTTATATCACGTACTCCTAACATGACCCTGTCAAGAAACAATCATTTTACTTTAAGAAGAAAACGTTTTTTATCTTTTAATTCACAAGTCCGATCTTGACATTGACAACAACCAATCATTTTAAAATTAAAATAAAATATGTGTACGTGGTTGCGGTTAACCATGAATAAAGGTTAGGATCTACTTCAACATTACTTGCTTGCCAAACAATAATTCAGTCAACCGATTTTCTGAGGAAAAACCCATCATCAATAAAGGTACATTACAATATTATATAATGAAAAATACAAATGATTAAAATCCGACGAACAAACAATTAAATAAAAACAAATTTATAGTAAATCAGATATACGTAACACAATTCAATGACAAGTTTCCATTTGCACAAGTAAACATGTCATGAACACGATTATATTTGTGTCAGAAATTTGCTTTCATTTGTTAGCATGAGCAAATATACAAAGTTAAAACCGGGCTGATATTCGACTGATTTCAGCTTTCAAAAACAGAGCAGAGGTGTCGTAGTCCATCGCATCATTTTCTGTTCAATAACGCAACTCGTCAATGAAGTTTATTGACGTGATATTATAGGGCATTGGTCTATTGGCCGCTGTTACCTGTTTTAATGGGGAGCGTATGCACCCTTCTATAAATTTATTTATAATCCATAGCTGTAATAGGATAACATCATCCATCCTAATGGATAAACACAGGTAAAACCATCCATCATAATGGATAAACACAGGTAAAACCATCCATCCTAATGGATAAACACAGGTAAAACCATCCATCCTAATGGATAAACACAGGTAAAACCATCCATCCTAATGGATAAACACAGGTAAAACCATCCATCCTAATGGATAAACACAGATAAAACCATCCATCCTAATGGATAAACACAGATAAAACCATCCATCCTAATGGATAAACACAGATAAAACCATCCATCCTAATGGATAAACACAGGTAAAACCATCCATCCTAATGGATAAACACAGATAAAACCATCCATCCTAATGGATAAACACAGATAAAACCATCCATCCTAATGGATAAACACAGATAAAACCATCCATCCTAATGGATAAACACAGGTAAAACCATCCATCCTAATGGATAAACACAGATAAAACCATCCATCCTAATGGATAAACACAGATAAAACCATCCATCCTAATGGATAAACACAGATAAAACCATCCATCATGATGGATAAACACAGGTAAAACCATCCATCCTAATGGATAAACACAGGTAAAACCATCCATCCTAATGGATAAACACAGGTAAAACCATCCATCCTAATGGATAAACACAGGTAAAACCATCCATCCTAATGGATAAACACAGATAAAACCATCCATCCTAATGGATAAACACAGGTAAAACCATCCATCCTAATGGATAAACACAGGTAAAACCATCCATCCTAATGGATAAACACAGGTAAAACCATCCATCCTAATGGATAAACACAGATAAAACCATCCATCCTAATGGATAAACACAGATAAAACCATCCATCATAATGGATAAACACAGGTAAAACCATCCATCCTAATGGATAAACACAGGTAAAACCATCCATCCTAATGGATAAACACAGGTAAAACCATCCATCCTAATGGATAAACACAGGTAAAACCATCCATCCTAATGGATAAACACAGGTAAAACCATCCATCCTAATGGATAAACACAGATAAAACCATCCATCCTAATGGATAAACACAGGTAAAACCATCCATCCTAATGGATAAACACAGGTAAAACCATCCATCCTAATGGATAAACACAGGTAAAACCATCCATCCTAATGGATAAACACAGGTAAAACCATCCATCCTAATGGATAAACACAGGTAAAACCATCCATCCTAATGGATAAACACAGATAAAACCATCCATCCTAATGGATAAACACAGGTAAAACCATCCATCCTAATGGATAAACACAGGTAAAACCATCCATCCTAATGGATAAACACAGGTAAAACCATCCATCCTAATGGATAAACACAGGTAAAACCATCCATCCTAATGGATAAACACAGGTAAAACCATCCATCCTAATGGATAAACACAGGTAAAACCATCCGTCATAATGGTCATACACACATAATATGATCTTCCTTAATTCCTAGATACATATAATATTATCCGTCATAATGGTTATACACATATAATATGATCTTCCTTAATTACTAGATACATGTAATATTATCCGTCATAATGGTTATACACACATAATATGATCTTCCTTAATTCCTAGATACATATAATATTATCCGTCATAATGGTTATACACACATAATATGATCTTCCTTAATTACTAGATACATATAATAGTATCCGTCATAATGGTTATACACATATAATATGATCTTCCTTAATTCCTAGATACATATAATATTATCCGTCATAATGGTTATACACACATAATATGATCTTCCTTAATTACTAGATACATGTAATATTATCCGTCATAATGGTTATACACACATAATATGATCTTCCTTAATTACTAGATACATATAATATTATCCGTCATAATGGTTATACACACATAATATGATCTTCCTTAATTCCTAGATACATATAATATTATCAGGCATAATGGTTAGACACAGAGATTTACATCCGTCCTAATGTTTTGATACAGATAGACAGATAATAGCATGCATCGTAATTGTTTGATTCAGACACACAGATAATACCATCCATCATAATTGTTAGATTCAGACAAAGAGATAATATCATACGTCCTAGTGGTTCGATTCAGACACAGATAATAGCACCCATCCTAATTGTTAGATTCAGACACACGTATAATAGCATCATCCTAATGGTTAGATTCAGACACACATATAATATCACCCATCATAATGGTTAGATTCAGACACACATATAATATCACCCATCATAATGGTTAGATTCAGACAAACTGATAATAGCATCCATCCTAATAGTTAGATTCAGTAGCTTGGAGGGTGAACGGACCACTTCTAGAAGGCTTCAAGCGCTTAACCTACCCTTCCATAATACCAAAAACATGTATTTTTACCGCGACCATACATTTGTGTGCGTGTGTCAACGCGTATACGGATACAGATTTGACCTAGTTAATGTGGTCGCCCCCTCCTTGCTGATGTCAATTAAAATTTGGATGAACATCGAGTCAGTAACGTGGTCGAGGATCATGCAAATGTATCATTCTAAATCCATGCGGGGTTGCCCGAGCATGACTAGATACATTTCTAAAACGATTATAATCCATGTCTCCGTTGCACCAAGTCTGATGAATATTTCTATGCGCATCCGTTAAACACAGCAAGAATATTAGTTATCCCTGATTACTTTAGGTATTGTTGTATACCGTTGAGTAAGATAAAATCACGTCTGTGTTTTTAATCTTCTCTCGAGTAAATATTAGGGCTGGATTAGATTTTTTATCCAACATAACATCATCATACACAACTAAATTATTACTACTCCCATCAATATCATCTAGAGATGGCGCTTCATTAATATCAGTAATAAATGCAACATCATCACAGTCTTCATTTATCATCGCTGCGTTTTCATTAGTCTTTTAGCACTGCATAACAGAGCTGATCATGTACAGACGTTACAATTTATCCCATTTTAACTAACTCATTATAAATTAAGTAACAACTGTGTCTTACAACTCCAAGACGTTCCAATAATAATCTTTCTGATAGTCTTTGGTAGCGCTGCAAGATGCTTGACCAGTTCTCGTTTTCTTGTCGCTGACCAATCAATTACATCCATGATATAATAAAAAAAAATATGGAATTATATTTTATAAATACAAGAGGTGTACTTGTACGGGTGAATAAATGATAATTTTAATGAAAAATAATATACCAGCACCTACTGCTAGGTATGAATGCTGTGGTACAACATCTTAAATGTATCCCCGCTGATAAGTCGGGTTTCAAACAAATGAAACACGGAAGTGACATTGCAGCCACGTGCGCCAAATTACCGGGAACTCCATGGGCCAAATACCCATGAGAAAAACACCTTTCATGATATAATTACTGTAGCAATGGAAACAGACTTGATATCCTACTTGACAACCAAGACCAACCAAAACCAGGCGAATATCCAATAAATCAGTTCGAACAGGTTTGTCACGCTCATGATGTAGCTTATCGATTAAATGATCTTCAGCAGCAACACATCACATAGGTGAAATTGATTCACGCGTTAAATTCCATTAAAAAAAAATAATCTTTCAAGGAATCACAGGTTAACTGCTTATTAAAAACCGCTATGAAAGGTAAACTAGTATTAAGGACTTGTAATTAATGATGGAGTCAGTTTATTATTCTTCGAGCGGATATTGGAGAGGTAGCGCCACGATTAGTAAACTCGCCGAAGCTGTTGGTGTTGACCGCGCCAACGCAGCAATATGGTTAGCCCGACAACAGATATGGCAAATCTATCTACCACCACCTGAACGAATACAATACGAGTATATTGATGTTTGCGTCCCTAATGAAGTTCATCAGGCTGATATTTTATTTTTACCACATTATACTAGACGTCGTAAAACATACAAATACGCATTAGCTGTCGTTCATGTTCCAAGTAGATACAAAGAAGCAGAACCGTTATGAACATAAGCAACTGGTGAAATAGCTTCTACGTTTAAATTAATTTATCAACGAGGTGGTCTACGATGGAACAGCAGTTACATGTTAAACCTGGCAAAGAATTTCAAGGCGCAATATCATTTTTGATCAAACAGCACAACATCAAAAAAGAAAGAGGACATACTGCGATTCATCGCGATCAGGCCATTGTGGATAATTAATTGAACACTTGCTGAGAGGTTATTTGAATATCACTACGGGAAGTAGTAAATTCAAAAGAAAATATCTCGCGAAAGGGTTTTTAAGATTAACAAGTGTGATATCTGCGCTGAATAATGAAATTACTCGAACAATGAACATGGAACTGGTTAACGCAATCACACGAGCGCATATACCTGTGCAAGATGATTTGTCAGCATATCCAGTTCTGGGTAATGTCACCGTGAGGTATTGATATGAACCTGGTGAACTTGAAGGTGGTAAAAAATAGAGCGACTGATAGTCTGAAGTATCACAACACACAATTTCCAGCGTAGTTACATCCACGGGTAGACCTGCAATATACTGATTAGATTCAATTGCTCCTCAACGTGGATTTATGCGTGAAGAATTACAAATAATTCCCGAAGACACGCAATTGTCACCCCGATCGCTTAACTAGCACCTCGACGTCGACTACATTAAAGACAAGTTAACATCGTATTTTCGCGTGTTTGACGACGACTATTATCTTTTCTATCAACGGTAAATTGTTTTAAATCGTTTTCCAGATACCACCATAACATTACACAACTACATCTCGCACAGTGATTATTCTGTTTCTGCTTCAGTCTCATGATTAATTCGACATCAATATAAAAATCTTGATTAATTTTTTTTTATCACTTAGCTTATATCTGGCTAATTTTGTTCTTATTTTGCTATCGTCGGTTATATCATCGATGATATCTGCGTCGTGACATGATTATCTACGATCCAAACTCGAGTATCAGAAATAGTTAATTTCTGAGATGAGTGAATCGTCATCGCGTATCCTATGCATCCTCATCAATGCTAATATCAACAATGACAATATCGTTTAATAATAGATTTTGCTTCTCAGTTCGTCCTGGTATATCAACGTTGAGGTTTTAACGTCGTGTATAAGCTGGTCTATAACATAACGACGTTGGTAGCGTCGGGAACGTTCTCATATGCAACTGAAGAAATTGGTGCTAAAGTGTATCACGAGTTATCTTTTACTTGCTACTATTAAATCATTTGAAGTCCACGTTGCAAGAAATCATCCATTTAAGTTTCCCTTATTACTGTGCCTAATGCCCTACACTTTTATTTGGCATCAACCTGATTAAATTTTTTTTAATTGTTCTTAAATTATCATCAATTGATCTGTGGTCGACATCGATTCGATTTCTTCGTAATAATCAACAAAACGTTTAAGCCAATCGTGTTCGAGATTTTCTAGTAAACGATGGTGGCTGACCGTGATCTCCACACATAATCAGAGCTGTGTTTTTTCGACAACAGCCAATTAAGAAACATTTTTAATGTGTCCAGCGACACTGTGCATATCTCAGCCCAAATAATATCCCCAGGGATATATTTATTACCCATCCTGTCAGGCGTCCACGCATCACCCTTGTATCTGAAAAAGCTATGATAAGTACACGAATTAACTTCTCAGGTCTTCATCTCCCTGGCAAGTCTACGTGCTGGTGTTAGCACAATCACGTCATCGCTTGGAAATTTAATTAATTCAATCAGCTAAGTTGTCTTGCCACAACAGCCAGGTCCATTCAAATACACAGTTTTGTGTCTGGATACCGGATCATGCACCGACTCCGCAAAAGATAGTTGTGATATATGATCGCGTTCATAATAATCCAATATCATAACACCTGCAGTTGGTTTATAATTACATATCTCTTCCTGTTGTATTCTCCATGATTCCCACGATGCACCCTCGCTGATAAACTGAGATAACAACGCCGAGTATTTCTTATCGATATAAAACGAATCCGTGGCAACTCTGACTGTGGTGCGCGGAAATCTGTTTATCATCGTTAATAAATTTATCGAGATATATGGGAGCAATGAAACTCTTACATGCGTGTATTGCGGTGATTCGCCATTGATTTAACCAATAGCACCTACTTGTGTTCCGTCAGACAAGATGTGGTTTTCCTTGAATGATAATATTTCTTTCGTCGCCGTATCAGCGACCACGAATTCATATTCGGCAGAATCCATAATAAATCGTGAATGACTAATCACGCCACCACCCTGAGTAAACTTACAGATTATGTTTCTAGCAATATCCTTTGCAGTTTGTTTTTCACTGTTGCTGAATTTAATCTTGAGAATTTTAGGAGCTTCATTGACAATATGATCAATGGGAGTATCTGGACATATCTTGATAAATCGCTGATGACCTCGTCATGACTAATACACTCAGGTGAAGTTAACCAAACTTTTGTATGCGCGTGATATGATATAATTGCTACACGTATCGTCAACAGTGTTAATATTACAATATCAAGCATATATCCTGACAGCACTATTGTCACAGAATTAGGCGAAAATTAAATTTATTTTCTTCTTGATTTACAAACTAATCTTACCATTTTCTTTGTTTCGTCGTACATGCATTACCTGGGGTGAATAAGTGGTTTTCTCCAAGGTAAGCGGCGTGTAACGATTTGCATGTGCCTGATTTTTATTTACATGAAATCCGGAACATTAGTTTCACGTGGTGCACGGCAATCTTGCTGTGATTTCTGCTCACCTATTTGAGGGTATATAAGGCAGAATATTTATGATCAATTTGACGGGACCTAAAGTATCTAATCACAGGATAGATAAGCTCGTCTTTCAATCTCCAGCCAAAGGGCTGATACCGCAGCTGATAACGTAGCTGATAACGTCGGCTGATCACATCTCTGATAACGTAGCTGATAACGCATCTGATAACGTAGCTGTTAACGCATCTGATAACGTCGGCAGATAGCATCTCTGAGAACATCTTTGATAACGTTTTTGATATCGTCTGATTTGTTGTGGAACATCTATGATTTGTTGCGGAACATCTCTGAATAATAGCTGAATGTGATTGATTGTGCAAACGAATTGAAGTATCTGACTGTCTGTCTGTCGAACTGTCTGTTCGTCTACATCTGTCATAACGTGTAAATATCCGGAAAGCTAGAAGTCCGAGTGTCGGAGCTGTCTAGAGTTGTAAACATCCGGGGCGACATCTAGGGTATTGAGGAACGTTAGTTCTAGTAGATGTTGTATGCTGTCTGTACGTATAACTGTGGTGGATCCGTGAAGGGCAAACGGCCGATAAAAGTATTGGTCAACCCTAGGTCTTCGGGGAAACTGGGCGGCGATTCAACTGTTGGTGAATCGTACGGTTATACAGGGTCGAGACACATATGTGTGTTGCAATTGTAGTACAATTGAATACATTGTTGTATTTACATAGTTATTTCAAATCACATTAGTATTTCAAGGGATTGCATGAATGTCAATAAAAGCTAGCAACTTGATTGAATACATGTATATGTTCGTGCCAGTTGTCGCAATCCATACGTGCGATAGTATAGTTTGATGTTTTGTGTTTGTTATCGTAATTTATACTTGCGGTAATATAACGTTTGTACAGGTTCTTTTGGATCTGTGTATAGTCCAAGAGATTCCTTTGTATCTGTGTATTATTTTGCATTAATATTTAATTTATTCATGTATTGTGAATGGTTGTGAGTGTAATTGTGGGTTGAGCGCATGAGTTATTGTGTTGATACATCATTATTTTTCATTAATAATTTATTTCATAAATTTATATTTTCTTTCACATATTGTGTTTGTGTTGGTCATTTAATACACCATCTTCTCGGTAACAATTATGTTACAACTATGAAAGCTCATCGCGCTTCTGAAAGATGTCGACCAAACCAGATATAACAAATCGGATGATTCTGAGCGAACTCAAAAGACACTATACGAACAATCCCGGTCATGTCAAAATCAGGTAATGGTCCATCAGTCGGGTCATCTCATGCGTGGGGTGTCCAAATCGCGACAAAATTTCCGGCGCATTCGTCTTTACCTATAACAAAAACTCCCGGGATAACACGCAGCATATCAACCGAAATGAAGTCTTTGCGGTTATACCGGGTATTCCACAAACAGCTATGTCCGTATTCACAAACAACAGCTTAACTGAACATCGCTGAGAAATCGAGCGTGTGTTGGCTTCCATTTCTTTCTTTTTCGTGCGAAATGAGCGGCGACTGACGCAATCGTAAAACAATTTCTCCGTAATTCGTCAAAGTTCTCAGATGAAAATCTTCGTTACCTCAAGAGAATGACTACGATATAATTCAGCGTCGGGTTGAAAAAAATTGATCATTTTTCCATCGTTGTTACTCTAAATCAGCCATACAGACACGGGATTGATTTTACAGATTTTGTGAATAACATGAAATATAATTTCCGAGTATGGGTAAAGTCTTACAATTCGATTCCGCGGGAATATAGTCCCTACCCTAGTCCACACGTGTGCGTTATGATCAACTATGTTTATTGGAGCTCTTCTATTTGCTTGGTAGTGTTTTAAATCATACAAAACCTCTCCGGTTATAGTTGTTACGCCTATTATATATTTCTCCAATCTGCAAACAACATTTATTGTAGCTCCAGTGTTTTTGACAGATTCAGTCCATTTTGGCTATTTTTTCACGTCGTCGATCCGTTAACCCGTTACTTAGTACCGCATTTGCAAAATGCTTAATTACTCGCTCAGCTACACGATTCAGCCTTGACGAAGACAACGATGAAAATCTCATTGGTGCTAGTCTGTTAATATCACGTTTACTAATCGGATAAATTTCGTAAATGAGAGCGCTAAAATATATTATTTGCATGAAACACCGTTTGTCATTTGTGAAATCTATCACGGAAACGATTTCACCAGCAAGTTTATCACTCATTGTCGCGGTTGTATTATT
The DNA here is from genome assembly GCA_029339505.1 of Unio delphinus. Classification (NCBI taxonomy): domain Eukaryota; kingdom Metazoa; phylum Mollusca; class Bivalvia; order Unionida; family Unionidae; genus Unio; species Unio delphinus. The sequence goes on along the minus strand of JAQISU010000046.1, from coordinate 14,888,488 downwards.
AATACTGTGTCTACCATATACGCGGCATCGATGCGATAAAACTCATACTTACCAGAACAAATACAAATATGCCTACCTGTCTTCACAATCCAGGGACGTCATTTGGGGAAGGCGTTGTTGGTGGGTGGGTGGGTGTTTAATTTGCATGTCCTGTAAAAGTTATGTAGCCTATATACGAAAATTAACGAACCCGTTAAGGTCAATGTCTGAATCCACTAATATGCAACATGGAAAAACAAATTTTAAAATTAAGTTAATTTGTCAAACTAGCTATTAAATAGTAACAATATAGGTACATATTGAAACTTATAACAACAAACCATGACTTGCTCAAAAATATAAACTGCTCCGGTGGCCAAGTGGTTAGAGCGTCCGCCGCGGAACCGAGAGGTCGTAAGTTCGATCCTCGGCCGAGTTATATCAACGACCTACAAAAATGCTACTAGCAGCTGCCTCGCATGGTGATCAGCATTAATGGGTTAGTGCTAGGACTGGTCGGCCTAGTGTCAGGATAATGTGACTGAGTGGGATATCATGCTACATGTATGTGGCATTATGCCCCAGTGCTAGACATCACTATTAGCTGCTTTATTGCAGACATCGTAGCGATATGAAAGAAAAAATGTTAAAGCTACGTTAAAAAATCCTACTCTCACTCACTCAAAGATATGAACATGTTTTCTGTACTGTGACAGTACTATGTCATTCAAAATGACTAAATACATTACAAAATATGCAAAATCGGTAGATTCTTACATACAATCTAAGTTTAATAAGATAAATAATATCTCTGTAGATTTGTTCAAATGACTAAAATATTTACTTTCTGCAAGTGCATTTTAAAAATATAACATGCTGTTCGTGACATGTAGTTTAGAACTGTGCAGTATCCGTGACATGGGGTTTAGAATTGGGTATATAATGTCCTTCACATGGGGTTAGAATTCTAAATACAGTGTCCATGTTATGGGGTTTAGAAATTGGTATACATTGTCCGTGACATTGGCTGTAGAACTGTGTATACATTATCCGTAACGTAGACTTTAGTCACTTCTCAGCCACGTAGCAAAATCTGTCACGCTGCCCGAACCCGTAAGCGTTTTACCTCTAATTGCATTGTATGCAGGAATACGTGTTTCTATTGATGCCTTGTAAAATATTAATGAATATGTATGTGTATTTTTGTATCATTGGTATTTCCCCATCCCATAATAACCACTAGTTAATATTTGGTTATAGTAATGTTACAGTAACGGTTATTAACTCTTTGATGCATTAATTATAACTAATTTATTGTGATTAGAAATACACCACCACGAAAACAAAACTTATATGCACTTATGTTTTAGTGCACGTGGATCGAGTCTTTTTGCACACATACACACACACACACACACACACACACACGAAATATTACATTCCAACTACGGGATGTGACGAAAGTTTAGTGACATATATTCTAGGTTTTGTGAACTTATTCTGAAGTGAGCCAGTTTAAGAATTACAAACTTATCATGTCAACATTAAGCAGTCAGCAACAAAAAATAAGACATAAAGGAATACAAAATAATCTACTTGGTTGCTTAAATGCAAGCTTAAGGTCATAAAAGCAGTGATCATCCTTGTAAAACCAGTATGCATGATGTAAGATATAAAGAAATGATGATGGTGGTGGTGGTGGTGTTGTCTAAAGTTACGCTTTTCATTATTATTATTGTTATTATTGCGAGGTATACAAAGTAGTTAAAAATTACGTTACCACATTCATTTACATAATATATTATGATTAAAACTTCAGAAGAAAAAAAAATCTAAAATGAAACAGACTTTAATGTCTAGTTTGCTAGAGGATCGAATTATTGTGCTAAAATTCACAGTTTACATTTTAAACGATGTATGCAGACATTGAATTTAGTAACCATGGATTAGGTACCGATAAGTAAATCAAGGTTTTGTAATCAAATAATATTATTGGATGCAAATACACGAGAACCAAAAAACATTCAAAGAAACCTAGAAGAAACCATTTTTACACGACCGATCATTCTCGACATTGATTTAAATTCTAGATAATGACATAAACCTATTTATATTTTTATTTTTATTTCAATTTTCTGATACCATATATATTATTGATTTTGTTAATACAGTTTATTATATATTAAATTCTATTTTCTGATATCACAAAGAGTATGCACACAAATTACGTGCTGAAAATAAGCTAACAATTTGCAGCATTTTTTTTCATAGTTAATCTAGATGTTCGTCAACGCTTTCCGAGACTATTGTTCTACTTCGTTGTGACGTTTTGACCAAATCGCTGTTTTAGTCAACTACCGAAACTGTTTTAACATTTTAATTCCGTTCCCAATTTTTCACTTCACATTCTTAAATCATAAACGTGTCACATTTATTACTCTTGTATTCAATGGTTTACCTGGACCTTGGTTTGAGACAGCTTTGTGAGTAGGTAACATTTGAGAATGCGAGAACACCAGTTAAATTTAAAACTCGAGCACAACACATTATATGAAAGCATTCATTAACTAATTCAAATGTCGGGTCTCTGTCGCATTATTAATTAAATGCTGGATTACTTTCCTGCAACTAGTGATCTCGTCTCGTCCTCTCATGTATACTGCCAATATGCAGGAATACTTGGGGGAAAAAATATCCTTTGTTCTGTTATTTTTTTTTTTAATTTCCTGGAACGATAGGGGCTGTACGGTAACTACACTTTATTTGCCTTTTCACTCTCCTGGTCATGGACAAGAACATATACTGGGATAGTTGATCATTCTTTCACACAAGTTTGTAATCACCATTAGAGCTGGCACAGTGGTCAAAGTTACTATCGCACTCCTCCTAAACGGATGGCACACGAGTATGAGGTTTTCACTAAAACGTTTCTTATAATGTCTAGTTGACCCAAAACGGACATGGTGCCGATCTGACGTTGAAAATGGGCGTGATAGCGTTCATCTTTAAAAGCTAGTTCTCCTGAATGGAAAGCCCAATTGAAATAGTTTTCTTTGAAAATAATTATTATGATTTGGTCTCAAGTGAAAATATATCAATGTGATGTCCAATATGGCCACAATAGCTGCCATTTTAAAACTATTGGTATCAGTATTTTTCCTGAATACATGGTCGTAATAACAAGGGGTTTTCACTTGAAGACTTCTAATGTCTATTCAGTCCTAAACAAAATACTGATCTTATGTTCAATATCTTTTTACTGCCACTTGATCTGAGTTAAGGAGACATTTTACTATCTTGCTGGTCCAAAACGCAAACGGTATCGTTGCACATAAAATGGCCACCTCAGTAGCCATCTTAACATTATTGATATCGCCACTCCTTCTTAACATGACATATGGTGGCCGAGTGGTCAAAGGCGGTCAGATTTATAGATATCTCGTATCTCACCTCTGTTCGCGTGGATTCAATCTTCGGACAGACCTACCGAAGGCTTGCCAGTTCTTTCCTGTGGATCGGTTGTTCTTCTTGAGTTCTTCTACCAAATATACCGGCCACCATATATAGCCCAGTATGTGCTGAAGGAAAAAAGATTCAAATACAAGAGACCACAAACTCCTCATTAACAGGTGGTCGTATTCAGTAGGTTTTGTTTACAAGCGACTTGTTCTGATATTCAGTTGATCTTTAATAACATATGGTGCCGATGCGACTTCTAACATGAGTACCACGACGAACATCTTCAACATATTGTGATTGTCATTCTACCAGGAGACATCTTACGATATTTTGTTGGACCTAATGAGCATGGTGCCAATTTGACATACAGTATGTCCGCCATCACAGCCAATTCAAAATCTTGTTATCGATGAGGAATATCAAAACTGTTCTTAGTAAACAGCCGATAAAAGGAAGAAATTGTTATTTAATATCTGAGATGCACTAATCTGGTATAGCATTTAACTGAGATGCAATAGTCTGGTATAGCATTTAACTGCTATGCAATAGTCTGGTATAGCATTTAACTGAGATGCAATAGTCTGGTATAGCATTTAACTGAGATGCAATAGTCTGGTATAGCATTTAACTGCTATGCAATAGTCTGGTATAGCATTTAACTGAGATGCAATAGTCTGGTATAGCATTTAACTGCTATGCAATAGTCTGGTATAGCATTTAACTGAGATGCAATAGTCTGGTATAGCATTTAACTGCTATGCAATAGAATGACACACTCTAACATTAAACTGATATGCACTAGTCGGGTACCTTATCGCAATTAACTGAGATGCAATAGTCTGGTATCTTATCGCATCTAATTTAGATGTAATAGTCTGGTATCTTACAGCATTCAACTGTGATGCACTAGTCTGGGACCTTATAGCATTTAAATGTGATGCAATAGTTTGTTACATTAGAGTAATTAACTGAGATATAATAGCATGACACACTCTAGCATTCAACTGCGATGCACTAGTCTGGTACCTTACAGCATTCAACTGAGATGCAATAGTTTGTTACATTAGAGTAATTAACTGAGATATAATAGCATGACACACTCTAGCATTCAATTGGGATGCACTAGTCTGGTACCTTATATCATTTAACTGAGATGCAATAGTTTGTTACATTAGAGTAATTAACTGAGATATAATAGCATGACACACTCTAGCATTCAATTGGGATGCACTAGTCTGGTACCTTATATCATTTAACTGAGATGCAATAGTTTGTTACATTAGAGTAATTAACTGAGATATAATAGCATGACACACTCTAGCATTCAACTGAGATGCACTTGTTTGGTATCTTATATCATTTAACTTAGATGTAATAGTCTGGTATCTTATATCATTTAACTTAGATGTAATAGTCTGGTATTTTATAGCATCTAACTGAGATACACTAGTCTGGAACCTTATAGCATTTAATTGATATGAACTAGACTGGTACCTTATAGCATTTAAATGAGATGCATTAGTTTGTTACATTAGACTAATTAACTGAGATATAATAGCATGACACTCTAGCATTCAACTGCGATGCACTAGTCTGGTATCTTATCGCATCTAATTTAGATGTAATAGTCTGGTATCTTATAGCATTTAATTTATATGAACTAGACTGGTACCTTATAGCATTTAAATGAGATGCATTAGTTTGTTACATTAGAGTAATTAACTGAGTTAGTAATAGCATGACACACTCTAGCATTCAACTGAGATGTAGAATACTTTAAAGAAAACGTTATCTTTCAAAAACTAGGTACGCTCCATTTGATGCTATGTTTTATTTCCACGATTTACTTTAACGAATTACGTCTTCTTTTCTTTGTTGAGTAGTTTATAACTTGATCTTGTAAAGTTATAAGATCTTGAAACCGTAGTTTATTTAGCCAGATACAAGTATGTCTACTAATCTGCATAAACAAGTAATTTATTCTTTCATCATATCGCACCATTTTGATAATATTGCTTTCGGGATTGATGTTGTTTATGTCAATGTTAACATTCTTGCTATCAGGGTTGACACTATTTATTTCAATTCTATGTCGTGCTATCAGGGTTGACATTGTTTATTTCAATGTTAACAGTCTTGCCATCAAAACTGTCGCTATTTATTTCAATGTTAACAGTCTTGCTATCAGGGTTGACGCTATTTATTTCAAGTTTAACATTCTTGCTATCAGGACTGGCGTCATTTATTTCAATGTTAACAGTCTTGCTATCAGGACTGGCGCTATTTATTTTAATATTAACAGTCTTGCTATCAGGGTTGACGCTGCTAGCAATCTTACTATCAGCGTTAACGATGCTTATTTCAATATTAGCAATCGTGTCATCGTTGTCGAAGCTGTTTATCTCAATGCTATGTCGCTATGAGCGTTGACGCTGCATATTTCATTGTATACAATCTTGCTATCAGGGTTAGACTCCATTATTTCAATGTTAACCTGCTTGATGTGAGAGTTGAAGCTGTCTTGCAATCAGGTTTGAACTGCTTAACTCAATCGAATCTCGCTATCAGAGTTGACGTTGCTTATCTCAATAGAATCTTGCTATCAGGGTTGGCGTTGGCTGTCTCAGTCGAATCTCGATATCAGGATTGACACCGCTTATTTCAATGTTAAAAATCTTGTTATCAGGGATGACGCTGCTTATTTCAGTGCAATCTCGTAATCAGGGATGACATTGCTTATTTCAATGAAATGAAGCTTCTTATCCCATCCAAACTCTTGTAACACAACTGGCCTTGACCAAACCCTTATCCCATCCAATCCTGCAAGGAAATACACAGTATCAGTTACTAAATTTGAATAAATCACAATATTGTTTGTAGTCATTATTGTAATGAGCATGATATTTCACGCTATTTTCTACATAATGCAAAATGATGATTATTTGTTATATCTAGGTACTAGTGTGTCTTTTGGTAAAATTGAGTGGTCAATGTTGAATTGTCATTATGTTGACGTGACATGGTATGGATTTATGGGTGTGTTTTTGTCTTGTGTTTGACATATATGTGATTCAGAAATGTCCCTGATACGGACGGGACTTTCACGACTTTTTAATGTTCTCAAAAAAATCACGACTTTTCTTTAACAAAGGAGTGATCCAGGATGCAAACCTATTTTTAGTAGAGAATTTCCAGAAACAAACGCATTATGTATTTTTTATCCGTTCAATATAAAAAAAAAAAATTAGGTCTTTTATCACATTTAAATCAAAGGAACTGTCAATGTGCTCTTTACATACAAAACAACTATCGTTACATTTGATAGCAATTTAATCGGCTTACCTATAATTTCTAAATTAGGTGTAAATATCAAAGTTCCATATGTCATTATTAGTGAAAATATTTTATAAAAGAAATAATGTTCAATGTATGAAGAAAAAAAATTGTGGAATCATTAATATTTTTTAATTTGTGATATTAGTAAAATATTTATATTATTATAAAAAATTACAAGCATATGTAATGACTGGTAAATGAAAGTAAATGACAGAAATACTGTAATTAGTCCAAAGAAGTGACAAACAACTTTTCCAATTATTTGCAATGTCACCATATACTTTAACAATTAGTAAGATGATTCTAATATCTTATTTTTAAGTGAAGATGGAAAAAAAAGTGAAAGCCTAACATTCTGTTGAAAAAGAAACAAAATGAGTAATGAAAAATAGTTGTAAAATGGCAATAAAAAGGGGGAGATAACTCAGTTGGCCTTTTCCTATGACCAACAATGCAATAAAGTTAGCGAATATGTTAAAGTGGTCCAAAAACTTGATCTTCCCTTTGTCCCTCAAATAATAACCCTACTATGCAAAATACACTGATAAAATGAAAAACAAACACGCAACAAACTCTTTCCCAAAATTTGTCCACATCTCTCTCTCTCTCTCTCTCTCTCTCAAATGCATGTACATGTGCATATAAGACCATACCTACACACCAAAATACAAAATATAATACAAACAAATAAATATGTGTGAGCACGGTAATATTATACATCTTATTACATTATTGCAACAGAATGTTATATAGTTAATGTCATACACACAAGTAGCAATTTTTTTTTTCAATTAGGAAATGAAACACAGAATGCAAACAGGTTGATACATACTTACATTGTATAAGCCTTATAAAATGTAAGTCTTTATCAACCTGTTTGCATTCTGGGTTTCATTTCTTAATTGAAAAAAAAATTTTGCTACTTGTGTTGAAGTCTTGACTTGAGCAGACATGAGACCTTATAATAAGGTGTCACTCCTGCTCAAGTCAAGATTGCAAGATCAATCATCAATTTAAGTTGGTACCTTCAATAGAAAAAAATAATGCATTGATAGTTTGAATTTATATTTGTTGACATTTGATTTTGTACTGAAGATTTCAAGTAGAGAAATATAGGAAATTTGTGAAACAGCCCCATAGTGTTGATTACATCATTCTTTGTTATTGTTTTGAATTTTGCTTTCTAGGACTAAATTCATACAGATATAATCTTGCCTTGGCGCCGTTCATTTAAACAAGTTTGATACATACATTTGAAGAGAAGACATAAACACTATTTTTGCTTATCTGAATGAAAATCAATATATACGTATATGAAATAACTTCTAGAAGTTATTAAATTGAATTTTTCACACTAACGCCGTTGACCGACAATGGGGTCAATGTGCTGAATATTTGAGAGATAATTTGGCCGACGCACCGGTCATGTCAGATATGGCTGAAACGACCAGATAGGACTAGGGTACTGAATTGAGACGTCGTACGGTAAGTAGAGGTTAGTCAGAAATATGAAATATACATGGATATATTCCAAATTGTTGGAAGCTTAAGACCTACCGTGTTTATGAGTATTACCTCCTCTTAATGTATGGAAATAAAACTTTTACAACTTTCAACGCTTTGCAAAAATACTAATTTTTCTTTCACGTGCCGCTTTATACCATAAACAAGTATCCGGATGTGTATCATGTTCGTTTCCAATGATATCACATTCAAACGATCCAAATTTATCTCAAAATATGCCGTAACAGCGGACCACTGTTCTGAAACCTAAGCGGCATCAGAAAATGGGAAATCTGAAACGGTTATTCCCCCTGTCAGTCCTATACCTACCATTATTACGATATACACACGTAAATTTTATTTAAAAAATGTTCTTGTTAAAATGTATAATTCAACCCATGGATAAACAGTCACTGATAAGTTACACCTGACAACCTCGTGACCTTGGCCTTGATGTGTACTAAGAATAACAGTCACAATAAAATGCTGCTAGACAAAATCACACCTTTGGTAAATGCTTTAAATCGCTTTTGCTGCACACCGTGTTATCTTTTGAAATAAATGGAAGATTTGTCAAACTATGTCAGTTGAATAAGTAATGAATTCTTTTCTTGCGGCGATATAACACAGGCCTTTTAGATGTTATAAGGTCGAACGCTAATACGTCACAATATACCGATGACGTCATAAAGAAGCCAAATACAGAATGGTCCCCTGTTGTACATTTGCATTATGGTACGAACGCAACGAAATCGTGACCTTTCCTAATTCACAACGGTCACGGATACTGTAACTAATGTAAACAAAACGGCCGATGTATGCAATGCTATGCATTTTTCTATGTACTGATTAAAATCAAATATTTTTTTTATTGGAAATATAATAACTCTAAATGTATTATTTGCACAGTTCAATGTTTTAACTGCTTTACTAAGGGAATGTGTTTAGAAAGGCATGCAGTTCTGGAACACTTGATACAAGAAATGGCGTTTGGGATGGAAATAAAATGATTATGTGATAATTAACTAATGACAATAGCTTGCTAACACATTGGAAGCACCAGGTTTATACAGTTCTGTCACAGGCACTTAATTCTGAGTAAATTCATGTATACACTCACCATATAAATAAACAAATAAATGGAAAATTTAAATAATGACAAAATAGGAAAAGCAGTTCCAAGTGTTGAACTTGTTATTTTGGTTTTTTTTTTTGCAATCAGACAGTGGATCACCTTAATGAGATATATGTAGCACCAAAATATAGGCAAGCATGGCACATGAAATGTAGACCCTAGTGATGGTGCAGTTATATTGTCCGTGATGGGGGAAGGATACTACAGTGTAAAAGTACTCTATTTAGTATTTACACATAGTTTTATTCCTGTGAAGCGATTGTGATTGCATCCTACTGTGTAACAGTGCTCTATTCAACTAGGTACTCCATTTCATTTAAGAGAGATAACTCTGCTGGAACTAGACAGGGATGTGAGTTATCTAATCACAACATATATATTTTCAGTCATGTGCATCACATTTTCAAAACATCATAAAAAATACAAAATATGATCTATATAGGAATTAGCATAAATTCACATGTTGCCAAGAGGCTAAACTTTTTCTAAGCCTAACAGAAAGTACAACTCTTACATAATCCACCAATCATAGCTAGTGTTGTTGTTTATTTCTGATTGCAATGTTCCCTACACTATAAGCTCCACCCACTTGGACTTGCGCAATTGGTACCATTATACCTACAGTGCAACAGCACTCTGTTCATACAGTCACAGTGTTTTATTCCGTGTGAAGGGGAAAACATACTACAGTGCAATAGGACTCTATTCAAACACAGTCAGAGTTATATTCCCTGTTAAGGGGAAAACATACTACAGTGCAATAGGACTCTATTCAAGCACAGTCACAGAGTTATATTCCTTGTTAAGGGGAAAACATACTACAGTGCAATAGGACTCTATTCAAGCACAGTCACAGAGTTATATTCCTTGTTAAGGGGAAAACATACTACAGTGCAACAGCACTCTGTTCATACAGTCACAGAGTTATATTCCCTGTTAAGGGGAAAACATACTACAGTGCAACAGCACTGTGTTCAAACAGTCACAAAGGTATGAGAAGTCAATCAATGTTTGATTTTAGGAAACATAGACATAGGTACCATAGTATTCCATGAGGTCCCTGAGTGGTCACATGGTCTAAAGAGCCCTCCATTACGGATCACTGCCATCTCACCTGTCTGCATGAGTTTGAGTCTAAGATTCAGCTAATGTAGTTATGTGGAACAGCTTGCCAGTAGCTTCTCGTGGGTTGGTGATTCTTTCTGGGGGGTTTTCCGGATTCTTCCTCCACCAATAATAACTGGCCGCCATGTATAGCCTATCATGTGCTGAAAAAAATGAGTTAAACCCTACAACAACAACATCATATTCCATGGGAAGATGGAGCACATTACAAGAAATCAGCATTCTATAAACCTTGGAAAATCACATGGGAATTTAAAGTCAATACAAGGTTAAATTACTATAAACAGGTTTTAGGTCCAAAAATTATGTTATGAAGTTTTATTTCGAAACATAGGACACATTGCAATAATGGCATGAATTCTAAATTTACCTTCTATTATTATAGACATGTCTACTAAGTTGTGATTGTTTACTTCATGCGATTTGAGCTTACTCTTCTTTACAAGTTTTGTGTCAAATGATTCCAGATTCATAATGTTTATAAATATGTAAACAATAAAAACTTACCAATATGGGCATGAAAGTCAAATTGGGTTATTTCAATATGTGAATAATATGTCTATCAATACAAGTTCCTCAATGTATATGTATCAAATTGGAACACAAGTTATCAATTATCAAGTTATCAATTATAATTACTTTTATCAAGCATGTTACATATTTCCTGAAATTGGAAAGTGATGATTGTACTTATAGTATGTTAAGAAAATTTCTTTGTTTTTCGGGGTTGGGAAAAACATTTTATTGAATAGTCCAAGAATAAAATTAAAAAATTAATTTACAAAAGTAGCATCCTCCTGTATTTATAATAAAGCTGGCAATGCAATTTTATTTAGCATATGTTGTCTGGAACTGTACGATACTTTTAGAACACTATGGATTTGGGTGGAGATCTTAAGACTGCTATTCTGTGCTAAAATATGTGGAAATGTAATCCAATACAGTAGACACATATCTTTAAATTTCCTTCAATGTGATGTTGTTGTGGTGAATTTAATGTCAGAAAAATGAATCATCTTTAAGTGCCTTCATTGTAGCAAGACTGGAAAGCTCCTCTGATATACAATCTGACACATTCACAGTACAACATTGGCAAAGGTTGTAGAAAGGCGCCATTTAACACAGGAGCTCATACAATTATCAGAGAATTGTACATGGCATGAACATATTGACACAGCTGTGCTCAGTCTAGTCAGTAAATTGTTAAGGGCATTTAAAACATGCAAAAATGTCCAATGGTTATATAAATCTAAACCCATCTTTGCAGTAAACAAATCCAAAACTACTGACAAATGAAACAATGTTAGAACATAAGCTACTGCCCATTTTACAATGTTCATCTGATAAAAGCATTCTATACTAAATTTGTATAGAAAGTATTGTTAACCTCTACTAAAACTATATCTACCAAAACATAGAGTATATGGTTTACTTCTACTAAATTTATATCTACCATAATTAGAAAGTATGGCTTACTTCTACTAAATCTTTCTATACCATAAATAGAAAGTATGGTTTACTTCCACTATATCTATTTCTACTGTAAATAGAAAGTATGGCTTACTTCTACTAAATCTTTCTCTATGATAAATAGAAAGCATGGTTTACTTCCACTAAATCTATTTCTACTGTAAATAGAAAGTATGGCTTACTTCTACTAAATCTGTATCTACCATAAATATAAAGTATGGTTTACTTCTACTAAATCTATTTCTTACTGTAAATAGAAAGTATAGCTTACTTCTATGCATAGCATTTTGCCATTTTTGACTATTTCCATAGGAAGAAATATATGAGCCAAAAGTAATTTTTTCTCTAGATAGTAGTTTTAAGATTCAAGAGTCATATTTTGGTCAAAGAACCCATTTTTTTGTTTCTCAAGATACAACTAAGCTGTCAAACAGTCACTAGATTTTTTTAAATGACCAACAGTTAATTTTTGACACTCAAGGCCTTTCACCAAAATGATGTCCATGCTCAACACTATTCCCTGTCCTTAAAATATGCAAATTTCACTATGATTGGTTTTGGTCCTTGTATCTAGCAGAGTAGTCTATTAGCCAAGTACAAAGCACATATTTTCAGTGTATTCATATTCTAGATAGATTTATTTCACAAAGAAAGATCGAATAACTTTGTAAATAAATATTTTATCTTAAGCGCTGAGGGGGTCCTTCTTACAACAAAATATTCACCTTTTTGCCTTTAGGGTACTTCTTTTAATTTCAATAGCCATTCTTAAAGTTTCCTATTTTGTCTGAGGCATTCATTTCTTCCACGTGATCTATGATTTACTCTCCATGTGCCTCTAAAACATATATCTACTTTCTCTTTAACTCTCTTATGGTTTCACACTAAAACTGCATGTCCTACCTCGTTAATTCAATGTTATCACTTCATCAATATTTGAAATTTGACAAACTCTTGTTCAACTTTTATGTCCACAGATTTGGGAATTCTTGGTCTATCCTATATTTTCGAATTTTTATTTCTTTTTTGGGGGGGGAGGGAGGGCGGGGTAATCTCCACAAGCGTCTCTCTCTCTCATAACTATGTCCAAAATGATTTCTTATTCCCCATTGGAGACCTCCGAAGTCTCGCTATCAGTTGACCCACTTCCCATGGAAGGATATTTATTATTATGACCATATTTACTAACTATCCATGCCCAAGTCGTACACAACTGGCTGTTTTTCTACTATCTCTGCTTGACATTGCTAAAGTTTATATTCGCATGCATTATTTTGTACACCCACAAAATCTCCATCGATCGGCTGTTGTGTACACGACAAAACAACCATACGATTTTCACTAGCCAACAGTAAATTGATTTCATATTATACCTGTATCAATAATTATCTTGCAAATCTGCTAGATTTAGTATGTTTGTAACCTTCTCGACTGCATTTATAATCACGTTCAAACCGAAGACACTGGGTGTCAACTAAACTTTGGTTACCCCAACTGAGCACCTTCTAACAAACCGGAAGTCTTTAGTTTGGTTCTTGGTTGTTTATTTTGTATATCAAAAGGTCTTGAGGTTACAAATGGACTCGGTCATGTATTAATACGCCAAGACTCTGTATTGTATTCCGAATGAGTGTTACAAAACTGTAAACATCGGCGTTCGATTCAGTAGCAGACGACATAAACTGGAGAGTGCAGAAGTTAACATGGAGAAAGGATTTTCATTGAAATAATCAGGGTAGTGCATACATGCAATTTTGAAAAGCAGATGCAAACTATTGGACGATGGTATATCTGTATTGTTTATACTTTGTAAAAAAAAAAAAAATTAATGTATAAGTTACAGTACTGTAAGCTTGCTTGTTTCCGTTAGTAAAATGAAAAACTCTGTAACATTCACTCCCATTCTAATTTATACACAGTATAAATTGTGTATAGATTTTAGAAGGAGAGGGATGTTTTCAGTAACTGTCTTTTTACTGAGAGAAATGAGTGCTCGTACCGAATACTGATTGTGTAGACTTTATTGGCAATCTCTGTCTACAGAGTCCATCCCCGTTGTTTGCTTCACCTGCAATGTAACTTTTTGAATCATTTTATTTTCGAAAGGAATTTTTATTCGTACAATTAGAAAAAAACAAATTTGCATTTAAAATCTTACCATGTACATCGTCTGATTTGATTATTTCTACTTGAATTATGTGTTTAATTATTGTTTACTTAAATTACGTGTCTGACTATTTTTACTTGAATTATGTTTCTGATTATTTTTATCTTATTGTGTCTGATTATTTTTTAATACATAAAATTCAAGTAAAAAAATATTCAGACAATAAGGTAAAAATAATCAGACACATAATTCAAGTAAAAAAAATCAGACACATAAGTTGACTTATTGTCACCTAGCAATTATGTCAGAATTAGGTAGTTAGTTATAGGGAGCGAAAATCGATCGCTTTCAATGAATGACTCACGAGCTTGATTCAATGGATAAAATAAACCCCAAGGCCTATATTGTTTGCATATATGAATGTCTTTTCATGAACTGTAATCGTATATATTTTTATATGGCTGGGATCTCAATAATTTCAAGTTATTAGGTCAAAAAATTTAATTGGAGTTGGGGTGGTTCCTGTCTTGATAATAAGTTGTATACATTAATTAATTTGTCTTATCGTGCTTGTAATTGTGTACATGGGTATAAATTGATAATCTCAAAAGTTTCAAAACTGCTATACGGGGGTAGGGATGGAATGCCTTTTAAGTGACAGTTATATGTGTAAATTTGTCTGTACATGTCAAGAAAGTCTGTGTTACGGTTGTTAGTTGGTGATCTCAATAATTTTTATGATGTGACCCAGGGAATACGTTTTTTGCAGGGTGGGGATAGACATCAGGCTATCACCTCACGTATTTGTATAAATATTTGGTCCACAGATCACATATGGCGTGAATTACTTGAAACTTATATATAATCACCTCTGCTGCATTAGCCCAAGTTTATTCTGAGCAATTTAGTTTTATTATTTTTTAAACGTATTACTAGTAGCTTGCAGTAACAGTAATAGTTGCAAAAAAGTTACAAATTGGCATCTATACTATACAAGAAAAAAATGTTATTTTAAAAGTATTTTTATATTATTTTTATTAGTTGTAGTTACAATCACATATGGTAATTAATAGGAGTTACTTGAAACATACATAAAATCGAATCTACCCCTTTATTCCTACTTTAAGCTGAATAATTTTTATCGTTTTTTACTCGAACGTATTTTTTATAGTTCGTTCTACATATCATAGCTAAATTTTCCTATATTGTGTTTAAGTCAGAAATAGATGCATAGATGTATTTACGTTTGTTTGGCATTGTTTACTAAAAGTATATATGTCTATATTTTATGACACTATGTCATTATTTTAGGTCAGAAATAGATTTATAGATGTGTATACGTTTATTTTGCATTGTTTACTAAAAGTATATATGTCTGTGTTTTGTGTATTCCGTATCCTGATGTAAGTAATTTTTTTTATCCACAGCCGGTTATAAACCCGACTATTATGGGATTGTAAAGATGGAAGACATGTTGGTAACCGTACACTTAATGGCGAGGAATCTTCAGGTTCACAATGGTCATGACGGTAAACTGATTACATCACACAGACTGGAGTACCATCCCAATGATGTCTGTCTTATTAGTAAGAATGAAGTCGCTGTGTGTCTGGTTAACGGTACGGTTGTAATCCTGTCATTGAAATCGATAGATGACGTAAAACTCGTCAAAACTTTAAAGACAGGATTTTATCGATGTGATTCATTGGCAAAATGGAAATCAGACAAACTCATTTTCAGCGGTGAGAAAGACGGCATGTTGTGTTGGAGAATTTTATCGATTAGAGATGGACGTATGGACTCAACTCACGTCATCTGTGATGGGTATGTGACTCACATTGCCGTCAAAGATAACACCGTGTACATCTCGTGTTGGACTTCAGACATTAATAATGGAATTTATGTTTACGATATTCTGAATCCAAAAACAAAAAAGTTTCTGTATCACCACCAGGAATTAAAAATGCCGTGGTCAATAATGGCTGACAGGGATTATGTGTACGTGTGTGACAGGAACTCTAACAGAATTCATCAGCTGACAGACAGCGGTCAGCTAGTGACCATACACTCATCAAGTCTGTATGGAATATTCTATGATGACCAGCAACGATTACTTTACACCACAAGCCATGAAAGTAATGTGATAACTGTTTACAAAATGGAGTCTTTACATCAACAAGGTAATTCTATTTTATTTTACATTTTCCACAACGAAAACTTCATTTATTTACATTTCATAATTCACATTTTTGTCTCAAAATATGATTTATGAATATTGTAGTCATAACTTTATTGTAAGACAAACATGTATAACAGATTTAAAATAAAATAAAAGTGGAATAAATATTATTTTATTATTTTAGAAGTTTGAAAATGTCCATTTCGTCGTGCATGGTCATATTTATCGATTTATAATATAAATAAAATATTTTTGTTATTTTAAATATTATTACAAATTATATTATAGTCATTTCTATTCATTAATGATTGTTCAGTCGTCTGCTCGTTGGTTGTGACTACATAATTTTCATATAAAAATATTAAATCTGTATGGACTATCAAAATGGCTGCTTATCTGCAAAACTCGCCATCATCACCAGTTCGGGGCAATGCATATTTTTTTCCAGAAGGTGGCGCTTTCATTGATAAATCTTTGCACACGACCTGTCATTGCACGCGACATGCACGCGACCGGATCTCGTTCAGCGTCTAAAATTCCCACGTATTTTGTGATCATTCATTTTAAATGGAGCGGTTCTGTGACGATTTTTCAAGGTGGTTTTATCAAAGGACAAAGCTCAAATCGAATAACAAGATAACTGGACAGTTAAGTTTTAAACAAATATATAAATACCATTTTTGATATTCAACTGTATACATTGCGGGCTATTATTTTCTACGATCTGTTCACATTTAGTTGAAGGGTGCAATGTTCCTACATTGTAAAATGAAACAGACGAGGCTGAAAATAGAGTTAGTACTTAGATGAATGATTATGGCGAAATATTATAGAAATAATATTGTACAGTAATATTGTAAAATAACGACCGACATTATTAAAATTAAAGTGTTGGATGCTGAAGTAATTATTTATATTGTTTGTCACACGCGAGCTATATGCAATTTCCAGCTTTTGCTTTTCCCCTTCTTTATGCACTCCTTGGCTTTTGATCATCCTCTGCAGCATGCTAACCTGCTTTGTAACATAGCTACATGGTGAATGGTATCTGTACTTAACCATATAAGCCATTAACCAGGTAAACCTTAGTACAGAAAGGACTTGGGAGTTCAGATTAGAAGAAGTAATTTGAAGTTACTGTATTCTAACCAAACACTTATATATGCATAATTATGAAAATCATCATTGTTAATATACATACTCATATTTCATCTTTGTCTCATGTTGTCATTATGTCTGCTTATGTTAAGTTCTTCCATTCAAGGTGAATACAATATGCACTGGTTGTACAAGAGGTCAGAATGATCTGTGCTGAAAAAATCCAATGTTCCATTTTTGTTCGTCTTGTTCCATTATATTACTGATGAGTATGAGCATTCTTCTGTTTATCTAAATCTATAATAATAATAATAATAATAATAATGATAATACTATAATAACAATATTAATAATAATACTATAATAATAATAATAATAAGACTAATAATATGAATAATTCTAATAATTAAACAATAATAATAATAATGATAATATAATGCTACTACTACTAATAATAATACTATAATAATAATAATAATAATAATTGGATTCAGGACATGGTCATTTAAGAGCAATGTGTTGGTAAGTAACTGTCTTTTGAATGCATATGTGTAGTATTTCAGTCTTCTTGCGATTCTGAAGCCATAAAAGACTCGTGAGAAAAAGTCTAATTGAGTGAAGGGTTATGGTCACGCTTGCATTCCTTGTGTTTATATATATATATATATATATATATATATATATATATATATATATATATATATATATATATATTATTGATAAGGGTAATTCATGTTGTCAGATATTTTATTATTGATCAACCACTCCTGTGGTTTATCCATATTGTCTGTAATCACAGCTCTCTAGTACAAGCAAGTAAGTTGTAAAGATGCTGGAAAACCAGTGTATAGGATTCGGTTGTAAAATTTAATTCAAATATAATTTTTTTTTTCTTCTATTTTGTTATTTTATATTATATTATAGGTTGATATAACTGGTTGATTTTCTTCCTTCAAATCTAGCCATTACAGCTCTTCCAGTTCTTATGATTTTATTATTATTTATTTTCCGGTATCCATATAGATTGGTTTCTTTTTTTAATTCATGAAGTATGAAATTAAGTGTGCTGATAAATTGGTTTGTCATTTATTTTATCAGTATAAAGAAGTGAATTGGGGTCAAAGTGACCTGTCAGGTGTGACAACTTTTATTTCTTTTCTTTTATCATTTAGCTTTTCACACGTTAGGATCATATGGATTTTATTGGCAGTATACATGTATTTTCTGCAGAGTGGACATTTTGGAAGGGGTCTTATACCTTTTTTTGTACACCAGTTCTTCAGTCCACCATGCGTCATGTATATATTCATTAATTTGTGTACTTCTCCTCACACGATTGATTGCTCATGACTATTTCGCTTAGCGCCGTCTTGAGTCTATAGGCCAAGACAGCGCTAAGGATTTTATAGTCAAGGTTCAGGAGGAAGATTGGACGCCAGATTTTTTAATTCAAGCATGTCGCCTTTAGTTTTGAATATCAAAGTAATGAGTCCAGTTCTCATTGTTGGTGTCATTTCTTTGGTTAGAAGTATTTCATAATATAGGTTTAGTAAGAATGGGCTTATTATTTGTTTGAAATTTGTGTAAAACTGCTGTTAGACCGTCTAGGCCAAGTGCCTTGCTGTTGGCTAACGTGTCTATGCCTGTTTCAAGTTCAAATAAGGATATTGGCTGTTCACATAATTCTTTCTTTTTGTTTTGTAGTTGGAAGTTCAATTTTGTTTAAGTAATTTTTGATATTTTCATTTGAAATATTTTTATTTTGTTATAGTGATTGGTAATAAGTATTGACTTTGTGTATGATGTCATGTTTCTCTTGTAATATTGTTATTTGCTCTTAGTTTAGTCATTGATCTATCGTTTCCTCTTCGCGTAGAAAAGGTAGTTTTTGTTTATGTCTTGCAGGTGTGTATACAGTTATGATGTATTTTTTGTGTTTTCATGTGTAAAAGTCTTCCTCTGAAATGTGTTGGTGTGGTGTAATGTTTCCAGTAGTTTTGTATTTGTTCATTCTTAATAATTAGTCCTATTCTTAAGTTAATGTTGCATGGATCTTTTTGTACTATCACGATCGCATTTAGTTCGTCTTCAGTAAAATTGATGGTTGTTTGGTATATGTTGTGTATTTCCTGTACTGCAGTGATGTCATGTGATTGTGTTATTTCTTTAGAGTTCTTTAGCTTTTGGTATGTCTAGTCCTCTAGTATTTGTGGATGCTAGTTTCAAAATGTACTTATCATCCATTTTAAGGGTAGAGGTTGTTGTAAATTGTGGTTAGTGTTATTTCATTATACTCTGTTGCGTGATTTATTGACTAGGGTTGTCACCCATGTTTGATTTGGTTTTTGTTGGGTGTGATCTGTTTTGTTATTGTTGTTTTTGTTGCCTTGGTTGTATTGTGTTTTGTTATTGTTAATGTTGCCTTTATCGTTGCCTTTTCTTCTGATTCCTCTTGTGAGGGCTTGAGGGCAGTCTTGAATTCACTGTCAGTATTGGTTTGTTGTTTTTCTTCAGTTATTCTGGTACTTTGATTTTAGGTTTGTTGTTGGAGTTATCTATTTCTCTTTTGCATAGTTGTCTGCATCAGTTTGTCTTGTAGCTTAGGTTTTTTCAGGTACTTGACTTTGGTTGCTTCTTCATTTGGGTTGTTTTTCTTTTCATTGGTTCTTGTTGGTTCATTGCGTCTTCACTTGTTTTTAGGGGTGTTGAAATCATAATTTAGTATTTGTTTGATGGTTGTGGTGATTGGAGTATATGGGGTTTCTTCAAGGGTGTTTTGTTCAGTTGTTTGACATGTATTTCCCTCATTCTGCTTGGGTGACAAGGCCTTTCTCTTTTTTTTGGGGGGGTGGGGGTGTCTTTGGTGCTTTTTCTGGTTCCAATTCTGTTTCCATTGGGCTTACTGGTTCTGGTTCTGGTGCTGGTGTCTTTCCTCTTGTTGTATCATCTTCCTCAGTCACCTTTTCCATTAGGCTCTCTGGTTCATGTTGTTTGTGTGAATTTTTTTTCTTCTTGTGATTATCAGTTGTTCCGGCAGTTGTATTGTTATGGGTTCCTCAGTTACGCCACTTTTGTTGTCAGTTATTGGTTCTCCACTTTGGGCCTCTTCCTCCCTGGTAGGGGTTTGTTTTCATTGCTGGGGTGTGTCAGTTATCACCGATGCAGCATGGGCATAGGATCGATTATGCGTGTTGCTTTGCTGGTGTGAAGTTGTTTGTGCATGCATTTCGTTTGTTGTTTGCGCTGTTTGCACACATTTCTGTTTGTCATGACCTGTTTTACCACAAGTACTTTATGGTCGTACCTGTATACAACCATAAACCATGTTTGGACTGGTTCTTTAAAAAATTCAGGGACTTTTGTTTGTGTCCCTTGTATCAACTCTTACTATGATTTTGCCAGTATTAATTCCTCGCATAGGTTTATAAGTTTATTTCCTTATGTCTAGACACTTGATTCCATTTCTTTGTTCAAACCCCTCCTGAAATGCTGTTAAGTTCTAAGAAATCTTCCAAATTCTTATGCAAACACCACGGTTAAATCCAACTACATCTTATCTCTGCTGTCCCTTTTTCTTTCTCAGCCTGCTTTTCTTTCAGCTTTGTGTCCTTCTGCCTTTTCCTTTCTCTACCTGCACACTATATGTTGTAAACACATATCGTAACCCCATACCCTTTCCCCACATACAGACTATGAATGGCTAACCATTATTAACACATATCGTAATCCTACACCCTTTCCCCACATACAGACTATGATTGACTATTACTAGACGAATGACATCTCCCTTCACCCAGATCATACCATTACTAAATGGTGCTGAAATAGCATGAATATGACCCAGTTATCCTGATATATTATGATACTGACCTGGTTGCCCAGATTTGTCAAAGCCTTCCTGAAACCCAAAAACTTAAACAAGTTACATTAGTTTCTCTGATTCTGACCTAGTAGCCCAGATTTTTCATTGCTTCCCTCACATCAGTCTCTTACATTGTCATACCCCTACCCCCCCCCCCCCTGCCACCCACATCCTACTAGATAGAAAGCTGATATTGGTACTTCTATTTATTTTACTTGTTCCCACATATTACTAGTTAGAAACCTGATATTGGTACTGCTATATTTTTTACTTTTTCCCACACTAAAATCCTTTTGGTGATAGGAAGTATCAATGCTGGTGGCTGACATCTTTGTTAATTTGACTAATGACTAGTTCTATCTAACATTTAAGACTGTACAATACATACTCAATGTGTTAATAGCCCCCATTGTTTAATTTGTATATGGTATTGCATTTAGTCTGGTTTTCTTTTCTTTATTTATTTGGTACAACCACATGCGGTCTATAACTTAACTAGGGATCAGAACCATTGCTCGAGTTACAGCATAACATGGTACGTGATGCAATTGCTGAACATATTTTATTTTTTGACTATTCAATCATAATTTAGTACCGGTAATATGTAAAACATTGAGTCTGTAATTTCTTTATAAAATTTGTGAAAATTTACAAATTGTACATATGTATTACTAGCTCATGTTTGTCTGTATATTTCAAATAAAATTGTGGATTTGTTGGAACTGTGGACGTTGTGAGTTTTGTCGAGTCTGGGTTTTATGGACATTGTTGAGCTTTGTCGAGTCTGGGGTTTGTGGACATTGTGGGTTTTGTTGAGTCTGGGGTATTGTGTATTCATTTTGATGCTTTTGTGGATTTTGTTGGTGCTGTCGGTTGTGTTGGTTTTGTTGGCTCTGTGGGTTTTGTGGGCATTGTGTGATTTATGTGTTTTCCCACATTAGAACAGGTTGCTGCATCACTTAGTAACTTATATTTTAATTGATTGATATATTTTTTTGTTAAAACTATGAATTAATTATGTTAGTAGTGCTCCAGAGTCCCTCCAATGTATCTTTTGACTTTAGGATTTCTTGTTCCATTATTTCCTCAAGTTCACACTTTCTGTGTTAAGCTTAAAAAGGTATTCTTTTGAAGTCAATTGCCTCTTGTACATGCATAATTATGAAAATCATCATTGTTAATATACATACTCATATTTCATCTTTGTCTCATGTTGTCATTATGTATGCTTATGTTAAGTTCTTCCTTTCAAAGTGAATACAATATGCACTGGTTGTGCCAGAGGTCAGAATGATCTGTGCTAAACAAAAATCCAATGTTCCATTTTTGTTCCTCTTGTTCCATTACAGTACTGATGAATATGAGTGTTCTGTATATGTAAATCTATAATACAGTAATAACACAAAAATAATAATAATAATAATAATAATAATAATAATAATGACAATAATGATAATAATTTAATAATTACAGAATAATAATAATAATAACAATAATAATAATAATTAAATAATAATAAATAATACTATGATAATAATAATAATAATAATAATAATAATAATAATAATCAGCATATTCCTTAATATTTAAAAAAAATGCACACACCAACATCAAAGCAAATGAAAACTATAATACTACTACTACTAATAATAATGACAATAATTATAATAATTTAATAATTACAGAATAATAATAATAATAAAATAATAATAATTAAATAATAATAAATAATACTATGCTAATAATAATAATAATAATTATAATAATAATTTAATAATTACATTATAATAATTTAATAATAATAATAATAATAATAAATATAATGATAATAATAATAATAATCAGCATATTCCTTAATATTTAAAAAAATGCACACATTAACAAAGCAAATGAAAACTATAATACTAATAATAATACTATACTAATAATACTATAATAATAATAATAATCAGCATATTCCCTAATATTTAAAAACTAACATGCATACAGAAACATCGAAGCAAGTGAAAACTATCTCTTAGAAATGAGCTATATACTAAAGGTTTGTCTTCAAATATATTGTATCTTCTTTTGCACCAAATCATTTAAATAAGTTCTGTTTAAATTGTAATCTTTGTCAAATCATGTTCAGAGGTATACACAGTTTCACTATCAAAGTATATTTGGAGGTATGTAGTTTAAATTAACTGTAACTACAATCACTAAGAATACACTCACTTTTCTGGCAAATTCAAAGCACAGTAGTCTCCTACCCCCATCTTTTAAACTTAAATTTCAAATCAACCTTTCTTTATTCCCATTTTATTATTAACTATGTACAAATTTTAGTCTGAAGTGAAATAATCTGCTAGAATTAGACTGATAGATTAATGACAGTTTCAAGGCCTGAACATGTCAACATTAACCCATTGTAATCATAATACCTATGTACAGATTATAGTTTGAAGTGAACTATGCTAGTCTCTGTCTAATGGACTAATGACAGTTTTAAAGACTATATGTCTAGTTAAACCCATTGAAATAATAATACCTATGTACAGATTATAGTTTGAAGAGAACTATGCTAGTCTCTATCTAATGGACTAATGACAGTTTTAAAGACTAAAGATATCTAGTTAAACACATTTAAAAAATACTTTAAAAAGTCTGTCAATTTCCTAAACAATATTAATTCAATAAAACATTATTCTAGTGTTTCTTTTTTTTAAATTTTAACATTATTCTGTTGATTGGTTTTTTATTTTAATTTGAAAAAATCAATAGTCTATAGATTTGGTACTTTAATTTTAAATCATATTCAGTGCTTGACACTTGAATATCATTGACTTGTAGTTCAGCAGAAAATGCAAATCACTGAAGAATGAAAAGATTACATGCAACAATAATTTACACTTGAAAATGGTTTGCTTTTTAGTGTACCGACAAGGTTACATGTAGCAATAATTTATAATTGAAAATGGTTTGCTTTTTAGTGTACCGATAAGGTTACATGTAGCAATAATTTATAATTGAAAATGGTTTGCATTTTAGTTTACCGATAAGGTTGAAAAAAAAACTTGATATGTCTAGGAACACGACGTAGTACGCTAATTTGCCATATCTTTGTGTTAATGTAAAATACATTTTTCTAACCTTTAGCACATAGTTTTGTTAATTTTGTTTAAAACAGTTACAAATTATTTCAGTCGTCGTAAAGCTTTCAGGGGTAAAGCGGCGTGATTGGTAGTACTAATACAAGTGCCTCTAATTCCTAGACGGGGCTACGACATCGCAACTAGGTGGGTGGGTGTTGTCAACATTGATGGGCAATCTCAATTTATTCATTAATACCTACTGTTATTTGATACCAAACGATGACTGGTATGATTCTCGGGTATGTTTTATATTCCCAGATAAATTGATAATAAATCATTCATTTAACTCTTTCATTTCACGATGTTATTATGCCAGGAATGCATGTCTAACTTTCCTAGGTATTAAGCCTCGTTTCCAATTTTGGCACATTTGGAACAATCCCGTCGTTATCTCGCATAATAGTTAGGGGTCGCTTACGACATCACTAATTTTGAAAGCTAAAACATTAAATTTGTACTGCAAATTTTGACCACTGAGGAATAAATTCGCTGTATGCACACTTAGCTAACACAATGGGTCATATATGTATTCATATTCTTAATTTAAGTGTAGTTTTATTGCTATCAGTAGCAGAGTACGGTTGCACCGGCAAGCAAGCGCTCGCAGAATTTTTCCTGCGGTTGTTACCCAGCGAACGGCAGAATTTTCCCTGCCAAGCGCAGAATTCCACGGGAGGTATTAAAGGCTTGTCAACGTCTCCACCAGGACCTGTTCGGGTTTCCGAGGGTCACGGTACGAGCTCCTTACGTTAGGAAAAAGCGTGGGAAAATCTTTTACTTTTATTTTACTACGAATACCATATAAGGAAGTGCGCAAAGATAAGGTAACTCTTTTGTTTATTATTTTCCGCGAATCAGAATTTTAGTTACTTCACAATATCTACATAAATAAATGCAAAGAAAAATAATGTCTCTTTCATAGAATATTTTGGAGAGATCTAAACTAAGTTTTGAATTCTACATCTGTGTATTAAAACCTTTATAGACATTCATTCATTAATTCATTGTCATGTTTTAAATCAGCAACTCGGGTTACATATCTGCTTATCAGTTAAATAGCACTCAGACAGTATTTCATGATCCTGCTAGGTCAAGTCAAGTGTTTCTTGCAGACCTTGTTCAAATAATGATGTTTAGTACAATTCAATTGGAATAGGTTAGCAAATAATAATAATAATAATAATAATAATAATAATAATAATAACAATAATAATAATAATAATAAGTGCACTTTTGAATATAGAGCAAATGAGTGTTTCTCAAAGCTCTCTCTAATAGCTATTTGTTAAATTGTAAAGCTGTTGAGTGTTTCTCAAGGCTTTGTACATGTGTTGTTAGTTATTTTGTTACAGCCACTGAGTGTTTCTCAAGGCTCTTTTTGAAATTAACGATATGAACTTAGTGAAAAGTTAGCCAATGTTCCAAAAAGTCCATCACTAAACATTAAGTTAAATAATAACATCTGAACATTAAATTTGGACATTGATATGCTAATATCAACTTCTAACCTAAACTATTACTTAAATGACTATGTTTGTCCAATAGCATACAACCACTGTGATGTAAAACTTAAATGAGTTATTATTTGAAGTGATGTATTTGATGTTTGAGTCTTACATTATTTTTAATACCATACAAGTCTGTGACTTAATCAACCACCTGAAACTTAGAAATCTGAGTCTGCATTTCATCACTAGTCCTATTTTTATTGTAAGGATTCCCCACTTGAATCAGAAACCTCTTGGAGTTAAGGTCAAAGTTTAACTGGGCCTTTTACTCAAATGAGAGTTTATCAGCCATAGCAAACATAGTGAGTCATTGAGTGGTCACCGGAAGTGTTTTATTACAGCCAAAACTATCCTGTAACAATATATATATATATATATATATATATAATGGCTCCTATATCTGTTTCTGTTTACAACTATGACATAGAAAGCATTGATGACATTTATTCATGGGTCATGGTATGTCTCGATATATGATCTTTACTAGCTTAATTGCCCGTCTTAGGACGGCAGTCACAAAGGATTGTTTCAACATAACATGTGGTGAGCGAGTTTAAAAGCGAGTTTGAATAGACATTTTAAAAACAAAGTAAAAGAATAAGAAAAAAATGGGATGCTGCAAGTTTCCAACACGTGAACAATTCTTTTAGCATGTCGATAAAATGTTATATATGTAATTGTTTAAAAAAGTATGTTGTGCAGTTTATTCATGAGATCCTTGACATGTTCGAATCGCTCTTGAAATTCGATGCAAGGCGGCATCCTTTCTTGAAATTTCAATATCCAACATACTCTTTGCATTTAGTAAAACACTCTTGCTTTCGTACTTTGTTTGATTCGCAACACCGCCTCAGACTTAGTTTTCAATCTATTTCAGTACCGTTTAAAGAAAATGTTTTAAACAAATGTATAAGCAAGAATTTTTCATTAATTTTTTTATGCAATCAGAGCTACCCCAGAACCGGCATTTCAAAGACATTTATTTTCATTTCACTTATACTTGTGTTTATTTAAAAGGAGAAGAAAAAAAATTACTTTTATTAACTTCCTTAAAGGTCAAATTTTGCATGAACTTATATGTTTATGATGAACTGCATCAGAACCATCCCAAATGCACCTTTACATTTATTTCATTTATTTCAATACTTTGCTGAAATAACTTTTTGACCACATTAAACAAAAATGTTCGTATTTATTTATATACCAAATGAATCGCACTAGAAACTCCATTTGACACCTACTTTTGTTAAGGCCTTTCAAAGTTTAAAGTTGTTGTAATTTGGAAATTTACTTGGAAAAATGGTTATGCTGAATCTCTGGGCTATGTGCTGTGCTGGCCATATAGTTTATGGGCTATGTGCTGTGCTGGCCATATAGTTTATGGGATATGTACTGTACTGGTCATATAGTTTATGGGCTATGTACTGTACTGACTGTACTGGCTATATAGTTTATGGGCTATGTACTGTTCTGGCCATATAGTTTATGGGATATGTACTGTACTGGCCATATAGTTTATGAGCTATGTACTGTACTGGCTATATAGTTTATGGGCTATGTACTGTACTGGCCCTATATTTTATGGGCCATTCATTTTACAGGCTATACAGAGTCTCTGGAAATATGTTGTACGGGAAAAGTTTTTTGGGCTTTGTATTGGCTATGGAGTCTCTCGACTGTGTACTGTACGAGTCAAAAGTCTTTGGACCATGTACTGTACGAGGAAAAGCATTCTATGGACTATGTACTACACGACGTAAAGCAGGCTATGGGCTATGTACTGTACAAGGTAAAGGAGTTTTTGGGTTGTGTACTGTACGGGTAATTCAGTCAGTGGACTATTTATCATAACGCAGTCTATGGAATATGTATTGTAATAGGTAATCAATCTATGGGCTGTGTATTTCACGGGTAATGCAGTATATGGGTTATGTACTGTATGCGGTAAGCAGTATGTGGACTATGTACTGTACAAGTTAAAGCAGTATATGGGCTATGTACTGTATGAGGTAAAGGAGTCTTTGGGCTTTATACTGTATGGGTCATGCAGTCTATGGGGTATGTATTGTATGAGGTAACGCAATATATAGGCTGAGTATTGCATGGGTAATGCAGTCAATGGGCTATGTATTGTACGAGGTAAAGCAGTCGATGTGATATGTATTGCACAGGTAATGCAGTCTATGGATTATGTATTGTACGAGATAAAGTAGTCTATGGGCTATGTATTACACTGGTAATGCAGTGTATAGGCTATGTACTGTACGGGCAAAACAGTTTGGGGGCTATATACGGTACGGGCTATGCAGTCTCTAGAATGTACTGTACGAGGTAAAACAGTCTCTGGAATATGAGTTGTACGGGTAATGCAGTCTTTGAGCTTTGTAATGTACAGGCATACCGGATGAGACAGAACTTCATTTAGGTTCATTTGTAGCATAGCTCTTCAACATAATGTTAAATCAGACGCTTAACAGAAGTGCAATTCCGAAGTTTGGATTTGGTTCATAAATGGGAAAAACGGTTGAGAAACTTTTTTTAAAGTAATGTTAACTTGTATCCTTTCCTAGCATTGTTTTGTAAGGAAAATAATAAGTACAGTGGCTGTTAGTTTACTTGTCTTATTTATATTTTCATGTATTTATCATTTTCTGTATATTATTATTATTATTATTATTATTATTATTATTATTGTTATTAGTTTTCAAGCTATATAATAGCTAGTGCTGCCAGGTGGCGCTTTTATTTAAACTTTTAGCAGGCGATGTAAAAACCGGTTTTTACTGATTCATACAGATGGCTTAGCCTTGCCTAAAAATGGCGGCGTACGTGTACTATGGTGTAGGTTTTTATGCAGACCTCAATGCTAATGTTTTTTGAAAAAAATAAATATAATTTCTATCCTACGTCAGCATGCATGTCACACACTGGCATAGAGAACAATGTTAGATTGTCAATTTGAGGTTAACCAGGCTGTTGTTTATTTCTGAATTAGGTACATGAAATGTATGATAAACTGTTGTAAAAAAATAAGCTACATGACTTCTTGTATATGAGGGTGGGGAATGTATCAAAATTGTTAAACAATAAATAAAAAATATTCTATGATAGCCAGCGTTGATATAGGATAGATTTTTACTTTCCATCAAACATTATGATACATTATGTGGGGTGGGGGTGGGGTGTCAGCAATGCAATATAGGGACGGTCCACCGACAGGAAACATCTATTTCATCATCAAGGAATAAATACTTATAATACTAATGGTTAGCAAACTTATATTGTAATTGCTTTCAAGTATATATCATAAGTTAATATTTTAATATGATTTATTAGTCTATACTTATTATTAATGCAGATTTAGATTATTATTAATATTAATTGTATAATTATTGATTTCACAATGCAATAAGTTGTATAAATTGTCATTGCTTATTATTGTTCTTCACTTATTGTACAGCGTGTGTGTGTGTGTGTAGTAACACTGTCATAGTGTATAATCATAATTGTGATTAAGCTGGCATAGTGAATTATTATTGTATAGTGAACACCCCAGTAATGTCAGCTGGCCCCCGTGTCGTAGCAAGGGTGATCGGCACCCGGTGCAAGGTTTATTCTCCCCCGTCCCCCATAGGCATAGCAGAGAGGATTTGGCGCCATAGGTGACGGGATAAGTATGCTTGGCATAGTGTATTTTTTAGTGTATAGTGTACATTTCATGACATGCCAATCATGTCAACTAACCCATGTACATCTTAATAATGTTACATTGGCATAGTGTATTATTAGTGTAAAGTGTACATTTCCTGACACACAAATCATGTCAGTTGGCCTATGTACATCTTAATGATGTTATATGGCATAGTGTATTATTAGTTTGTAGTGTACATTTCTTTTCTTTAAACTAATTTACTAGGTGCCAGAAATAGCCCATTGTGAGTTAAATATGGCTTTAAATCCACAGTATCATAAATCGGAAACTAACATCTTTCAAGTGAAAAGAAAACATATTGATACAAACCGGTAATGACATTCAATGCACACATTATTGATGGTGAAAATAATGTACAACAACTTCAATTTAAATTTGAAATACATGTATATTACTTAATATATTACTTAAATGATATGTTTGCTGTGTAGAAAAGTAGAAATCACAGCAAATACAGATATAATTTTCCTGTCTTTTAAATTTTAATTGTTGGCATTATTCTTCTCATGATCAGTGACATGGTTAGCAAGCATGACTTTGTGTTTAGAAAGAATCTACGTCTAGTAATTGTAAAAGAGGAATTGAAGGAAAGAAAAATGTATAATTGTCAAACATGAATGGCACCTGACATGTCTTCCAGTCTATTACTTATATTGTACACAGAGGTGATTCGTATCATTCAAACAATGAAATCTGAGAAATTCTTATGTTTTAAGGAATCTGTTTTATTCATGTGTTAATGATGAAATATTTCTCTATATGTCTAGCACACTAGGATTATACGGTTTAAATAGAAAATATGGTGTTCAGTCATATAGTGATGTTAAGTATGTAATAGATCTGTATGTTTCTAGCACACTGGATTTTCATAGGGTTTAAATAGAAAATATGGTGTTCAATCATATTTTGATGTTAAGTATGAAATAGATTTTTATGTTACTGGCACGCTAGGATTATCATAGGGTTTAAATAGAAAATATGGTGTTCAGTCATATATGTTAAGTTTTTTGCAGCTGATTTAATATTCTTAAGATACAGAAAAAAAGAATTGAAACCTGCAGGCGAACTTTTTGCAGGGTAACGCTGGAATCTGTAAGTGAAGAGCTCCTAACATTGACAAAGGGAAGCAACTCTCTGATATATACATGTGGCAGTGACATTACCTAGGTAATGTTCGCGAGTTGTTTTTTTTTTTAACAAGTTCCATCCTCATTAAATTTGCCTAAATATTGCTTGAAAACAAACTAAATGTATATTTTATTTGCAATCTCACTCTCTGATCCTGTTACCCTTAACATAGTGCATACTGTTATTATCTACCTAAAACAAGAAATGATTATCTGCATTGCAAAAAGAATGCACGATTACTTTATTGTACACGTTGTGAGCAATTTGCTTTTTCCTTCTGTTCATTGAGATTGATAAATGTCAAAATATTTTAATTTCAGACCCACTCCTTCCTGTAGAGATCCTCAGTATGGACGATAATTCCATTCAGCTGTACAAAAAAGCGCTGCATGCTGGAAAGGAGATGGTTTACAATATAAGAGTGATGGTGGTAGGGCAATTTGGGGTTGGAAAAACTACCTTGATAAAGCGCCTCCTTGGTCAGCCAGTTGATATATCTGAGAGGAAAAGCACGGAAGGAATTGATGTGCATAAACACTGTTGCAAAATCTCTCTGGATAAAGGAGAATGGATACAGCAGGTTGAAGGTAAGCTATCACTATCCACAAAATTTTTAAAGAAAAATAATGTCATGATTTTGCCTATCCAAAAGTGCAAGGGCAATGTTGTGTATTACCTTTTTAGTATCAAAATGGTAATTGTAAACATGAGATATTATAGGGGTTAACTGGAGATAAGTTTTGACCACTCCGCCAGAAAGGTGTAAATTTGCTTGTATAATCTCCAGGAAAAAATATACATTAATTATTCTTAAATGATTTTCATATAATATATATTTGGGGTCAGTCAAGCATGGGTCACACTTTTGTTACTAAACAATAACAGCAAACTGATCCCCATGTGTTGAACTTTTAAGAAAATTGTTTTCAAAAAAAGGTAACTGAGTCTGATATATCACTCATTTGTGGTAAATGGTAGATTGGACCTGGAAATTTTAATTAACTTTATGAAGTTATCAACTTTTAGTAATATATTTGTTGCAGTTTCTTTCCAATCAGTGTTCCTAGTACACCATAAATGATGGTATTCAACGAAATTTTGATCAATGGAAATCTCATGTCTAGTGGAAGCAGTACTTTCAGAAATAAATACCAATTAAATTAAAAAAATTATAAGGTAAAATTTATTTATGTTGTTTTATCTTTAAGTTCAGTTTAAGTGCAGTCATCACAAATTCAAAATGTTCTCTTGTTTTTAAACATAAAATGTGTCAATATTCTGTAACAGCTATGTCAGCTAGCATTTCCTCTTGCTTAGAGGACCAATTACAGATGGAGTGAATCTCATTTGTCCAACTCAAGTTCCATAAATAAAGATTCCCTCATTAGGTTATCATCTCATTGATATTGGCCATATACAGTTAACCAATTATATGTACCAATTAGTGTTGTTCCGATTATCGATTATAATCGATCATCAGTTGGTTGAGCAGATAATCGATTGTGAACTCCATAATCAATTGTATGTAAAGTGAGACTACTTTTTAGGTATATGCAAAGCATAAAGGTTAGTAAAGCTCCAAGCCACTAAAGTTGACCTGAAATATATTAATTCCCTTCACAACTACAAATATGAAACCTTATGATTCATAATTGGGAACATATAGTCATTATTACATGGCCAAGTTGTTAAATTGTTGAGTTAATACATTTAAACACATTTTGTTTATTTGTTTCAGTCAAATTGCAACATTTTTTTTGTAGTATTTATAAACAATGACAAACAAGATTATCATGTCCTTCTATACTTTAAATTATAAACCCATCATGTGTGAACAAAAGAATTTCGGGGGATTGTAGCAGTATTTCAGTTACATATGACAGATCAACCATAAAGAATGAGTTCATTTAACAAAGTTGTAGAACAAAAGTAACACATAATGTAATATTATTGTCAGATTAAAGTATACATTTCATTAAAAGAGATTACTCCTGTACATTTATAAACGTATTGAACTCTTGATCAAAGATATAACTGTTTAACAAAAATTAAAATTTGCTCTTAGTAACCGATTATAATCGATGATCAGTTGGTTAAGGGGAACCGATTATCGATTATGAATTTCTGACCGATTCCTATCACTAGTACCAATCATGTACAAGGGAGTTGGCACCTGATCATGCATGAAACATGTGTCAGTTATGAGTTATCATGTGAAAGGACACAGAGCTGAGGTTGAAAACTTGCGCATATTTGATAGTAAAAATATGATTCAAACAAGTTTTATCTTAGAAGGTAACATATGTCTTCACACATAGGCGACCTTTGGATTTACATTTGTCAATATTTGGCAGATCTCTGTTATTTCTGTTGACTCCAACTGTGGTATACTAGAAGATATAGAACTGTATATATAAGCAAGAAAGAACTCTTAAGACTACTTGATGAATGAATAGCTTGAGTAAATTTGTGAATGCAACTGTTTTGATTCAGAATGTCAGAATGATAAATTTATAAGGCTTATGTTTTAAGGGCAAATTACACATTTGCCTCAATAAGATATGAGTAAAGCTTAGACAGGGCTTGAATTTAACACAAATATCTTGGTAGCCAGAATGACTGGTGTACTGAGAAATTTACTAGTCCTTTGTCACACACTTGTATTGAGATTAACACCAATTTTCTTTCATAAATATAATTATCATATGAAATGCAGAGGTACAAAAGTATAAATCCTACTTCAAATCATCAATCAATTAACATTTCTTGTTTCTCAAGATAATCTGGATCTAATTCCAGAAAGGGATCCAGGTGTAATTTTTCGTCCTCCACTTGCACTCTGGGTCCATATGGGGTTTGTTCCGGTCTCCTTACCCAGCTCTCTGAAACATTCCACAAACTTATTGCTGGTGACGGATCATATGTTGGAATGTCATTTGTATGGAACATTATAAAGAGTAAATTCGACAGAACCCAAGGTCTCAAACAAGATCTCCAGTCACTCATCACCATTTTCATCTCCGATTCAATTTTAAAGTTCGAACAACCTGCACAAAACTGGATGTTTTCTCTGTGCTTGTTTTAGCGAATTCCATACACCAGTTACACTGCATAACGTTCTTGTTCTCATCATAATTCAGCCATAACCTGTCTTGTGTCCATGTCTTCTGAAACGTCTAATAATGCTTTTCCCTATTATATGAATTGTTCCTCTCTTTTTTTTATTTTCATTCAACTTTTGAATTTTCCGGAGTCTGAACACTTTCTATAACATGTCACGTTTTGCCTGTCTTATAAGGAGGGAATTACGCCTCTTTTTGAAATATGAGATGTTACAGTATAGCTAACGCGAATTATTTAAAGTAAGAAAATGAATGGCAGTGTCATTTATATAAGTCTGAGCAAGACACGCTTTTCAAAACGCGTGCCTTTGCCCCCCCCCCCCTCCCCAAGTAAATGGCCTCTCCTTAATAAAGTCTTGACTTCTGCAGGATCAAAGCAGTGGCTATTGTAAACACTGTTATAAAATAAATATTAACATCAAAAGATAATGTTAGTGTCACCTTTAAAAATGTGTGTTCCCATCAAACGAAGCCATCTGACTCGGCGTGTTGCATTCAACAGCTCAAATTACGGTATCATCGTTAATAGCGTAAGTTTAGTAAGTGTTCCTAATTAATCGGACCGCAATGTACTGTTGAAATTAATAATAAGCGGACATTTTTCAAATCTTAGTTGCCCATGCTGAGAGTTTTAATTCCCAACAAATGTATGGCATTGTGCTTGGATATCTCCACGTGTATTCAATTATTTGTTTGTTTGTTTGTTTGTTTGTTTGTTTGATTCAGATTTTTAACGTAGCTTTAACAATTTTTCAGTCATATCGCTACGATGTCTGCTGTGAGGCAGTTTATAGTGATGTCTAGCACTGGGGCATCATGCCGCAGACATGTAGCATGATGTCCCACCCAGTCACATTATCCTGACACCAGGCCGACCAGTCCTAACACTAACCTCTTAATGCTGAGCGTCAAGCGAGGCAGCTGTTAGTACCATTTTTGTAAGTCTTTGGTATGACTTGGCCGGGGATCGAACCCACGACCTCCCGCTTCCGCGGCGAACGCTCTAACCACTAGGCCACCGGAGCGGTATCAATTATTTGTTCAATCTTGTATGGGAATTTTTGTTTTTTTAAAAACTAATTTTATTGTCATAGAAAAAATAGTTGTATGGAGATGATGTGTCAGTAATGTGATCATACTAAATTAATCTAAGTTTCATAATTATTTTTATGCAAACGTAAATTATGCAGTTCCCTGTTTGTGACTTAACGCGTTTGGCTAGCAAACCAACACACAAAAAAATTTTCAAAAAAATAAAAGAAAAAAACAAGCGAGCGTGCAAACTAATTTCTTTGATTAGTTGATACCATGTGTTGTAGTTTTATAGTTTGTTAATGTGGTCGCGTGACGAAAGTGTGATACCAGGTTATTTTTCATTTAATTCGCTGTCAGATTAATTAGGATATCAATTACCAAACTTCCGTTGTTTGTTAATGACTGGACCGTGATTGGTGCTGTTAAGCGAAATGCACAAAATCACATGGCTTCTTGTAATAGAAATACACATTTCTGAGGCAGAAATTGACTTAATCTTCTCATGCTAATGTTTTATGATTGAGTTTACAATGGTCACTACACTGATTCTACAGAATATATGCTGAAGTCATGTCTTTATTAGGGTATTGAGTAATCAAACGCTGACTATTGATACAAAAAACTTACTAGCCCATTGGACTAAGAACATTATGCCAGTTACTAGTCCAACAGGAAATATACCAGCCTCGGACAATCAGACTACCGCTAATTTTGAGCCCTGAGCTATATGGAATATTAGATTGAAGATTAATAATAATAATAATAATAATAATAATAATAAATGTTTATGATCATTGTATAGTTTGATAGTAGAATATCCTTCCAGAGGGCTCCTGTCAATGCAGTTTGCTTTCCACTTTTCAGATTCTGATCAATTGCACACACTAAATCGTCTGATTAAACTTTTATCTGTACCTGATCAAAAACCAGACATCAGCCAGGAGCAAGAGGGTATCAGTCAGGTAATCCTTCAGAGGGAGATTACTTCTGAAATAGATGCCACTAAAAGCAATGTACCATCAACCACTTCAGTGTCAGACCAAGAAGTTCAATCCTCCACTCAAGTATATATTACCAGGGAGTATGAGATTCATCCACTGAGTGATGCAAAGTCCAGTGAGAGTGAGAAGAAGACGAAGGATGCAATGATGGAAATCCTCCGTTTGGTCAATGAAAAAGCTGACAAACTAGTGAAAGATATAGGGAAATATGCAGCATTATCATTTTGGGACTTTGCAGGTCAATACGCTTTCTATACTACTCATCAAATGTTTCTCACGAGTCGAGCAATTTATCTCATGGTCATTGATCTCAGTCAACAAATCACCGATCAAATACATAATGACAAGTGTTTCCTTGATGCAGATGGGATCAAACTTCGCCAAGTTCTTGGTAAGTACAGTATTTTTCGACAGGAGAAAGAAAAGATCAGAAGTATATGGCAAAATAGGTAACAGCAGAAAGTGTTCTTTAAAATAACTTTGTACATAAAATATACATTTGGCTGTTGTCTTATACCAACTTGAGAAATTAGATAGTGGTACAAGTTTTAAAATGGAATAAGGAAGCCCTCAAGTTCAAATAGATCAATACTAGCTATAGTAATGCTGCTGAAAAACAAATAAAAAGTTAAATAAGATTAGATTATAAAATCATATTCATAGCTCTGATGGTATAAACCACCAAAATAACTAAACTCCCCCAAATCAAACTGATGATAGAGACTTGGGATAATTACAACAACAAAACTCCCACAAACCAAGCTCTGATGGCAAAAACAGACGATACTTACAACAACAAAACTCCCACAAACCAAACTCTGATGATAGAGACTGGGGATAATTACAACAACAAATCTCCCACAAACCAAACTTTGATGATAGAGACAAGGGATAATTACAACAACAAAACTCCCACAAACCAAACTTTGATGATAGAGACAAGGGATAATTACAACAACAAAAGTCCCACAAACCAAAATTTGATGATAGAGACAGGGGATAATTACAACAACAAAACTCCCACAACCCAAACTCTGATGATAGAGACAGGGGATAATTACAACAACAAAACTCCAACAAACCAAATTCTGATGGCAGAAACCAGGGATACTGACAACAACAAAACACCCAAAATCAAAACTCTGATGATAGGGACAGGGGATAATTACAACAAAACTCCCCCAAACCAAATTCTGATGTACAGTTATGGCTGACATAAATAAATGTGTTATAATAAATGTGACGTTCAGCATTCAAATGGTAGAATGCCGAGATAAGAAGCGAATAACTAATTAAAACATATTTTTATTATTATTGTTATTATTTGCCTGATACAATTATAAACAAAGTATTAATTTATTTTCTTTTCAGACCTGCTTCATATTTGGATGAATTCCATCCATTCCTGTGTACCATCACCTGAAGCCATCATCCCAGTCATTCTGGTTGGCACACATGTGGATAAGCTTTCAGAGGTATTCTTAGCTATGATTTAATGATTACAGGTCAATTTAAAGATTATTTTAAAATACGTTTTTCTATTAGCATTCAAGGGGATGAGATCAGTAAAGACTGAATTAAATTAATTTTTTTTTCTATTAGCAGGCATAGGGATTGAATCAATATTCCTTCCATTTTCATATTATACCAATGCATTCCTACGGAATATGGGTCTGTCCATATCAGGGTCCTTGGAGTCATATACGGCTCTTTGGGATCTTGCCTTCATAATGGAGGCATTACTGCGGCTTGTCCCCACTATTACCTCATCACCAGATGGAAACCATTTGGAAGGTTAGAGGCATCACTTCTTCCATGACTGACAGATATTCTCGTCTGTTGTCAACTGATTCAACTCCTTCAGCTCCTACTCACTGTGTTGCAATGTGTTCATATGCCCTCTTCACCCCTTAGAGACTTAATGATACCTACACTCTCCAGCTCAGAGTGTCCTCAATGATGCAATCTCCATTGTGGTAGACTCAAATGAGTTTGAGGATGCACTATTGAAGCCTGCTCTTATGCTTGCCCCTTCATCTATTTTAGATGTTGAGTAAGAGGTATGGTATTTTGACAAGGCAATAAAGGAAGTCTATCACCTCTCCAGTTGCTGCAAGGACCAGTTGTCCATTATTATGAAGACTGGTCAGCCCACAGTGTTCCAATTTTGTCACATCATCAGGATCTCTAACACAGTTGGTCAGTGGTAATTGAATTGGGATCTTTTGCCCATCCTTGATAAATAGGAACTCACTCCATCACAAGACTTTGTTTAAATGGGGATCAATTTCTTCACAAACTAGAACTTAGAGTTCCACTGGCTCAGATAGATCAAATCCTGACTCTTTTAGAGATACTGCGAGATAACACTTCTTTGCCAGATCGACAGTACTTTTCCTTTCTGGAACCTTCAGTTGCCAATGCAGACTTGGTTCTATCATAACGTCTTCATGTGTGACCTACACAGTTTTTCCTTTTCGCAAGTTGTAAATTCTCTATCAGCACTGATTTTCATAGGACTTGCATTTCATCACCATTTGCAGTAATTACACCCGAACCACACTCCTGTCTGTTCACTGATGCACCAGATTCCAGTTTGGGCATAATTCTACAGGCACTTTATACGCCGTCTGAATTGTTTCTCCACATAAGCAACCTAGAATAAGGATGCATTGTTTAAGGTGTGGATGTGTTGTAGCTTATTTCTAATGTCAAGGAGGCACACATGTTCCTTAACTTCGAATAGTGTGGAAGTCTGGATCTCATAATGCTCAGAGTTTGGCATATTCTGGGAAAGAAGAACAGTTTAGTGGACAGTTTTCCTTCACTGGCAGAGTCATTCCCACAGGAAGACCTCTTTCACCACTCTGTTAGTCCCTTTTCTTGCTGTGAGGTAGATCTCTAGTTGATCTGTTTGTAAATAGGCTCAAGATAAAGACTTTTGCTTTTATCCTGTAGTGGATCAATTAGCATGGACAGTGGATGCATTCAGTATCCGGTGGGACTGGCTATTCTCTTGTACCTTCCAACCCTAATGACTGATTCCTCAAGTTCTGCAAAAATTTACATCTTCCACTGCTCAGATCATTCTCACAGCCCCACCTTTTGCCCCAGTGTTCATGGTTCAGTGATTTTCAAGACCTGAGGATCACTCTACCATAGTCTGTCATGAGGGATCTTCTATTGCAGCAACAGGGATCTCTCATCCACAACAGCAAACACATTCTCCACCTTCTAGCTTGGCCCATCCCAACCAATGTCTCTGACAGAATAATTATTTAGGCTGAGTTGCCAGTTGTATCATTCAGGAAACATTTGCATATCAGAACACCTGTTGTTTAGCTGTGGAACATGTTTTGTTATGGAGCTATAAACGTACAACTGGACTCGTTCATTCTCAGTGTGTGAAGTATAATTGAGTTGTGTGTGAAAGAAGCAAAACATACTTTCTGGGGTTATATATTAAATATTTAACAGTATTAGAGATCTCTAAGTTTGGCAGTGCATTTGTGTAGATCATTTTAAATCTAACCACCTACAAAAGATCATTCAAAGCCATTCTAAAGATCATTTCAAAGAATAAATATCTCCAGAAATAGCACTCAACGTTATGCATTTATGTCTTGCTTCCAGAAACTTGGCATACCTAAAGAGAATCATATTTGGTTCTTATATAATGTCATGTAATCGAAATAAACTCTCTAAGACTGAATGTCTAATAAACAAAGACGGATAATTTTTCAGCTAATTGGCAGATTTAAACATCGGGACTCGTCATTATCAGGGTGTGAATTATGATAGAATTGTGTGGGAAAGTAGGAAAGCAGGCTAAGAATTCTCCAAGTTTGGCATGGCAGGGTTAAATATTAAATATATAAAAGTATAAGAGATCTCTTAAGTTTTACAGTGCAATTGTTAAGATCATTTTAAAGCTAACCACCTACAAAAGACCTATCATTCAAAGCCATTCAAAAGATCATTTTAGAAGATAAATATTTCCAGAAAATAACACTCAACATTTTGCATTTAGGTATTGCTTCCAGAAACTTGGCATACCAAAAAAGAAAATTGTATTAGACCCTTTGTTCGTTCTAACAAAATGTCATGCATAAAAAAATCATTTTATTTTATTTATAGAAATCTCTGAAAAAAGAAGCCATTGACAAGTACTTTTTTGAACTCCGGTGCATGTTGAGTGAAAAGCCAACCATACGTCACCTGCAGGATAATATTGCCATTGATAACACCCAGCCTGACCCCATGCTGGAAGAGTTGAAAAGAAGAATTTTCGAACTTTCAAAACAGCAGCCTCATTGGGGAGAGGAAAAACCTGCCCGATGGCTTCCTTTAGAACAAGCTATCATGGAACTGAAAGCTTCTGGTACTAAGGTGCGGTTAACAGAAAATTTATGACAAATTTATACACATGTTTAAGGTTAAGGATAGAAGTGTGCACCCATACATTATCAGTTTCCTTTTTCAATTTAAAATGATCTATCTTTTTTAAACTATGTGAATGGCTTGCATTTGGGGAACGTCTGCTGAGTTTAGAGTCAAAATGTCTAAGGTCAAGGTCTCTGTAACTGAATATTAAAACATTGTTTTAGTACATAAACTTCAGTTTATAACCGTAATACATTATATGTTAATGTTTCATTACTTTCCAGTTCCAATAGACATACCAGTCAAGTCTATTGAGTCCCTTTTCTAACAATTGAAAGGAAAATGATCTCACTTTAATTTATTTTACGTAGCTAACAAAATAAGTTTCTTCTCAGACTTTCGCAAGAGTACATGTTTGTCAAATCACAAAAGCAAACGTGCCTGTGTTGTTCTTAACATTTATTTTTGTCCTTTCTTGAATTAATTCAGTCATTCTTAAAGCTTGGTCAGGAATGCCACAGTACCTTATGACTGGCCAGTCTCATTAGATCTTCAGGCTGTATACTTTCACATCCCATCTTTCCACTGCACAGCAATGCTTCCAGGTATGTTTCAATGATAAGGTATTTCAGTTTCAAGCTAACCCTTTCAGCCATACCCCAGCCCTTAGTCTTTACCAGGGTGATGAGGGATCGTTTAGCCACGTCGCAGACCTTAGTGTCTTCACCAGGTTGATGGGGGCCTGTAAAGTCTGGACTCTGCCAGTTAAGTCTTTGCTTGGATAATGTCTGTAATTAATATCTCACTTGAAGTCTTTAGAGATCCCATTCCTACAGTATTTTGATGACTTGTAGATAAACTCATGAAATATACTTTTCCGAAGACCTGCGCCCCTGGTGATCAGTGGTGATCGATTCCCAATCTAGACAAGTATGATGTCTTCCCATCTCATGACTTCATTCATATACATGGTTATGAATTTTCCTCACTAATCTATTGAGGGTTTGAGTTCCACAGTATGGCAAAAAATGTATCATTCATAGATCTTGTCACCAAAGTAGTGGCCTTTGCTTTTTTGTTTTTACTTTTCTGTCCAGGAATCTCTGAATGCAGCTTTGGAGAATATATTTTTAGGGAGACTTCACTTGCACTGTCTCCATTTCCAGCTTCTAGTGAAAAGGAAAACACATAACTAGTCCTTAGATCTGATTTATACCACCATCTGCTTTGCTATATTGTAGCCAGTTTCTGACTTAATGAACCAAACCCATCTCATTTCTTCGGACAAACACATCGGGATGGGATGGTGCAGTCAGTTGGAGCCATAGTCGGTATTTTGTCAGGGACTTGTCAGGACAAAAAGGCTAGCCTTAGTATCACCCACCCTATGTTAATTAGTAATTAATGTTGGAAAAATCAGAGTGATTATTGATGAACGTCTCAGTAAACACACCTCT
Source organism: Unio delphinus (assembly GCA_029339505.1). NCBI lineage: Eukaryota > Metazoa > Mollusca > Bivalvia > Unionida > Unionidae > Unio > Unio delphinus. The sequence continues at coordinate 14,846,755 of JAQISU010000046.1, read as the reverse complement.
CTTTTTACGGACTTAAACTACATAGTCATTCTGAGCATAACTTTTATGCTCCTATTAGATTTACCATCAACCACACATTCCAAAATCCTACTTTATTTCATATACTAAGTGCAAGCCATCTACATGTAGTGATCAGAGATATTTCATCCATTGTGCAAAACGATTTAAAGAAAGTTGAAATCAAAGTAAAAGATGCTTATCGGTTTTACAAAGGCAACTTCTAGTTTTGTTAGTAGTATTTTCTGTTTATTCTTGATATTTTATATTTTTACTTGACGATAAAAAGTGACTGTTATAAATGTAACATTTATCAAGACTTCATTTGATATTTACTATGAGAAATTTATGAGTAAAGACTACTAATTGGGGCTTTCCAAACTTGAATGTGCTTTTCTTATGTTGAGACTGTTGTCATATTAATTAGGGCTTTCCAAACTTGAATGTGCTTTTCATATGTTAAGACTGTTGTCATATTAATTAGGGCTTTCCAAACTTGAATGAGCTTTTCATGTTAGGAATGTTGTAATATTAATTAGGGCTTTCAAAACTTGAATGTGTTTGTCATATGTTCAGACTGTTGTCATATTAGTGGGATATGTACAAAACTTGAATGTGGTCATTACATGTTCCACCCGAATTTTCAGATTATAATATCTTTGTACATTTCTTTCTTTCAGATTGTACCACTCAGTCTGATTGAAGAAATAAATATGTCTGGATCTGTTAATATTGAGGACAGAAATGAATTGGAGCTTTTCCTTAAATTTCATCACGAGATGGGCACAATCCTCTATTTCAGGTAAAGCAAGTGTGGCAGTGTATATTAATCCACTCTCAAGTGTGCAAAGGATGAAATTAATTGTATATTTAAATTATCCAATTTTGTTTATGAGCAAATTAATCAAAGTTTATTATACAGTGATATATACCTTGCACGAGTACACACATACCCACATTGGTCAAATCTGAGACCCTAACCTATGCAGAGGTGAGATGGCAGTGATACGTAACGGAGAGTGCTTTAGACCACGCGGCCACTTGGGACATATATATAGTTTTGTTAGTAGTATTTTCTGTTTATTCTTGATATATATATATATATATATATATATATATATATATATATAACTATATATATATGTACTAAAATAGGTAGATATAAGTTCAAAGCATTTAATGTCTTATTTATAAAATGCATTTTTTTTAAAGCGGTTCTTCTTGTCTTAAGAAATGACTTATTTAGTTTTTATTCTTAAACATGTAATGAGATTGGGGTACTGTTGGCATGCGCATTTCAAAACCATTCAGAAACATCATTTAAATTAGTGGACGAAAAAGTATATGTAAAATAAATAATTATCATTTGGATGTACTGACCGTGTATGAAAAATAAAGGGATCATACATGAACAAGTCCTAAGGACCGCTCCGGTGGCCTAGTGGTTAGAGCGTCCGCTCCGGAAGTGGGAGGTCGTCGGTTCGATCCCCGGCCGAGTCATACGAAAGACTTACAAAAATGGTACTAACAGCTGCCTCGCTTGACGCTCAGCATAAAGAGGTTAGTGTTAGGACTGGTCGGCCTGGTGTCAGGATAATGTGACTGGGTGAGACATCATGCTACATGTCTGCGGCATGATGTCTCAGTGCTAGACATCACTATAAACTGCCTCACAGCAGACATCGTAGCGATATGACTGAAAAATTGTTAAAACTATGTTAAAAATCCTAAACAAATAAACTAACAAACAAGTCCTAAGGAACACACGCTATCCATCAACCTAATGATACAAACGTACAAAGTAAACATATATTTTCAGTCTCATTCTGCTCTGAACTAATTACAATACAAATAAAAGTACTCAAAATTTTTTTGTGTGTAAATAATGAAAAAGAGAAAAAAAGGAAGGATTAAGTCTCAGTGTGCAAGCTCATCTGCATTTAGAGCATATGTTGTGTAATGTTGGCAAAATATTTAAGATGGTTTGTGTAATGTTGGCAAAATATTTAAGATGGTTTGTGTAATGTTGGCAAAATATTTAAGATGGTTTGAACATGAATTAGTTGTGGGTATTATTTATTGTCAAGTTGTACACAATGATACGAGTCCACATTGTCAAGAAATCAAATGCAACTTGTATTTTAGCAGCAAAAATAACCTCATTATGAAATTACAATAAAGCAGTAAGAACTTGAAATCATGTTTTAGTTTATGCACTTGAGTATGCACAAATAAAATTTTGTCAGTACAAAACCAAATTTATTCAGGGTTGTTTTTATTTTGGTAGCTTTTGCAAAGAGAAAAAATTATTTTCATTTACCTGATGATTGTGATAATCCTCGTGTATTCTGACCATACTATATTCAATTATCAATAAACACAGCTAAATCAACAATTCATTCTTGTATTAATTACGATGTACATTGTGATAACACTGCTAAATCAACAATTCATTCTTGTATTAATTACGATGTACATTGCCATAACACTGCTAAATCAACAATTCATTCTTGTATTAATTACGATGTACATTGTCATAACACTGCTAAATCAACAATTCATTATTGTATTAATTACGATGTACATTGTCATAACAATGCTAAATCAACAATTTATTCTTGTATTAATTACGATGTACATTGTCATAACACTGCTAAATCAGCAATTCATTCTTGTATTAATTACGATGTACATTGTCATAACACTGCTGAATCAACAATTTATTCTTGTATTAATTACGATGTACATTGTCATAACACTGCTAAATCAGCAATTCATTCTTGTATTAATTACAATGTACATTGTCATAACACTGCTAAATCAACAATTCATTCTTGTATTAATTACGATGTACATTGTCATAACACTGCTTAATCAACAATTCATTCTTGTATTAATTACGATGTACATTATCATAACACTGCTTAATCAACAATTCATTCTTGTATTAATTATGATGTAAATCATCACAACAACAAAATGGCTATGCACAGTGCCATATTAAACCCTTTGAAGGCCCTAAGGGAGTCAAAGATTTTGGGGCCCCCTTGCAGATTAGCTCGTAATATGATTCTAATTTTTCCAACCAACAATTTTAATAAATCAATTTTTTTTATAGAATACAAATATTAATTATGATCAAATTAACCTTTGATGTTATTAAGCAAAAATTGTTAACTAATTATTGTTGCAGGCCTTTTACAGTCATGGGGTCCATAGGCAGGTGCCTATTCTGCCTATTTGGTAATATTGCACTGATTTTGCAGTGTTATTTACACAGTAATTAAATTAGTGCTTTTGTTATCCAATTGAAACTAGATTGAGGGCAAGAATGGACAGAAGAGGTGAAATCAGTGAGGCTGCCTGTAGAGAGATGAGGTTCTCTTTAGGCAAATGAAAATCTGTCAATGTCCTATTGAAGCCGTTGTCCATACTGCAGACATAATAAGGACAAGCAATCATACGCATTACTTGTCATTTGAACTTGCCAATAAAGATAATAGAAGGGTTTATCACAGAAAAGATTTGCAATAAAATGTTAATTATATCCAAGGCATAACAGTACAAGCACTTAAAAAGATAGTATATGTATATATCCAAAATGATTTAGCGAAGTTTGTAAATTTAAGTTTACGATAGAAAATTACATGGATTTTATATTTTATGTTTGTTTGACTATAATGAAACAATAAGATTAGTTGACAAATGGTATGTTGTCTTCACTTTAGCATGTAATGAGATGAATTTTTTGTTGGATAAAGAAAAAACTATCAAAGGGCTAACAAACTCATTTGTGTTATGGTGACGGACTTAATAAGGATAACTAATTAATGATAATACATAAAGGCATGGTCTGTGAATTTCTTTGTCCATTTGGTAATAAACACCAGTTGATATTTTAATGACAATAAGAGAGCTTATGCACATGGGGACCCTCAATATGTTCGGGGGTGGGGGGTGGGGCAGCCAGTAACGTTCGGTAGAGTTAGTATAGTAAACAGTCTGAAACTAAAGTTGATACTTACCAAGTGTTTTGAGTAGAATCTTGTGACATTTTTTTCAGCTTTATTGTTTAAACGAGTCGGAATATATATATATATATATATATATATATATATATATATATATATATATATATATATATATATATATATATATATCTTTGCAGTATGGTTTTGAATGGGGTCATCCAACCGCTTTTGATCTATGCAACAGGTGCCAATTTGTTTTCATCAATCATTTTATTTTCTCGAGAACAATTAGTAAATTTTTTGTAATAACCAAATGGCAGTGCGATATTTTAGATCAATTTTGCAAACATAAAATTTTCTATTCTGATAATTTAATGTACTTTTTTGAAACCTACACTACATTTAAATAATTTTTATTTTAATAACTGGATTGTGTACAAAATAAAATAAAGGGTAAGAAAAAATGCATGAACTATGGTATTTACTGTTGAAAGAAAGTGTACAATATGCCGTTTTCACATTCCTATATACATGTATGTTACTTACTGTGGAAAAAAAGAGGAAATTATTAATTATTCCTTATTTGCATTTATATATATTGGCCCCGCATGGCCATGTGGTCTAAAGCACTCAGTTATAGATCACTGCCCTCTCACCTGTCAGCATGGGTTTGAGTCTCAGATTCAGCCAATGTGGGTATGTGAGAAAGCTAGCCATTAGCTTCTCTTGAGTCGGTGGTTCTTTCTGGGTTTTTTCCCGTGTTCATCCTCGTCCAATAATACTGGCTGCCAAGTATAGCCAATCAAGTGCTGAAAAATGGCGTTAAACTCAAAAACCACAACAACATTCCTATATAAATGTATGCAATTTACTGTGGAAGGAGAAGGGAAATTATTCCTTGTTCGCATTCCTATATACATGTATGCTATTTACTGTGGAAAGATAAAGCAAATTATTTCATATTTGCATTCCTATATGCATGTATGCTATTTACTGTGGAAAGAATAAAAGTAATTATTTGTTATTCAGATTCCTATGTATGCTATTTGCTGTGGAAAGAAAAAGGAATTCTTTCCTACTCAGATTTCTATATATTCTATTTCCTATGATATGAAACTAATATATTCATTATTCTGATTTACATATGTGATATATACTGTAGCTTGAACATTCTCAAAATAAGGAGTAGCAAATTTTCTTATTAAACTGTAACATCTTACCAGTATAACAGTAAACTAAATCACCCTAACAACTTACAATTATAACAGGAAAATTCATCATCTTTTAGTACTTCATGGTATAACAAGAAACATCATCCATACAACTTATTGGTATAGCAGCAAACTACACCACCCTTGTAGCATATTAGCATAACAAAAAACGTAATGAAGTTAATGCTGTAAAAGCAAACTAAATGACTGCAACAACTTATAACAATAAACTACCTTGCCCTTATAAATTTCTAACTTCATCACCATTATAAATTACTGGTGTAGCAGAAACTACATGACCCTTATAACTTACTGCAATAACAGCAGATTACAGCACCCTTATAACTTACTGGCATAGCAGCAATCGATGTCAACGTTATTAACTACTGGCATAGCAGCAATCGATGTCAACGTTATTAACTACTGGTATAGCAGCAGATTACATCATGCCTCTAACTTACTGGCATAGCAGCAAATTTCATCACCCTTATAAATTACTAGCATAGCAGCAACCTATGTCAACATTATTAATTACTGGTATAGCAGCAGATTACATCACCCTTGTAACTTACTGGCATAACAACAAACTACGTCACCCTGATAAATTACTGGTATAGCAACAATCTACATCTCCCTTGTAAATTACTTGTATAACTGCAGATTATATCACCCTTATAAATTACTGGTATTGCAGCAAACAACATTACCGTTATCAATTGCTGGTATAGCAGCAAACTACGTCACACTTATAATTACAGGTATAGAAGCAAACTAAGTCACCCTTATAAATTACAGTTATAGAAGCAAACTAAGTCACCCTTATAAATTAATGCAATAGCAGCAGGTTACGTCACCCTTGTAAACTACTGGTATTGCAGAAAACTACATCACCGTTATAAATTACGGGTACAGCAGCAGATTACATCACCCTTATAAATTACTGGTATAGCAGCAATCTACATCTCCCTTGTAAATTACTTGTATAACTGCAGATTATATCACCCTTATAAATTACTGGTATTGCAGCAAACAACATTACCGTTATCAATTGCTGGTATAGCAGCAAACTACGTCACCCTTATAAATTACAGTTATAGAAGCAAACTAAGTCACCCTTATAAATTAATGCAATAGCAGCAGGTTACGTCACCCTTGTAAACTACTGGTATTGCAGAAAACTACATCACCGTTATAAATTACGGGTACAGCAGCAGATTACATCACCCTTATAAATTACTGGTATAGCAGCAAGCTACGTCACCCTTATAAATTACAGGTATAGAAGCAAATTAAATCACCCTTTATAGATTACTGCAATAACAGCATACATCACCCTTTTCAATTACTGGTATAGCAGCAAGCTACGCCACCCTTGTTAATTACTGGTATAGCAGCAAACTATGTCACCCTTTTAAATTACTGGTATAGAAGCAAACTACGTCACACTTATAAATGACTGGTATAGGAGGAAACTAAATAACCCTTATAAATTACTCGGATAGCAGCAAAGTACATCTCCCGTATAAATTACTGGTATAGGAGCAGACTACATCACGCTTATAAATTACTGGTATAGCAGCAAACTACATCATCATTATAAGTTACTGGTATAGCAGCAAACTACATCATTCTTGTAAATTACTGGTATAGCATCAAACTACATCATCCTTGTAAATTACTTGTATAGCAGCATATTAAATCACCCATATAAATTAATGGTATAGTAGCAAACTACATCATACATGAATCAGTATAACAAAATCGATATGACTGGCACAACTCACTGGTTTACCTTTAAACTACAACTTAATTTTATAACAACAAAATTACATCACCCTTATAACTTTCCAGTAAAACAAACTTTATCACACTTATAACTTTCCATTAACACAAACTTCATCACCCAAAAACTTATTGGTATAACAGGACACTACATCTACTTTAAATTATCAGTATTACAGTTTTTTTCCAGCTACAAGATAAAACTATACACAGCTGTAAAATCTTGGCCCACGTAAAACAATACTTACAGTAAAATGATTATGTCTGACTTTAAGCACATTGTTTATTACATAGTTTACTAAAGATTTCAAAACTCACATACAGGAATGAATAAGGGGCCCCGAGTGCTCTAAAGCGCTGTCCGTTACGGATCACTACCATCTCACGTCTCTCTGCGTTGGTTCGAGTCTAAGATTCGGCTAATGTAGTTATGTGAGAAAGCTTGCCAGTAGCTTCTTGTGGGTCGGTGGTTCTTTCCGGGGGTTTTCCCTGGGTTCTTCCTCCACCATTAATACTGGCCGCCATGTATAGCCTATATTGTGCTGAAAAATGGCGTTAAACCATAAAAAACAAAACAGGAATGAATAGTAATATGGATGTATTTTAAAATGATGAAGATTAAAATGGGTTTAATGCATATTGTGGGATTTGGTATAATGGACGTCAAACTTTAGTTGACAACACAAATATGATACAAAGATATGCCCCTCTTATCAAAAAATGACATGTATTCCTAAAAATAGTTTTTTCACACACACACACACACACACACACACACACACACACACATATATATATATATATATATATATATATATATATATATATATATATATATATATACATATGAAAAACTAGTTTTAGGGTATGTGTGTGTTGAATCTTATCCACAGCTATTCATTCAGACTAAAACTGATTTTCCTGACAATTGGTATGCACATACTTTTCTTTAAAGAGTATACACAGAATTTATCAACCTGTCACATGACCTTGCTTTTGTTTAAATAACATACACAGAATTTATCAACCTGTCACATGACCTTGCTTTAGTTTAAATAACATACAGACTATATGAATATGGCACACGACCTTGCTTTTGTTCACTTGCTGATGAATTGATTTTCTACAGAGAAAATTTAAGTAGCAGTGAGAGTCATTTGTCTTCACTTGCATGCCAATATGTCAGAACACCCAGCTAATTATCATATGATCAAATTGACCAATAGTATCAATATGTGACTACATTAACAAAAATCTGGGAAGAATTTGGCATAAGATTTCTATTAAGTTTACAGATATGTGAACATTGTGGATTAGCAGTCATAATTCTAATGGACTTGCAGTTTCAACAATATTTTAAATATAGGAAATACTCTTATAAATGGTCATGGCTTCAAAGAATTAACTGAAGATTGGTGATATTTATCTCTGTTGTTACAATCTGATATTTACTTAACTCTTGTTATAAAACGATTTGAACTTTGCAGGCACTCCTAAGTCATATTGGTTAAAATGGATTAGATAAACATAGCAATAATCACTTCTCTTTGCATATACGTTTCATATAATAAATTATTTATGTTGTTCATTTGATTATTATATGAAAAACAAAGATTCTGCGACATACCTGCCTTGCCATTGTTGATACATGCGATTTAGATTGCATTGTCTTTAATATTGACTTGTATAAAATTTGTAGCACTGTGTTGAGGCTGCTGCCAACAAGATGTTACCATCTCTGAATTAAGTACATTTAGACAATTATTGTATGTATTTGCATATTTAATTGATTCAGGTAACGTGTATGCATCTTACAAACTACATGTATGTAAAAAAAGAAATCAAAGGCCATCAACCCTGCCATTTGTTTGGATTTTGCAATAAAAATACATATCATTACTTGGTGTCTTATATGGAACAAGAGAAATAATTTGTATTAAGTGTTTGATGAACATATCCGTTTAAATTGTTTTCAGTGTGGAAGAATTGAGGGAGAAAATTGTTCTGGACCCACAATGGATGATTGATGCTTTAAAGTCTCTCATCACAGCCGAGACGTTTGTCTCGAAACATCCTGCCATCACTAGCAAATTTCGTGACTTCATAAAGACAGGAAAGCTCACCCATGAATTAATAGGTTTGTAATTATTTGCTTTAAAATAACAATCATGGTCTGCTTTTAACTTTCCTGCATTATTGTGTAAAGAAATGTTGGTGCATTTCTCCTTCAAATACGTTGCCTGATCACATTAACGTTAGGGATATAAGCCTGCTACCTCTCGAATCCAGACAAAAATCCTCTTTAGTACATGATTCTAAGTCACTGTTCGGGTGGTAATTATTTGTCTATGGAAATAGTAATATTTTGCCACTTAGCAATTGCAGTGATGTTTGCCATGTTATTCATTTTGTCTTTGTATTTCATTTTATTTTTGACCACTGATGTCAAGCCAATTATTGTATTTCCCTGATATGAAGATAAATAATCATTCCACAAGTCTTAATTTGGTTTACAAAATACAGATAATAATTTATTTGTCATATATGTCGCAAACAATTGACTTTTCCTATAGCAGTCAGCATTTAAATTGTCTTTACTAGCAGCTGGGTGAGCTGTATACTCAAAGAGGCACTACCAATAAAATGCCATATATGGGTATTCCTAATTGCACTCTACTTACTCTAATTATAGATTAATTTCTGCTCTCTTTATAATGAGTAAGAAAATGGCTTGCACTTATGTAAGGAAGAAAATAAATTTCAGGAAAAAGGTTCAAAATTCAAGGTCACTAAGACAGAAAGAAAGAATTTTGCCTGTGTTGAATAATGTCAATTTGTCAAAACTGAAAGTTTCCAAATTGTGTTGACACAATTGAGAAAGTGAGAAACCTCGTCAATGTCAGGGTCAAATGGTCTTTGGTCAAGATCAGTTTTGCTTAAAAAAACAGATGGTTTCAGTGCCATAACATTGGTACTACATGCCGTACTTCATCCAGACTACACCGACAGCTTTTGTATGGGGAATGAAAGATTATTGATTTCGATTTCAAATGGTCAAATGTGATGTTCAGTGATTGACAATAGATAAAAGGTGTTTACAGAATAACATTACATCTGCATTACAACAAAAACGGCCCAAAACTTTGTGTCGGGTAGAATCCTACTGATGTATGGATTAAAGGTCAATATCACTGTCATAGAATCCTATTTATTTATCGGTTAAAGGTCAAAATCACTATCTCAGAATCCTATTGATTTATGGTTTAAAGGTCAAAATCACTGTCTCAGAATCCTTTCCATTTATGGGTTAAAGGTCAAAATCATTGTCACTAAAGAAGAAACTTTCAGTTATCTGCATATTGGACTTTATATCGGGGCAGATGTATCATGAAATGTTTATGGTGATCGTGATAGAAATACATTTCTCTGGTCCTGGCAAAGTATTTCTTTCCCATTTTTCTTGTCAAAACAAACATTTTTACTTCAAGCTTGGCTCTTGTCCGGATGGCCTTGCGAGACAAACAATTTAAACCTTCGATTGTGGAGAAGGAATCTCGAGAGCAAGAAGGCCCTTCACTCTGAAGGCTTACGAGGGAAAGTGGCATGTTTTCAGGGACTGGTACCATATCAATAACATCGTCCTTTTGAGTGTCTCAGTCCCTCAACTGGCCGACTTTTATCTCTATCTTTTCGAGGAGAATCAGTTTGCCCCAATTACTATCAAATGCTACCGCTCCATATATCAGACACATTCCGACATCATGGTAAATGTGATATCAAGCATGACAAAGATCTGTCAGATCTTTTAGCCAATTTAGAGTTGACCAAAATCCCTCACCCTGTTTCCAAATGGAATCTGTCCTGGGTTTTAACATGGCTCAATTCAGACAGTATTGAGTCTTTGACCCACAATTCGTTAAAGCTACTATCAGACAAAATGGGTTTATTGATAGTCTTAGCTTCATCATGCAGGGTGAGTGAGTTATATATGCCCTTTCCAGTGACCCGAACTATCTTCAGTTCAGATCAGATGGTTCGGTGGTCCTCTTGACGCAGCCAAGCTTCGTAGCCAAAAATAGGTTACTATTCGTTGGCAATCAAAAGAGTTGTCATTGGCTCGCTTTCTTCCATAAATAAGTCAGGAGCAACAGCCATGCAAGATCCTGTTAGTGCACTACAGCACTATTTTAAGCGCACAGATGTGAGTTGGGTCACATGCAAGCACCTCTTTCTTCTAGTGACAGCTGGGAAATGGGATATCACTCTTCAAGCCCTTGCTTCATGGCTGAAGTGGGTTATACGCTCAGTGTACTCTGAGCTCATAAGATCAGAGTTGCCTCATAAAGATTACCGCTCATGAGATTAGAGCAATATCAGCGAGCCTTGCATTCGAATGTAATGTTTCGATCCGAGATATAATAGAAGCTGTTGGCTGGCATGCAGAGTCAACCTTCGACAGTTTTATCTCAAAGATTTGACCTCGTAGAGGCAAACCTTGAATCTAGTAGGTCCGGTGTTAGCAGCCCAGATGCCCACCAGACCCATTGAAAACAATCAGCACAGCCTATCACATACATGCCAACCATTACGCTTTTGGCGTAATCATTACGCTTTTTGTCACTAAATTACGCGTTACGCTTAAACGTATATGGATTACGCTTTTTCGGTACATCAACCTCCTCCCCAAAAAATCAATTATTTGTTTTCTCGTTATTATTAAAGTTCCATTAATCCCACAGATCGTATTTTAGAAAAGACGGCTTTTACGTAACTACATTATAAGAGTACACTAGACCGTGGACTTTCGTAATAGTAGCATGTTCTATTTATAGCTAACCTGGTTCTACTGTTGACCTCGATTCTATTTATATTTATTTATATGCGTAGTGAGGAGATAGCAGACTGGTTTTCCAAATTTAATATTTACTCGCAGATTCCATGTTCTAATTCATATTTCTTGCAGCACCAGTCTGAATATATTTTAGCGCTTAAAAAGTATATTTTTATTATTTTACTCTATGTATTTATGTGAGCAAAAATATCCCCTTTCAAAAATTTCCCAGATAAATTAGAAAAAGGCAACCGAAAACTCCCGTTACTTAAAATCCCTCCCAACCACCCCGCCATGCAAGCATCCTCGTATAGTATATATCGCTCAGCTTAAAAACTAGCGACACCTGGCGGTGGCAAGGGGAGATAAGGGGCAAGAGTTATTGCCCTTTGTCTATAGGATATAGACAGAAAAGATGAAGTTTCGTTTTTGAGTAGGGCTGGATTCGCAAGGTAGCAGGCTTATATCCCTAATGTTAATGTGATTGAGTAAGTATTCTCGGAGAAACATAATTTGCTTTAAAAATTTGCTTTCTGGAGTAAATATTGTGACAAACCAGACAGATATGCTGTTTAGGAGTGAGAAATCCCACAATGCATCACACATTTCCATCAGTAACCCCACAAAATCTAAAATAGTGTAGAGAAAGAAGAGATGAAGTAGAAATTGGGAGGGAAATATAAAAATGCGGAATAATACCCAAATAAATATTTTGGTTGTTATAATGCACTGCTGCATTCATAAGTCTGTATAAAAGACTTAATAATAAGACTTAAATGATGCTTATGAATTAATGTCTTAATGGCTGATAAAGGTGTCAATGGGTACTCAGGTAAACACTGTTCATAATTACCCGGGTAATAGGTAATACAATTAGTTATCGGTATTTAGTTCATGCAGAAAAAATACCCTAAATCATGCATCCAAATTTAGATAAAAATTATTTCTGACGTTAGGAGGGAGAGACACATAATAATGAGTACAGTTCAAGACTCGTGTGGTGTGCCATTAATTCATAGCAAATTTTCATCTTATATGTTTGATGTTTGCAACAATTTTGCTATGTGAGAAAAACAGTTTTCGTTTTTCTGTTTATAATAACTGTTCATGACGTGCTTCCAAGAGAACAGACTGGTTTCTAGAATTTGAAACCATGTGTCACAGATTCATTATAGCTTGTCTGGCACTAAAGTAGCAGACCAGAATATATTAGGAAACAAATATGGCAACAAATGTTAGGCAATGTGGACTTTATCGATGAGACTCATGCATCTTATAGTACTGCAGATCCAGGCAAATAGCAAAACTAGAGGTACACTCTTCATATGATTTTCTATAATTATGGCATGATATATATATATATATATATATATATATATATATAATGCTTAGATTGCACTTTAATGCCACTCATATTAGTGATAATTAAGCTTATACCTGGGGCCAGGGAGGGGTGGGGTGTCTTGCATGTACAAAGCAGTTCAAGTTGAAATTAAATATAACACATTTTGACATCTTTAGTGGCTAATGGTGTTTTGATGTTGCTTGAATAATTTTCAGTCTTTCCATTGGTTGAGCTAGCTAACAGAATAGAGATACAAAATAAATAGTATATTGTAGCGGGAGGAGACTATTGCAAAATAAGGTCACTATATATGGTATGTATAGAATTAAGCAATCAGTTTCATTCTGCTATTTGTAGTCATTCACAGTTTTATGGAGTCATTCACACTTATTTGTAGATATTGATTCTTATTTGTAGTCGTTCACGCTTATTTGGAGTCATTCACACTTAATTGGAATCATTCAGACTAATTTGGAGATATTCACACTTATTTGGAGTCATTCACACTTATTTGGAGTCCTTTACGCTTATTTGGAGTCATTCACACTTTTGTGGAGACGTTCACACTTATTTATAGACATTGACACTTATTTGGAGTCATTCATGCTTATTTGGAGTCAATCACACTTATTTGGAATCATTCACACTTATTTGTAATCATTCACACTTATTTGGAGTCATTCACAATTATTTTAGTGTCATTCCCACTTTTTGGAGATATTCACAATTATTTAAAGTCATTCACACTTATTTAATTTGGAGTAATTCATACTTATTTGGAAACATTAACACTTATTTGGAGTCATTCACTTATTTGCAGTATCTTTCACACTTATTTGGAGACATTCACACTTATTTGGAGTCAATTCACATTTTTTTGGAAACATTCTTATATGCAGCCTTTCACACTTATTTGGAAACATTCACACTTATTTGTAGTCTTTTATACTTTTTGGGAGTCATTCACACTTATTTGGTGTGATTCACACTTATTTGGAGTCATTCAGACCAATTTGAAAATATTCACACTTATTTGGAGACATTGACACCTATGTGGAATCATTCAGACTGATTTGGAATCATTCAGACTAATTTGGAGTCATTCACACTTAGTTGGAGACATTGACACTTGTTCAGAGTCATTCACACTTATTTGGAATCATTCACACTTATTTCGAATCATTCAGACTGATTTGGAATCATTCAAACTTATTTGTAATCATTCACACTTATTTTAGAGTCATTCCCACTTTTTGGAGTCATTCACACTTATTTAAGTTGGAGTCATTCATACTTATTTGGAAACATTAACACTTATTTGGAGACTTTCACACTTTTTTGTAGTCATTAACTTTTTGGGAGTCATTCACATTTACTTGGAGTTGTTCACTTATTTGGAGTCATTAACACTTATTTGGAGTCATTCACACTTATTTGGTGTCATTCACACTTTTTTGGAGTCATTCACACTTATTTGGAGTCATTCAGACCAATTTGGAAACATTCACACTTATTTGCAATCATTCAGACTGATTTGGAGTCATTCACACTTATTTGTAATCATTCAGACTGATTTGGAGACATTCACACTTTTTTGTAGTCATTAACTTTTTTGGAGTCATTCACATTTACTTGGAGTTGTTCACTTATTTGGAGTCATTAACACTTATTTGGAGTCATTCACACTTATTTGGTGTCATTCACACTTATTTGGAGTCCTTCACAATTATTTTGGAGTAATTCACACTTATTTGGAAATATTCAAACTTATTTAGAGTCATTCACACTTTTTGGAGACATTCACACTGATTTCAAGTTATTCCCACTTATTTAATGTGCAGTCTTTCACACTTTTTTGGAGTCATGCACACTTATTTGGAGTCTTTTATACTTTTTTGGAGTCATTCACTTTTGTTTTGAGTCATTCTTACTTATATGCTGCTATTCACACTTACTTGGTGTAATTCACACTTATTTGGAGTCATTCACACTTGTTTGTTGTTATTCACTCTTATTTGGAGTCATTCACACATTTTGCATTTCTTTTTCAAGTTGCTGTACCTAGATATTGCTTGAGAGGAGAAACATTCTTTGGATTTCCCATTGGAAATATAAGTAGCAATGAGAATTAAGTCCAATAATTTTCCTAGAATTACAGACACAAATGCTAATGATTTAAAGTTTTCAATAAACTTTTGTATAAATTCAAATTAAGTCAAATTCTGAAGTGTTTACGTGTCTCTTATAACCTGCATGCATCTGAAGTCTTTTGTTTTAATCACAGTAGTATTTTTCAAGGTTTGAATTTACTGTAAATACCTTTGAATGTATCTGTCCAAGATTCTATTTATTTTTTACTCAACACTCTGAATGTCCAGAGCAATTAATCATTGAATTAAATAATTTGAAGAAAAAATTGCACAAAAAATGAAAACTGAACACAACAAAAGTATAAACTTTTTCCAGTTTTGAAATTTACAAGGATCTTTTCATTCATTTAGTACCGTCATAGACCTTTATAAGGACTAGTTTGGATTCACTTATAATTTTGTAAGTTCTTCTCCCATTTTCATTTATTACTTTGATAACTAAACTTTACAGAACGTGTTAGTTTTGCTTTTCTTTTCTAATGCTTAAACTATGGAGTTGTAACAATATAAAAACTTGGAAGTTTTTTCAAAACATATGCAGTCAACAGCATTGACAGAAAAAAATCTCATGGACCCAGAATTCTTAGACATCAATTCATATTAGATGATCTATAACAATATCGCATTAGTGTTTCAGATGAAATGAATGTTTTCTATGTAAATGATTGACAGATGTCTCAGATGAAATGGATGTTTTCTATGTAAATGATTGGCATGTTTGGGCATTTTCAGGGATTTGTAGACATGAAGATAAACTATAGTTGTACTGAAATAAACTCTGTTGATAAGTTAAATATCAGTTACATCCATTCACAATTTTTTTTATGTATCAACATTGTTGCTAATTGATATGTTGAATATTATTTACATCCATTCATGAATTTTTAATTGATGATCCTTTCTATTTTAGTGCATTAAAGATGCATTACCAGATGTCTTAAGTGAAGTCCTTATTTATAAGGTCCAGACAACAATTGTTTATAATATTGAACTAAAACTGATTATGCAAAACAACAGTAATTCAATTAATCTGTATTGATTAGGCATAACTGTTACTTTTTAGATGCCATCTGGACTAAAGACAACAACCAAGAACTCCATAACAACAAGGATCACATTTTACGTCTGATGGAGCAACTCAATATCATTGCTATCCCAAGGATATTTAGCGAAGAAGGAAAAGAAACCAAGGCAAGTTTATGTACGGCATGATTTAGTTAGAATGCAATATAATTGCCATGGCTGTTGTATTAGATTTTCATCACTATATCCTTTTTTAGATCTATTCTTTGTGTTGATGATAGCAGATCATTAATAATGTTCCTATCTACAGCTGTTCATGACCAGTTGAAATGCATGCATGATAGTGTGTGTGATTTTTGTGGTTTGGATTTTTAACATAGCTTTAATAAATTTTCAGTCATATGATTATTAGTGACGAAGGAAAAGAAACCAATGCAAGTTTATGTACAGCATGATTTATTTTTGTAAGCTTGCCTTCAGCGTTAAATTCATTTGGTTATAAATAATGATGAAATTTAAGGTATGGAAATTACTTTTAGGAAGCATTTGACCGAGACTAGCATGTTATTTGCATTATATGTGTGGTACACTCTTGGTCTAAATCTTGTATTTGCTTATTGCCATGCTGTTTAACCGCTCTGGTGGCCTAGTGGTTAGAGCATCCGCCCCGGAAGCGGGAGGTCGTCGGTTCGATCCCCGGCCGAGTCATACCAAAGACTTGTAAAAATGGTACTAACAGCTGCCTCGCTTGACGCTCAGCATTAAGAGGTTAGTGTTAGGACTGGTCGGCCTGGTGTCAGGATAATGTGACTGGGTGAGACATCATGCTACATGTCTGCGGCATGATGTCTCAGTGCTAGACATCACTATAAACTGCCTCAATGCAGACATCGTAGCGATATGACTGAAACATTGTTAAAGCTACGTTAAAAATCCTAATCAAACAAACAAACAAACCATGCTGTTGTTTGCACCCACCATGCAAACATAGCTGCCTAGAATAATGAAACATGCAAATTCTGTATATACTCGCGTATAAGCCGAATAATTTAGGAAGAAATAAAGATCTTGATAAAGGAGGTCAGATTATCCATAGGCCAGTGTCTACATTTGACAGTTTTTAGGTCTTTTTGTTGACTAAATGAAATGGTTATGAATCTTGGGACATGAAAAAAAATCATTTTTCCGTGTCCTAAGACATGTGCATGTAAAAACATTAACTTTCTGTGACATGACAATTTTTAACTGTTATAAAGTACTATGGTTGATTTTGTTATATTTTCTGATTTCAACATGAAATTAATGATAAATACAGACTTCATAATTCGCGGGTTGGTTGTGTTTACTTAGGAAACCAGGTTGTACAGTACTCAATATGGTTTGATTACGCGCTAAATTAAGAACATCTCTTGGAGTCCATTCATGGGCACCATTGCGCTAAACTTAAGTGATAACTTCAAAATACAGTAATGAAGTTCAGAAATAATGCTTAAAAAAATATGCTCAAACCGTAAACGCGCAGTTGTAGTTTGCTTTCATGTAAGTGACCTTACACCATACCTGTAACCTTTCATGCCAGGAGGAAAAACAAACTCCTTTTTTTTAGGGCTGCTCTACGCTGACATCCCAATTTCATTACCTCTTTTGATTTGTTACAGAGAACTCCAGAATATTTCATTATGTCTTCGATTTTCATTTCTACTAAACAAGAAAAGTCCTACATGTTATGCTGTATCACCTGCAAATTATTGTTGTGACGAAATAATTAATTTACTTGAAAGAATTCACTTCTTTACTAAATAGAATGTCAAGTTTAAAGATTATTCACGTAAATTGAGGATTTATCTACCTCAACAACAACACAAAAAATAACCACAAAACGGTAATAAAAAATATACACAACAACAAAATTGTCTACAATTAATGTTAGTCCCAAGAATGATCACTAACTCCACATGTTATCGTTCCTCTCCCACAAAAGAAACTTGCACAAGTGAACACCTGGAATTTGTATATGGTATATACCAATGTTAATTACCATCGCTAAATTAAAAGAAATGCAAATACATACCATGCGTAAATTTGTCCTCAAAAACTAATTCAGAATACATATTTTATAGGAGACAATACTAAATGCTTTACGAGTCGACAATAAGGGAATAATTATTGATATACAATGAGGGTTGAACTAGCTGCCACATATACATTACCATTAGGCTGCCAATTTATGTACCTTTAGACCATCAAAAATGGGAATCCTTTATTTGTCAATCAATTCCTGCTGCTTGTATAACACACAATATTGTAGACCATGGTTTATTTCATATTATTGTTTGTTGTGTTGTTATACTGGGATTACATTTTAATGAGTTAGGTATTTACAATTTCAAAGCAAGTAAAAATGTAATTACGGGTACACTGATATAAAATGTCCCATGCAATAATGCATAAACAAACAATTATTGAGTTAAAAGGGAAAGGTAATGCTACAGCAACTCGATTGCTAAATTCATGTCATCATTCAATCAAATTATACAGAACTCTAAATGAAGCAAAATTAGTAAGAAAACAGAAAATTAAATACATTTTGAAAGAAATTTATACCATTTTGTTTTAATAATTATGCACGGCAACATCTAGATAAGTATATATGCTTTTTAAAAATTTTAAATTTGCTTAAATCAATGTTTTTATAACTTACCTTGTGCATGTCTCCTTGTGAAATGTCTCGGTGTTGTGGGCCAGTAGGCTTGTATGGAGGTCATGCACTTTTTAGTGTACATACCTGTTTGTTAGACGGCATATTTACAAATGGACTTGTGTGCAAGTATATATGATATGCACATTGACAATGGACTTATATGCAAGTATATATGTTATGCATATTCGCAAAAGCAACAACTTTATTGCACAATTAGAACACTCTGACCTATAAATACAACTTAATAAATGCAAAAACACGTCACCAGTCTACATGCCGACCTTTCCTCAGTGTAAAAATTCCTGGTGGACAGGGTAGATAAATTAACTTGCCCGTCAGTCACACTGCTTCAGACATAGACATGCTCTGAAACAGTTCCTTCACCCAGGTCACCACTACAGAACTCAACAGTTCTGGCAACTCCCTATACCGTGCTACCTCACGACAGATCTGGCAGAGGACAGCAACCGTATTGGCACATCCGATGATGATGTCGGAAACCTGGAATTTTTTACTTGAATCTCTATTCACTGATGACCCAACCAGTGAGGATGTTAGTGCTTGTCAACATTGCCGTCTTCGATGTCTACAGTGGCAAGATTTTTAATTAGAGTCCAACCATTGTTCATCCGCTATGTGGCGGCTCCCTTTTCAACCAGAGTACGCCTCCTTAAAAACAATAAGTCTAAACCAAAAACCAGAAAATATTAGGCATGTAAACGATAAAGACATACAGGAACAAGTACCTCGACAACCATGTTACGGTCTCAAATATGTACTCCAACAACACGGAATTAAAAAGAAAATAATCTTTGGGCCGTGACAAGGGAAGTCGGAATAAATAAACTCTTGCATTCCAAACTAGTAAGAATATGGTCGGCGAGCTTACATGGCGGCAGGCGGGATCACGGTGTGGAGACTCAGATAACATTGCATTGATGTAGTTTATGTAGAGACCACAACGTAAAATAACATAAAAACGATAGCATATCCGCTAATTAGTGTTTTAGAAATGTTTAGGAAACAATGGATAGAGACAGACATGGTACCTTACAAGGATATGTAATTTTCCAAAGAACTGAAATAGTTTATATTACGACTAGATCATTATATATCACCTCGAATAGAGCTGTTTCCTGCTGAAAATCCACCGCATTTGTGAAATATTACAAACAACTAATCTCAAAATGAACCTGAATAACATAAAATAAAAATATGGCCTAAATTAGAAATCGGAATACATGATTTGAGTTTGCGTGATCTAAAGGGTAACGCACAAAGAAAAGTCCAAATAAGTCATTATGTATACATATTTTAGCAGCCCAAATCATCTGCAAGTACATTTTAAGAAGTCTTATTCATATACACATTTGAAGTCCTATAAGGAGTGAACTATGCAAAAGTACAAAGTGAAAGAATTGTATAAATAATTTACAGTATGGTGAATGGATTTCAAACCCGATAAGATTATATTAATTCCAAAAGTTGTGGTTAATTCGAATATGTCGCAAAGGTATTTCTAATGATGACACTAATGTACTTAATGTTTCAACAGTACACCACCGCTCACTATTATAATCCCAAAATACCTTTAAATGAATACTCTGTAAGTCCAATACAGCTATTATTCCAATTCGCCTTACATGTTGAACATTAATTCTGTATCGCTGTTATTGATTCAAATGATCTTCTCTGAATGTCACAGGATTGCAATTCTGACGAAAAAACGAATTAATCTCCTCTACTTATTTCAATGGCTGATGTAGGTATTAATCTATACCAAATCCCGTGCAATAAATCTAATACATAGATAAACCAAGCGCATAAGAATAAAGTTCATGGCTTGTATGAATAATCTTAAGGTAATTGGAAACATTAAACGATTGATTCCTGTTGTGTAACAGTGACAGACGGAGCTAAGAAACAGCTAAGTTCCCTCTCACTCAACCGAGATACAGACAGATTACATGGATTAAACATCCCAACTGCCCTAACTAATGATCCTAATGATATTCTCTCAAATGGATAGCCTATTTCCGTTGATACCAGCCTTGCCCATATACTATTTGATCATAAAGGGCTAAAATGTCAATATTATGAGCTCATTCACTAACAACCCAGCTTCCAGTAGGTTGAACCCAACATTTGCAGGCACGTGCAGGACCAGTCTAACCCTCATTCCTCCACAAGCTCAAGACACTCATTCATCACAATGTCAAAAATTGATCGTCACTTCTCAATAGATGTGACATCGCAATTTGTCTACACTCGGACACAAGAATAAACTCTTCACGTGGCAACAGTATGGAGGTCATGGTTTCTAATCTAGTTAGTAACAGACGTTCACCAGCTAAGACTCAAGCATTATAAGGAACGTTAGCCTAAGCTCATGATCTTTCTTATTCTCCAGTGCTGTCATTTGTTCTACACATTCTGATACTACATGAGGATTTTGCCTTTATAGCATCCATTGTGGACATTTTCTTCCCCTGGAGTTTTATCCTCCTCCAACAACAACCTGGACCAGAGCTGCAGCATCTGTTAAGATTTTGATGGAAAATACAATTCTGACATCAATTTCGATCACCTTCTTGTAGAGCCACTCACTGCACACAAATCTCTGACAAGTATCCTTTTATAGCTCACACAGCTAAAGACACAGTTATCACATACCAAAGTGGATATAGTGCTGAGAGGGTCCAAAAGATCATGAAAGACATTTCTTAGTCCCAAAGGCAATATAATGTTTAGGAAAGAAAATTAGAAAATTCGTAGTTTAAAGTCATTTTAACTCATAACTTTGTGGTTGGAGATTACATGAGTTACAGTTTAGAAGTAATTGTCAATTAAAACATGTCAAACATTGTGTAGAGAGTTGAGGCAAAGAAAGAGAACGCCATATATAAGTAAAAAAGGGAAAAAGGAACTAATACTGAAATTAATAGTGAACAGAGTATTTTTTATATCTAGTCTTTGTGTTGCTGATGACAGATCATTCAAAAAATTCCTATTAACAGCTGTTCATGACCAGTTGAAATGCATTCATGCTTGAGTGTGTGATGTTTGTGGTTTGGATTTTTAACATAGCTTTAGTAAGTTTCAGTTATATGATTATGCTGTATGAAGTGCAGCAGTCTACAATGATGTCTAACACTGGGGCATCTTGCCTCAGACATGTAGCAATACTGAAAGTCTTGCAAAGCAGCTGTTAGTCCCATTTTTAAAATTGTCTGGCATGACTTGGCAGTGGTTCAGATCATCTACCTCCTGCGTCTGGGACTGGTGCTCTAACCACTAGACATCTGAGTATGATATATGATGCTTAATTAAATCATTTTGTTCTTTTGAATAAATTTATGAACGGCATCAAATTATGAAATTTACTTCATACGAATTATTGTATTATTTTTTTGGTTACTGTTTTTTCTTCTGAAAAATCTAAGAATGTGCAGCGGTTTAATCCACCATGCAAGACAAGTTTGTTTGATCAGTGGATACCTTTTTGAGATGTTGGTAGTAGTTATGTTAAACAAGCTTTGGTACTTGCATTATTTGCATTATTTTGCATTATTTTGCATTTGCATTATTTGGTACTTGCATTATTATTTTTGATCACACATTTTTAAAGAAAATGAACTCAATTAGCATTGATCGTTAAAGTATTTTGTTCACACCGGTGTCCTGCATATTATTTCAGACTGAAACATGTAATCTCTGCCTTGTATCCCCATTAAAAATGAATCCATTCATTTGATAGGAGGAGCGTTATTTCCTTGCTCCATGCATGCTTCAGCAAGAAACGCCAGAGGAAATCATCAGCCCAAAACCGAATCATCAGATGGAGAGTTCACCAGTATTGTGCTATGTCTTCACAGGTAACTTCCTACCCAGTCCAATATTTCACAGACTTGTTGCTGCCTGTATTGCTCACTGGCCTATTGCCAAAAAGAAGAAAGAGCATAGAGAAGAGAATCTGATCTTTTGTGGTTGCTGTGTTTTTCAGCTGGACGATCAGTACAAACTGACTCTTCTTTTTAGAGAGCATGTTATCTTTCTGAGAGTTACAAGAATGGGAATCAAGGACAAGACTCCATCTTCAAAGCTGTGCATTGAGGTGAGAGAGTTCATAACCACAAACCTTGAAAAGATTATTGGATACCTGGGCAAGGGTCTGAAATTTGAGTACTTTATACAATGTCCTGAATACAAGGGTGTCAGTATCAACAGCCTGATTCCTGTATCCAGACTTGAAACAAATGCAGAAGTACACTGTGAGTTTCATGACAACATGATAGAGTCGTGCAAAGTTTTGGATTTCTGGTTCGAAGATCAGGTGAGTGCTAACAAATTAAGGTGTATATGACGTTTTATAGGAGATTGAATTTAACACTTTAAAAATCAGAGTATTATGTTCTCTATGTTATTTAATGTCACTTAGATTGTGACATTTTTCTTTATATCATAAATGAATTCCAAATTTTACCCCAGTCTCTGGCACTTAATGGGTGGAACGAATCAGAAAACTGTTCTATATCAGAAAAATGCATTTTTTTACATTTGTATATTGCCACAATGATGATGATTTAGAAAAGAATGCTATATGTTGATTTAAATTTTAATTTTTTGTCATACTGCTGAGAAAAAACAACTTTATGCTATTAAAAAAAATAATATAAAGATTATTATGTTACTGTATTACATATGTTTGATGTATAATGCAACAGCTGTCAAATGCATACAACAACCTGTAACAATGTGTATATAATACAACAAAGGCCAAATATTTACCACAACATGTTAGTCAAAATGTGATTTTGTTATAATTTCAGGAACAATCTGGAGATAGTGGTGCCTGTAAGTATGTTTTCTGTTTGACAGTAACTGGGAATTGGTGTGACATAAATCTGTTCTTCATAAAGTCTATCTGGTTTATTCTTGTATGCTGTTAGTATTATAATAAACTGGAACTTTGAGTGACATTTAGATCAGATATTAGATATGATGATTGTATGCATAAAGGTATTTTCGTACATCAAAACCAGTTTGCATATTAAAACCTGGACAACAGATATTTGGATGTTTGTATGCACAAATGAAATTAAATAGTTTAAAGCATTCATATTATTTATATAATTGGGAGCTTTAGTTTCTCTGGCACAATTAGCTTATAATTTTACATGATGAAATACAATGATACAGTATAACTTAAGTTAACTAACTGTCAGTTATTTTCTTAATATAAAACATGATGCAACTAACTATCAGTTATTTTCTCAATATAAAACACCATGTAACTAACTGTCAGTTATTTTCTTAATATAAAACACGATGTAACTAACTGTCAGTTATTTTCTCAATATAAAACACCATGTAACTATCTGTCAGTTAGTTTCTCAATATCAAACACCATGTAACTAATTAATATTTACGGTGTTTTATTTATCTTGAGAAAATAACTGTCACTTAGTTACATGGTGTTTTATATTGAGAAAATAACTATTAAATAGTTTAAGTTATTGTGTAGCATTGTAAAAAATTATAAGCTAATTGTGCCAGAGAAACTAAAGCACCCAATTGTATAAATAATATGAATGCTTTAAACTACTGAATAAATCTCATCTTACTAAATCCGGTGTTAAAGTCAACTGACAGCATACATGTCATCTTACAAAATCCGGTATTAAAAGCTAATAACAGAATGCATCTCATCTTACTAAATCCTGTATTAAAGACTAATAACAGAATATGTCTCATCTTACTAAATCCTTTATTAAAGACTAATAACAGAATATGTCTCATATTACTAAATCCTTTATTAAAGACTAATAACAGAATACATCTCATCTTACTAAATCCTTTATTAAAGACTAATAACAGAATATGTCTTATATTACTAAATCCGGTGTTAAAGACTAATAACAGAATACATATCCAGTATTGTCTTTTCATATTACTTAGTATTGCAAATAGGAATGTGGTTTTATCCTTTGATGCGACCTGATTTAATAATATTAGACTGTTAAAAAAGTAACCCAAATTATTCTGTTTACAGCTTCTGCAGGTCCCATGCCATCGGCACCAATCAGTGACAAAGACAGGTTCATGTGCATTGCATATCTGTTGAATGATGTTGGATCAAAGGTCATGAGACAACTTTTCCATGACATGGTCACTCCCACCTGCACACTGGATCAGTATCTTGCCAACAACAGGAGTAAAATCAACAAACTTGTCAAGCAAAAAGTGTTTTTTTTGTCCCAGATGGACATCATGTTTCCACCAAATGGGGATCCTACAAACCTGACTGACTATGACATCACCCTACTATCAGCTCTTTTTAATAACATCATGCCATCTTTGGGCCACCAAGAAAAGAATCTGATCAAAAGTCTGCGAGACAACAGGAATAATTTGTATGGGCATACAAAATCCTGCAAAATGAATGCAAGTGACTTCCACACCTGTTGGAGTGACATCAGCTCAACACTGAAAACACTCAGTCAGCAATGTGTAGACACCAAATTTAAGAATGAAATATCAATGGAAATTCAGCAGACTCGAGTTCCAGATGCGTCCTACCTTAGCATGATCCAAACTTTGTATAGCAGGATAGAAATATTTGAACAAAGACTAGAATCTTTGGAAAACATCCACAAGTGAGACATAAATATAAATGTGTTTCATTTGAAAGAACAGTTTGAAAATAATGTTGTTTTGAAATGTACATGTACATTAGCTCCATGAATTGTATGTGCCATACATATATATGTTCTTAAATTACCATAATAATTCCACATTTACATGACCATGCATTTTATGCAGGAGGAATACATATACATGTACAAATTTTGTATTAGGAAAGGTTCAGGGCTGGCATGGATTTCAACCATAGTATGTATAGTCTAATTAATCATCCAGCAAGTCAGATATGTAACATAAACATACAATGACCCATATCAGTTAGTTTTAGATGTCTACTGACAGTCCTAGTCCTTTGTGACTTACAGTTGGTAAATTGGCTTTTGTAATCTGTACAGTATATGTCCATAATGGAAATATAGGTAGTTAACTTAATGAAAAGAATCCAGTAAGGATTATCCAACACCACCTTGTATAAATTTAGGTATGCCGTGGTATTATTCATTCATGTTTAGTTCTGTCAATCAAAAACTAAAAGAGTGTATGGGATGGTATAGAAAACATGCCCCCACCCCTTTATGGACTGTTTGATACAAATTCTGAAAGTTCAAACATATTTTACAAAGTAGGTGCAGGATTAGGACCTTTTCAATCAAAAACAATCACATGGACAATGAGGGAAGAGTGCAAAAGCAAATGGGAAAAATCTCATGGACAATGAGGGAGAAGTGCAAAAGCAATAGGCAAAAATCTCGTGGACATTGAGTTAGGAGTGCTAAAACAATAGGGAAAAATCTTGTGAACAATGAGGGAGGAGTGCAAAAGCAATAGGCTTCATTGACATGAAGTTATCAACTTAATGCATATTAAATGTTACATTCTTAAATTAATTATAATGTATTAGTTATTTATTGGACAGAGAAACTAGTCATTGGTGCATATAAATGTATGAATAATAAAAGATTCATCTCACATCTAAGTTGATCCTTAATATTGAAGGAAGTGAATCTTCCAATGAAGCATACTAATGCAGTAATTCTAAATGGAGACAGGTTTGTGTTATTCCATGTGGATTGTCAAAACACGTACACAAACACACACATATATATGTATGTATGTATGTATGTATGTATGTATGTATGTATGTATCTATGTATGTATGTATGTATGTATGTATGTATGTATGTATGTATGTATGTATGTATGTATGTATGTATGTATGTATGTTATGAATGCCCAAAAGTGGCAAAAGACTTAATATTATGTGTAATCATGTTCTTCTGTATAAAAACAGGTAATGTCCCATAGCACACAAACCATGTTGATTTGTTGCACACGGATATGCCAGAGAAGGAGCCTTTATGGTAAAGATTTGTTTGTGGCTCAGACATTATAGTCCAATGTAAAGAAACAGGATATGTAATATAAACAATGAGATATAAGGTTTTCATGCTATTGTTATTATTTTATAAATAATCAAATGTCTACCTTACTTTATATCCTTTCCAGCATTTGCTCAAAGCCATAACTTTTTTAAAACCTTTTATACTTAAATATATTGATTGACTTCAGATTGTTTTATTCATCATTTCATGATCAGATCATGATGAACAAAAGATAGAACAGGGTTATTAGTCTTTGAAGGTGGCAGTTTGGGAAAAAAGAGGTAATTTGTCGTTTCAAAACATATTCCACTTATGTTTAGTTCTTGCTTATGCAAACCACATAATTTCATGTTTCTATCACATTTTATAAAAAATACTGCCCATATGTTTTTCTTAATACATACATATGTATATACATTGTCAAAGAAAATAATAATTATACCCATATCCCTCAATATACCATTACAAATACGTAACTAAACCCCTACCCCTCAATACACCATTAAAAATACATAACTAAACTACTACCCCTCAATACACCATTACAAATACATAACTATACCTCTACTCCTCAATACACCATTACAAACACATAACAAAACCACTACCCCTCAATACACCATAACAAATACATAACCAAAAACTTACCCGTGAACACACCATTACAAATACATAACTATACCCCTACCCCTACATATAAAATTACAAATACATAAATAATCGAATACCCCTCAAAACACAATTACAAATACATATCTATACCCTTACCCAACAATACACCATTACAAACACATAACTATACTCCTATCCCTCAATAAACCATTATAAACACATAACTAAACCCATATGCCTCAATACACATTTACAAATACATAACTATCCCTTACACTACAATATACCATTACAAATACATAAATAAGCCAGTACACCATAAGAAATACATAATTATATCCCTATCCCTCAATACACCATTATAAACACATAACTACACCCCTTACCATCAATGCACATTTACAAATACATAACTATACCCATATCCCTCAATATGCCATTACAAATATGTAAATTCCTACCCCTCATACACCATTACAAATACATAACTATACCCCTACCCCTCAATATACCATTACAAATACATAAATAAACCAGTACCTCTCAATTAACAATTAGAAATACATATATATACCCTTACCCCTCAATACACCATAACAATAACTATACCCGTACCCCTCAATAAACAATTATAAACACATAACTACACCCCTACCCCTCAATACACATATACAAATACATAACTATACCTTACCCCACAATATACCATTGCAAATATGTAACTAAACCAGTACCACTCAATACACAATAACAAAAAAATACCTATACCCTTACCCCTGAATACACCATTACAAATACATAACTAGGGTACACCCCTTTCCCTCAATACACCATTACAAATACATAACTAAACCAGTACCACTCAATACACAATAACAAAAAAATACCTATACCCTTACCCCTGAATACACCATTACAAATACATAACTAGGGTACACCCCTTTCCCTCAATATATCATTACAAATACATAACTAAACCATTACCACTCAATACACAATTGCAAATACATACCTATAATCCTAAACTTCAATACACCATTAAAAACACATAAATATATTCCTATAATGCATACAACATAACAAATACATAACTATACCCCTACCCCTCAATACACCATAACAAATACATAACTATAACCCGACCCCTCAATACACCATTATAAACACATCACTAAATCCCTGCGCCTCAATACACATTTACATTTACATAAATGTACCCCTACCCCTCATTATACCATTACAAATACATAACTAAACCAGTACCCCTCAATACACAATTACAAATACATACCTATACCCATACTCCACAATACACCATTACAAATACATAACTATACCCCTACCCCAAAATACACCATAACAAATACAGAACTATACCCCTGCCCCACAATACACCATTATAAATAAATGGTTATGCCCCTCCCACTCAATACATCATTGCAAATAGATAACTATACCCTGACCGCTCAATACACAATTACAAATACATAATTAAACCCCTACCCGTCAATACACCATCACAAATACAAAACTATACCCCTAACACTCAATACACCATAACATATACATAACTATACCCCTACCACTCAATGCACCATTAAAAAAAACATGACTAAAGCCTATCCCTCAACACACCATTACAAATACATAACTAAACCCCTGTCCCTCAATACACCATTACAAATACATAGCTATACCCCTAAACCTCAATACACATTGATAAACACATAACTATACCCCTATCCATCAATATCCCCATGCAAATACATAAATAGACCAGTAACCCTCAATACACAATTACAAATACATATCTATACCCTTACCCCTCAATACACCATTACAAATACATAACTATACCCCTACCCCACAATACACCATTAGAAATAATACATAACTAAACCCTTACCCCACAATACACCATTACAAATACAATATTCCAATGCAATACATAACTATACCCTTACCAATCAATACACCAAAACAACAAATAACTATACCTCTACCACTCAATATACCAAAACAAAACATAACTATATCCCTGCCCTCAATATACTAATAAAAAACATTACTCTAACCCTAACACTCATTATACCAAAACAACACATAACTATACCCCAACCCCTCAAAACACAAATCCAACACATAGCTATACCATTACCAATCAATATACCACTATTAGAAATAACGATACAACTAGACCTCAATATACCACTATAATAATTAATTATAGCCCTACACCTCAATATACCACTGTAAGAAGTAATTATACCCCTTCAACTCAATATACCAATACAACACATAACTATACCAATACACCTCAATACACCACTATAAGAAATGACTATACACCTACCACTCAATATACCAAAACAACACATCACTAAACCCCTACACCTCAATATACCACTATTAGAAATAATTATATCCCTACAGCTCAATACAACATTATTAGAAATAACTATACCACTACAACTTAATGAACCAATACAAGAAATAACTATCCGTAAACAGCTCAATATGACACTATAAGAAATAATTATACCCCTAGACCTCAATATGCCAATACAACACATAAATATACAATACCACTCAATACAATTAGAGAACACTTAATTATACCCATACACCTGAATAAACCACTACAACACATAACAATACCCCTACACCACAATATACCAATACAATACATAACTATACCACTACCAATCAAAATTCCAATACAACATATAACTATACCTTTTCCACTCAATATACCACTATAAGAAATAACTATACCCCTACACCTCAATAGAGCACATAACTATACCCCTACAGCTAAATATACCAATACAGCATATAACCATACCCCTACCACTAAATATACCAATATCACATAAACAATTCCCCTACATCTCTGTATAACAATATAGCACATAACTTAATATAATACCCTACCCCACAATATACCAATACAACATATAACTATTCACCTACACCTCAGTAAACCTCTATAAGAAATAACTATATGACTACAACTCAATATACCACTATAAGAAAAAATTATATCCCTACAACTCAATATACCAATACAACACATAACTATACCCCTACCACTCAATAAACCATATTAAGAAATACCTGTGCCAATACCCCTCAATATACCAACACAACACAGATCTATACCCCTAAAACTCAAGATAAAATACAGAACATAACTATAACCCTATCACTCAATACAACAATACCACACATAACTATATCCCTACCCGTCAATATACAAAAACGACATATAACTATACCCCTACAACTCATTATATCAATATATCACATAACAATACCCCAACCTCTCCATACACCAATAGATCACATAATCATACCACTACCACTCAATATACCAATATAACACCCCTACCATACTATATACCACTATAACAAATAACTATGCAACTAAACCTCAATGTGCCAATACAACACAGAACTATACCCCTGACAATCAAAATACCAATAGGGCACATAACTATACCCCTACCACTCAATGCAACAAATAACACATAACAATACCCCAATCCATCAATATACCAATACAGCACATAACAATACCCCTACCACTCAATACATCAATACGACACATAACTATACCCCTACCCCTCAATATACCAATAAAACATATAAATATACCCAAAACACTCAATATACAAATACAGCACATAACTATACCATAACAACTCTATATACCAATACAACACTAATCTATACTCCTACCCCTCAATATACCAAAACAACACATAACTATACCCCTCCCACTCAATACACTTATACAAAACATAACTATACCCCTACCACTCAATATACCAAAACAAAACATAACTATACCCCTAGCCCTCAATATACCAATACAACATATAACAATTCCCCTACAACTTCATAAACCAATATACCACAATATAGCACATAACTATACCACAATCCCTCAATATACTGGTACAACACAAAACTATGCCCCTACCACTCAATATACCAAAACAAAACATAACTATACCCCTAGCCCTCAATATACCAATACAACATATAACAATTCCCCTACAACTTCATAAACCAATATACCACAATATAGCACATAACTATACCACAATCCCTCAATATACTGGTACAACACAAAACTATACCCCTACCACTCAATATACCAATACAACACATAACTACACCCCTAACATTCAATATACCAATACAACACATAACTACACCCCTACCATTCAATATACCACTATAAGAAATAACCATACCTCTACCCCTCATTATACCAATAGAACACAGAACTATC
The DNA here is from genome assembly GCA_029339505.1 of Unio delphinus. Lineage (NCBI taxonomy): Eukaryota > Metazoa > Mollusca > Bivalvia > Unionida > Unionidae > Unio > Unio delphinus. Next base: position 14,814,808 of record JAQISU010000046.1, on the reverse strand, counting down.
CCACTGACACTCAATATAACAATACAGCACATAACTATACCCCAAAACCTCAAGACACTGCTATAAGAAATAACTATACTCCTACCCCTCAATATACCAAAACAACACATAACTATACTCCTACCCCTCAATATACCAATGCAACACATAACTATACACCTACCCCACAAAAAAACCAATACAACACATAACTATAACCATACACCTCATTACACCTCTGTAAGAAAAGACCGTACACCTCCCACTTAATATCCCAATACAACAAATAACTATACTCTACTCCTCAATACACCAGTATGAGAAATAACTATATGACTACAACTCAATATACCACTATAAGAAATAATTATATCCCTAGAACTGTAATAAATAAAACACAGAACTATAACCCTGCAACTCAATATACCAATACAGCGGATAACTATACTGCTACCAATCAATATACCAATACAACACATGGCTATACCCCTACCACTAAATAAACCATATTAAGAAATACCTATACCAATACCGCACTATATCAACACAACACACATCTAAACACCAAAAACTCAATATAAAATACAGCACATAACTATACCAGTGCCCATCAATAAACCAATACAACAAATAACTATACCCCTACCACTCAATATACCAATACAACATAACTAGTCCCAAACTGCCCAAAATACCAATATAGCACATAACTATACACCTACCACTCAATATACCAATATAACACATAACTACACCCCTACCATACCATATACCACTATAAGAAACAACTATACACCTAAACCTCAATGCACCAATACAACACAGAACTATACCCCTGCCAATCAATATACCAATACAGCACATAACGATATCTCTACCACTCAAAACAATATACAACACATAACAATACCCCGATCCATCAATATACCTACAAAACATATAACTATACCACCACCACTCAATACATCAATACGACACATAACTATACCCCTACCACTCAATATATCAATACAACACTCAACTATACCCCTACACCTCAATATACCAAAACAACACATAACTATACCCCTCCCACTCAATACACTTATACAACACATAACTATATCCCTACCTCTCAATATACTAATACAAAACATAACTTTACAACTATACCCCTATACCCCAAAACAACACATAATAATCCCGCTACCACTCAATATTCCATTACAAAAACATAAGTATCACTCAATATACCAAAACAGCACTAAATATACCAATACAAAAGGTAACTATAACTATACCCCTCAATATAACAATACAACACATAACTATACCCCTACCACTCAAAATATCAATACAACACATAACTATACCCCTTCAGTTCAATACACGACTATAACAAATAACTATACCCCTACAATTCAATATACCACTATAAGAAATAATAATACCCCTACACCTCAAAACACCACTATAAGAAATTACAATACCCCTACCACTCAATATATCAATAGAATATAAAATTTTACCCATACTACTGAATATACCAATACAACACATAACTATTCCCCTACCACTCAATATACCAATACAACAAATAAGTATACCCCTAACATTCAATATCCCAATATAAGAAATAACTATACCCCTACACCTCAATACACCAATACAACATATTACTATACCCTTACCACTCAATATACCAATACAACACATTAATATACCCCTACCACTCAATATACCAATACAACACATTAATATACCCCTACCTCTCAATATACCAATACAACACGGAACTATACCACTACCACTCAATATATCAATGCAGCACATAGCTATAACCCTACTACTCAATAGACCAATACAACACATAACTGTACCCCTACCTCTCAATATACCAATACAACATGGAACTATACACCACTACCACTCAATATATCAATGCAGCACATAGCTATAACCCTACTACTCACTATACCAATGCAACACATAACTGTACCCCTACACCTCAATATACCAATACAACATATAATTATACCCATACCACTCAAGATACAGATTTGTTTCCAGATGATGCAACCTTGTATACATCAATTTATGATACTGAAGTTATCCAAACAAGATTAAACTCAGACCTTATTAGAGTCCAAAACTGGGCACAACAAAATATGATGGTAATTAATGAAGGAAAAACAAAATGTATGATTCTGAGGACTACACAAAAGCTATACAAGTCATAGAAGCCAAACCTTTCTCTTGCAATAAAAAAAATCATCCATTAGAAAATGTCAATCATGATTGGCTTGTAGGTGTGTCCATAGATATTAATTTATTTTGGATTGACCATATTGATAAGTTTTGTAAAACACTGTCATCCAAAATTGCCCTTTTCAGCTGAATCAATAAATATTCACCTATGGAAACTCACATTCTATACTACAAGTCTTATATTCTTCCAACAATGGATTACTGTTCTAATGAATGGGGAAAATGTGCTAAATCTGAGCTTGACAGGATTTATAAACTCCAGAAACGAGCAGCACGTGTAATTTTAGATACATCTGTTGATCATCCCTCAAAAGCATTATATACAGAACTCAAATGGTTCACAATATATGACAGGATTTATTTTCACGAGGCAGTTCTTTTATATAAATGTCTACATGGAACTGCACCAGAGTAACTTCAGGACTTATTCAGGCCTTTTTCAACACAATTCCAGTTGAGATTAATCTCACATGGAAAGATTCTAGTACCAAAGCCAAGAACAGAGCAATTCGAAAAGAGTTTTCAATACTCTGGTACAGTACTGTGGAATAAGCTTCCACTACATATAAAATTGGCTGAAAATATTAATGTATTTAAGAAGAGATATCATGAGCATGTATGTGTTTCTAATATATAATGAATTTAGTATTTTAATACTAAACATGCTCATATAAGCAGTAATTATTGCTTCTTCACACAAATGTGCATTTTTTATACTCTCATTAAGAGGTCCTCAAGGGAGGATAGTCTTAGACTAATGAGTCAATCTCTATCAATTAAACATTATTATTATTCTTATCATTATTATTATTATTATTATTATTATTATTATTATTATTATTATTATTATTATTATACCAACACAACACAGAACTATACCCCTACCACTCAATATAAAAATACAGCACAAAACAATACCCCTTCCAATCAATACACAAATACAACACATAATTATAACCCTCCCCCTCAATATACTAATACAACATAAGACTATACAACCTCAATATACCAATACAACACATAACTATACCCTACCATTCAATACACTTAGAGAACACATAATTATACCCCAACCACTCAATATACCAATACAACACATAACTATACCCCTACTAATCAATAATCCAATACAACACATACCTATACCCCAACAAATCAATACTCCACTATAAGAAATTACTATATCCCTAAAACTCAATACACCCCTATAAGAAAAAGAATACCCATACCACTCAATATACCAATACATCACATAACTATACGTTTACCAGTCAATACACCAATACAACACATAACTATACCCCTACCACTCAATATACCAATACAACACATAACTTTACCTCTACCACACAATATACCAATACAACACATAACTTTACCTCTGCCACTCAATATACCAATACAACACATAACTATTCCCTTACCACTCAATATACCAATACAACACATAACTATACCCCTACCACTCAATATACCAATATGAAACATAACTACAACCCTAACACTCAATATAACAGTACAAGACATAACTATACTCCAACAAATTAAAATACAAATACAGCTCATAACTATACCATTATCACTCAATATATAAAATATATAAAAAATATCTATATCCCTAAACCTCAATATACCACTATAAGAAGTAAGTATACCCCCACTTCTCAATATACCAGTACAACACCTAACTACTCCCCTACACCTCAATACACCACTATAAGAAATGAATATACACCTACCACTCAACATACCAAAACAACACATAAATATAGCCCTATACCTCAATACACCAATATAAGAAATAACTATACCACTACAACTCAAAACAACACTATAAGAAATACTATACCCCTACCACTCAATATATCAATACAACAAATAACTATCCCTCTACACGTCAATATGCCACTATAAGAAATAATTATAATCCTACACCTCAATATACCAATACAAGACATAACTATACCCTACCACTCACTACATTTAGAGAACACAAAATTATACCCCTACACCTCAATATACTAATACAAGACATAACTATACCCTACCACTCAATACACTTAGAGAACACATAATTATACCCCTACACCTCAATATACCAAAACAACACATAACTATAACCCTACCACACAATACACTTATACAACACATAACTATAAAGAACATATAACTAAACCTCAATACACCAATACAACACATAACTATACCCCTACCCCTAAACCTCTACACGTCAATATGCCACTATAAGAAATAATTATACCCCTACACCTGAATATACCAATACAACACATAACTATACCTGTACACCTCAACAGACCACTATAAGAAATAACTATTCCCCTAATCCTCAATACAACACTATAACAAATATCTATACCCGCTAAATACTTAATGGGTGACCGCTTACAATACGACGGACCCTCATTAATTGGATTAAATGACCACACCTTGGTTATAGATACTACATTGTGCTCAAGACTGAACGAACTAGGAATTCATTCATCATTTCCTAAATGTAAATGGAAGCGAAAAAAGAAACGTTCTTTCAAAGCCGGCCGGCGTAAAACAGGAAGAAGGATTCCAGTTATCTCCCTTTCGCCCGTAACGGATAAACAACTTAAAAATTCTGCCGTTAATTTCAATAACCTGATTCAAATTCCTCTTAAATCGTCAACCGTTGTGTCAACTGTCCCAGGGATACCACTACGTATTGCATTATTCAACGCACAATCAGTAGGATCACCGGAAAAGCGCACAGAAATTGTTAATTTTATCAATGACCAGAATATTGACGTCTTCTTCCTGACAGAATCTTGGTTACATTCCGTAGGTGATGAATGTAAGTGTGCGGATTTAACACCCAGCGATTACTCCATCAAGTTGTTTGCCCGCAACACTCGTGGAGGTGGAATTGCTGTAATTACAAAGAATTCCATGATCAAATGCCTCAAGTACAACACAACCTTCAACTTCTGCCACACATCGTTTGAACTAGTCCAAACAACGCTCACACTGGAACAAAGGTCAGTCCATTTTTTCTGTCTCTACCCGTCCTCCTCCTAGTAGGAAAAACAAACTGCAATCTCTTTTGGAGCAGTTTCCAAATCTTCTAGAGTATGGAAATTCAATAGGTGGCCACCTAATTATTCTTGGAGATTTCAACTTTCACTATGATTGTCCTGGTAAACCAAACACGTCAAAACTCCTAGATTCCATTCATGTTTTCAATCTTAAACAGTCAGTTAACAAACCTACCCATAAAATTGGTCACATTTTAGATTGGTTTCTTATTGACCTGATGAGAATATTCTGCAATTAACTCTTGTATCCCACGAACTTGCATCGGATCACCTCTGCAATGTATGCCATCTCGACGTATCAGTCCCTAACCCTCCACCTCTATTTGCTACTAAGAGAAACCTCTGTATGATAAATAGAACCAAATTCATGCATGACATCCAAGAAAACCTAACAACTTTCTCACATACATCAGCGGAACAACTTGATAACTGTCTGCGTTCATTGCTTGAAAATCATGCCACAACCACCAAATGCAGAGTATCAATAAAAAAAAGTGTTATCCTTGGTATAGCAGTGTTAGGGACCAGCTTCGCACTGCTAAAAGACATCGCCGAAAAGCAGAGAGGTTTGGCTTTCCACCAGACTCACTATTCATAAACAAATCTACGAAGCCGCTAAGAAGAACGTCACAACATAGTCAATTTAGCCAAATCATCCCACTACAGTTCTAAGATCACGGAGAGTTCTAGCTGCAAAGAGCTCTTCGAGATAACTAACAAACTAATGTCAAGGAACAAATGTACACCAACGACCCTCTTTCCTCTAGACCTACCATACCAATTTGCAAATTTCTTTAATGACAAAGTTCAAACCATTAGAGATTCGCTTGACAGCACAATTTCAACCGATTCGTCACCATACAGGTATGATGCAGAATTTCAGCGACAGCCGTTAGGAGCATTTGAACCTGTTTCTATAGATTTAATACGGACCAATCGTGATGAAAAGTGCACCAAAGTCTTGTGAACTTGATCCTATTTCGAATTCACTGCTGCTTGAGTGCTTAGACCCAATATTGCCTTCACTAACTGATGTTATTTATCTCTCTCTCTCTCTCTCTCTCTCTCTCTCTCTCTCTCTCTCTCTCTCTCTCTCTCTCTTTCTCTCTCTCTCTCTCTCTCTCTCTCTCTCTCTCTCTCTCTCTCTCTCCTCTCTCTCTCTCTCTCCTCTCTCTCTCTCTCATCAGGGGAATTCCCATCATTTTTCAAAACTGCCATCGTAAAGCCACTGCAGAAGAAAACCAACACTGGACCATAACGATTTAAAGAACTACCGCCCAGTTTCTAATCTCCCATTCATATCAAAAATCTTACAAAAGGTTGTTCTAACTCAATTTGTATCTCCTTTGAATTCAAACAGTCTGTTTAGCAATGTACAGTCTGCATATCGCCCTTGCCACAGTACGGAAACTACTCTTCTGAAAGTATTTAGTGACATTCTCTCTGCTTTGGATAGTGGAAAGATTACAGTCTTCACTCTCCTGGATTTATCTGCAGCATTTGACACAATAGACCATGATATATTACGTCACCGTCTCCAGCATGTATTTGGCATTCAGAATATAACCTTACAGTGGTTCAAGTCCTACTTAGTCAACAGGACACAAATTATATCTGCAAATGGAATACACTCCAATCCAGTTGACGTATGTTATGGTGTTCCACAGGGATCTGTTCTTGGACCTGTTCTCTTCATTCTGTACACTCAGCCGCTCTCAAGTATCATAGATCATCACCCAGTGTCGCACCAACTGTACGCTGATGACACCCAAATATACAAGTCTAGCCACCCAACTGAAGTTGATGTTACCATCCATGGAGTAGAGAAGTGCATTTCGGATGTGAAATCATGAATGACATGTAACAAGCTGCAGATGAATGATGATAAAACTGAGGCTATTCTGATCACAACACAAAAACTTTCTGATTCACATCTTTTACCTCAGACAATAAATATCAGCAACACCAGCATTAAATTCTCACAGTCTGTATGGAATCTAGGTGTTACTCTAGACAGTACTCTCACATTCCACCAACAAATGTCATGAACATCTGCAGGGCTGCATATCTTGAATTGAGACGCATCAGTTCCATTCGTAAATATCTTTCTGTTGATGCCACTAAAACACTTGTGTGTTCATTAGTACTTTCAAGACTGGACTATTATAACTCAATTATGTCTGGTTCATTACAATATTTACTCCAGAAACTTCAAAAAGTTCAAAACACAGCTGCACGGATCATCTTTAGAGTACCTCGATCAGAGGACACCTCACCACTGCGCTGTACCCTACACTGGCTATCAATTCGATACAGAATCAAACACAAAATTTGTTATCTGTGCTATATTTCAATGACAGACTCCAGTCCAACATACCTATCCAGCCTCACCCATGTGTATACACCAGCTAGATCCTTACGCTCTTCTTCTGATAATCGTATACTCATTGTTCCCAAGGTGAAAACAAAGTCATATGGACAACGTTCGTTTGCATACCAGGGCCCGGCGACGTGGAACGAATTGCCCATTGAAATTAGACACAAAGATACAGTGGTCCTTTTTAAGAGTGCTCTTAAGACTCACCTGTTTCGACTTCAGGGACAAACTTAGCGACCTAATTATGTTTTGTATCTTATATATTTTCAGCACGTTTTTTTATGTTTTCCAATTTCATTGTTTTTGTCATTTGTTGTTCTGTAGTGTAGTCATATCATTATTGATGGTGTAAAGCGCTTAGAGCATTTAAAGATTAGGCGCTATACAAAGTCCTCATTATTATTATGTCTATATTAACGTTATAACCAATTATGCATATATATAAAAATTGTTATGACACATTCTTAAAATAATCTGCCCTGTTTGGTACGATGATCGGCAAATAAATAGTGTACATTGTAGAGGATCAAACTGTATGGACTTTGTCTAAGCGCTCAATGAAACATAAAGTGGAACGTTCACTATACCTAGTAATGTACATTTCAATCACAAAATATACCGGAATTGCAATGCGTGCTTTTCTTACAACCACAAAAGTTATACAGTCGCATATGTATTCTATCTTCGTGTCACTAGACAGAGTTTCACACATTGTGTTTGCATTTTTTCAAAGCACTGCATGACAGGTCTGGTACATAGCTTACTTGATGCATGAAAAGTCTGTTTCGTGTTTACTCTTTGCTTCTAATAACGATATAAAACTGATCTTGGAGACAGACCATTTATAATGTTTTGCGAAACTTACATCTACTCAGACACCATATTACATTCTTTAGAGTGACCTATGCTGTCTTTTGTTGCATGTTGGCAAATAAACGCACTTAGTAACAAAGGGGTATCTTGAAAACGTGAATCCCCACCCTGTTGGAATGAGAAATTGACTAATAATAATCTTTGCTATATACATGACAACTGCAAATATAAATTGCAATTGTTTGTTTTACGTGACTTTTGCAACTCGTAGGGTCATTCCCGTTTAATGCAATGAGCTTGTGTCATTCAGTATACATGCGGAGATAATCTCATGAACCATTAAATGGATAAATGAAACATCCCAACAGTTTTACACGTATGTCACCTACGCAAAGGAAATGATCATTTACTGGCCTTGAACATCACATAGCATATTTTCCTTTGTCTTTCCAATTCCGGTTCGTTGGATATCCATGCTAGTAACGTACGCTGTACATATTATCCTAGTAGCGTACACTGTACATATTATCCTAGTAACGTACACTGTACATATTATCCTAGTAACGTACACTGTAATATTATCCTAGTAACGTACACTGTACATATTATCCTAGTAACGCACACTGTACATATTATCCTAGTAACGTACACTGTACATATTATCCTAGTAACGTACACTGTACATATTATCCTAGTAACGTACACTATACATATTATCCTAGTAACGTACACTGTACATATTATCCTAGTAACGTACACTGTACATATTATCCTAGTAACGTACACTGTACATATTATCAGATAGATCAGTGTCGGCAATTTTCGAGGCATTGTTAAAGAACAAACAAAAAATATTACCATATATTGTTGGCACCATTATCATTGAATTAATTAACTTTGACTAACATTTAAAACTGTCTTAGTTTTGTTTGCACTGAGGCCACAGAGATTACAAAGCTTGTTCTGTGATAAATGCATGTGTGAGGTTCAAATACAGTTATTACCACGTGAATTCACATGTAAATAAACAAGCCTAGGCTGTACGTCATTTCTGTGATTAAAGGTTGCTGTAGGCAGATCTATTAATTTTACTTTCGAAGTCATTCTAAGAGTAAACCAGTCACTAGCCTATCCGTTGATTAGTTCATTTGATGAAATCATGCATAAAGTATGACCAGAGCCGCCACTAGAGTGTGCAGGAAAACACGACACCCTCTGTGCCCTTCCATCTTGAAAAAATTCAGCCAACTTCAAAAACTGGTACTCCAACTCAACCCCATGTTGTACCGTATATAACAGTTCAGTTTATATCAACCTAGCATAAAACAAAAAAAGATTATTCACTATATTTAAAAGGAATTACGTTGAATGATGTGTATTGGACAGCTTCGTATGGTTACAACTCTTGCATTTGCTACTAAAAATTTATTAACAGCATGGCATGCTCAGCCTTTCTTGAATTAAAGAATACCTGAAGACTTTTAAAATAAGCAAGTCAATGTCTAGGCTAATTCAACTGCTGCAAACAAGTTTGTCATCGATGCCCGTCTTCCAAGGACATCACTAACATCCGAGGTTTTTATTTGCATGCAATATAACAGGATGAGGATGTTCCGAATGCATGGACCTCATTTAGAAAAATATATTCAACACATATTTGTTCTACTGTGGACAATATTCTTCTTAGCTTAAATTATTTTATATATATCACATATTGAACCATTCGGAATATCCTGGTCTCTTGCCGATGCTTGTCGTATGGCTTCGAATATATCAAAGAGACTCATACGTAACATTAACGATCCTATCCATATTACTAAGATTTTGGTGGACGAACACCTGGCACGATATGCAAGGTTAGAGTTTTATCAAATAACAGATTTTAAAAATGCAAATCACTACTCATTCCAACAATCAAATACTATCACTATTTATGTTCAATTTTATTAATGCTGCATTGTATTTCGAATATTGATGTAATTTTTCGGTTGTGTACGCTGCTGTTTGTGACGATGCATCATCAATTCATTGTTATGTGTTTAGAGTGGGCTTGGCGTCTTCAAAATAACCCATTATCTACATCCAATGTTAATATTGCATGCTATTGACATTAAACGAGATCGTGATTAAATGCACCCAAAATATTATTAAAACTGCCGTGCACGTTAGCACGTTTTAGGAGATAACATTTTAACACAAAAGTATACGGTTGAAATTTAAAAGGGAACAAGTAAGTTTTATATATTGAAAACCGGAAAAAACAAGTCAAAATAGTTGGAATGATATTCGTTTTTCACTATGCATTGAAATATCTGGAAAATAGCAACAAATATCCAGCAGAACACAAACTTGTTCAATGATTAAGAACCTAAACGTAAAACAAAGTCTGAATGTGTCATTCCATTTTTTTCACATAATATATATATATATTCACTTTTATTTCTTCAAATTGACCTATTTGTAATAAATTTAAAACTATAAATATTCAGCGATCAAAACTGACAAAATCTAATAAATTTTCAAAAATGTTAAAATGTGTGATCCATCAGTTTAGTTATAATGAGGGAAAGATAAATTTTTGTTTAATGTTAATTTATTTTTGTCACTTTATTCCAACAAAAGTCACAGTACATAATTGTTTATATCGACGGGTAGGCTGAACCAACTTGGTATCCGGACTTGTGGGCAACATCCCATGTCTGAATTGATACTGCCTGGTTTTGCAGAGTAAATTTACATAGACTGTCGCGATGAACCAGACTGCATATGGTATACACGGCCATGTCGAACTCCGGACTGGTGCCGAGAAAGAAAGATGACTTGGTTTTCTTGATTCCGTGCCAGGAGAAAGCTGTTGCGATCATGTTAGGCTGAAACAAAGGTTGTATTGATATAGCATAAAACCAGGAAGTTAAAAGAAACATATATTCTTCGAACAGGAAATATTGTAAATACATGTATATGTATTCTGTTAATATAAGGTAGATAGCATAATTATAATTAAAGGCAAATGAATAATCTACATTATTTGTATTTGTTGATTTTCCTTCCAGTGACATATCTGTTCATATTAACGATAGCCTATTGTTTAGATCATATTAAACTTATTTTGCACATATACTTTGTTTGAATAAATTTATTACATTGTTTTAATTTTTGATCATGTTAAAATGTTAATTTTACACACGGATAATCCTCGTTATCAAAAGAAGAAATTATACAGTGTATGAATGTTGAAAAACATACGACTTTCTTTTGTTTTGAAATCGGAATGACTTGGTTTGTTTCGGGTTAAGCCTTAATTATGTGTACATCATTTAGAATATTGCCGACTCTGTCTAATTTTTCTTGAAGAAATTAGAAGTTAATGAAAATAATTTTTTTCAATTAGATTTATTTATTTATCTATTTATTTCATATCCTAATAGATTGTGAATGCACGTTCAGAGTATAGTAATGCAACACTATAAATTATTTTTATCATTTCAAGGTCATTTAGGTCAATTTAATATATTTCAGGTCACATGTTTTTCACCACGCATGTGCAGTCAGTTTCATCAGCTGTCTGCTTCAGAGAGAATGTCTTTTCTGGTTTTATTCATGAATTAATTGCAATACAACGGGACGAAAAATTTATAAATAGAAACTATCTGTCTAACGTTATAGAGTAATAGAACGTAGATCTTAGCCTTGTGTCTGTCCTACGTTATACAGCACTCTAAAATCGCACGAACGCAGAACATATCATCACTTCGATCTCAGCATACCTCCTCTCTACATTATAATCAATTTGACCTCAGTACATCTTCCCTCCTTCTTGTCATCAATTCGATCTCAGCACATATTTCCTCTACCATATCATCAAGTCGATTTCATTACCTCTTCTTTCAACCATATCATCAAACTGACCTCAGCACATCTTCTCTCTACCATATCATCACTAATCCCTCTTCCACATCACTAATCCCTCTTCCACATTACTAAGCACCTTTCCTTTTGGACATCGTTAGATAAAATTAAACAATCTAAGCACTTCTTCGCCCTACCGTATCATTTATCAAGAATTAATATTGTACCCTTTCTCTTCAATATGCAATGACGAACGTATTTGATACATGTAAGATAATAATATCTGTAGAAAATCATGCAATGTTACACACTATCATTACATGTCCAGTTTACATCCGGGCAATTCAAAGTCTTCTCAATAAGCAACTATTATCAGACAAAAGGCATACTTACGCTTGAATCTAAATAAATAAACAAGGTCTTTTCATATAATTATTTTCGTTATAAACTAGTTAGAACAACCAAAATTATTTTTTTAATTAAATGACTACGTTCTCGTGTAGTATTTTAATTAGTAATGCTTTATTTTTTTATTATTTTGTTTCTTCGGGGACGTGTACAATGGCAAATACTGGTACGTTTCACCAATTTGCACGAATAACAGCCCCTTTAACCTCAAGAGTTTTCTAACGTGTTACGTATATCTGATTATGTGTGTGTGTGTGTGTGTGTGTGTGTGTGTACGTGTGTGTGTGTTCTAATTTTAATGGTTTGTTTGTCAGTTTTAAATAATTTTTAATTTTCCATACATGCTATTTTAATGTAATTCACTTGAGATGTTTGTTTTCTTCAGACAATCGGTTGACCTCAGTCATTCTTTGGTAAGATAAAAGTAAGGTTGACCTACATCCTGGTCTTCATTTAAGGTTAGTGGCAAACATGTAAACAGGTTTTATTTTAATTTTAAACTGATTGGTAGTTTTCAAGGTCAAGATGGGTCTAGTGAATTAAAAATTAAACAACTTTTTATTCTTTAAATAAACTGATTGGTTCTCGTTAGGTTCATGTTAAAATAACGTCATATAAATCACGTGACTCCTCCCCTTCTCAATTTCCTAATTTGTGGATATTGTTTCGAAACTGTGTATTAGAATAGGATATAATTTTTGTTTTAGGGAAAATAGTTTTGGGCTTTTCCACCTGAGGTTAACTCATTTCCTTTTGTTGTAGTCAGTTTTTGTAATCCATGTTAATTTTGTTTCCGTTTAATTGGATTTTAAAAGATTTAATTCGTATTTCTGGAAAAAAATTGTGTTCATACATAATTATTGTACAAAGACGGTTTATCAAAATGTTATTCGCATTTGGCAACTCCTGAGTGTTGATTCCACAAGAAACTGTAGATAAACAAAAAACAGACCCCAGCACATATCATTGTCCTCCATCTCGGATTTTCCACCATGACTCGAACTTGAATATTTCAGAACATTTAATTACTAGGACTTTTGTAATTTCATTCATTAATTATTCTTGGATTATTTTGGATTTGATTCTTAAACTGTAAGTTTTTTTTTCTATTTTCCAATATCTTTCCATATAAATAAATCGTTTGTTAAATTTTATAAAGCGTGTTGTTTTCACTTTTTCTGTGTTGCTGTTTAATAGGGCCTACACACGTAACAACCACAATAACTGTATTACACCGTTCATATTTGTTAAGAACAGAGTTATTGAGAAAATTAGTCTTACCCTTATGACTTTGATACAAGTTTGAAAATGGCACCTCTACAACGTATTGCCTAAACGGTAGAGATATATTACCAAGCCATTGGTTGAAAATTGTCAATGTACTCTAATGGACCTTAGATTATTAGTTGAAGTCGAGGCACCCCCACACAATACACACACACACACACACACACACACACACACACACACACACACACACACACATACATACACACACACACACACACACAATTTTAAATGCATTGAGAAAACAGAAGCAAACTATATATTTTACAGATAAGTTTTCTTTCAACAATCAAGGTCATTAGAGTCAATCAATAATCTCTCCACTGCCCTTCATGAAAATTTGACAGTGACCGCCAGGTGTCACGTTCAGTTGACTTTTGAAATAGCCAGTGGAAACGTAGCTTACAGAAATCTGAAAGTGAATAAAATCTTTCGGTCACGTTGATACTCTGCAATGATACTCCTTAGTCTCCGAAACGCAAAGATATAAGACTTCATCTAATTGGCTGATAATTGTAGCTAGTATGTTAATAACATATGCCACCCAAAAAGGTCGCTGTCAGATCTCTCACATATACACGTGGATCTGACTGTTAATAACATGTGTCACCAGAACATGGTCCCAAAGAGGTCGCTGTCAGATCTCTCACAACGTGAATCTGACTTTTATCAAATTATAGAGTCAAATATCCATTAGGTTAGGAATTTTCCCTGTCGTGGACAAATATGATCATGTGATATGTGATACTGATTTAATCTCAGTCCAGTCTGTAATATGTTTGAGTACCGACTATAGCATGTTGTAATCTGAGTTGTGTGGAAAATATTCACCTGATCAATGTAAAACTAATGATGTTATCTGATTCATGTTTATAACGTATTCACCTGCTGCCTGTTGTACTGATTGTGTAATCTGATTCACGCAGACGATTGGTATCACTGTTCCACAGATCTTGCATCACTGCACTCAGGACATCGACGGTTGTCTGACCTTTATTAAAGTGAAATATTTAAATCATTCAAAGCAAAGTGGTTGATTGTTGTTAGTTTTGTAGATGAATTTTATGCGGGACAAATTTATTGTACGTTGTATATACCAATATATCTTACACAACTCTTAGGAAAAACTTACTTATAACTTACACTATTCTAACCGATATAACTTACACTACTCTAACCAATATAACTAACTCTAACCAAATAAACTTACACTACTCTAACCAACATAACTTACACTACTCTAACCAATTAAACTTACACTACTCGAACCAACATAACTTACACTATGCTAACCAATATAACTTACACTACTCTATCCAATATAACTTACACTACTCTAAGAAATAACATACACTACTCTAACCAATATAACTTACTCTACTATAAAGAATAACCTGCATGACTCTAACTATTGTACTGAGAAATACAAGAAACGTTCTTAAAATAGATTTAATGTTACATTGTGTTTATCTGATGCCTCACTCTTTCATTACAATTTTCTGTGCAGGAAAAAATCATTTAATTAAATCGACGAGGATTCATTAAATTTCATTAAATGTCATCAGTTTCTTTCTACCTCACGCTTGATTTTTTGTGTCTTCGGTACGCGAGATAATAACTGGCTTCAGAAGATAAGATATTCAAGGTAACAATAAGCTTGATCTCTGTTATTTATACCGAATGGTTTGTCTATTTGTTATACCTTGGCACAGTGACTTGTAGTCACTGCAACAGTCTCCGTATGTTACACATGGTGCATTGCACTGACAGGGCTTGGTTGTATCGTGACTCAGACTGCATCGCCCAGAACATGTCGCTTAGAATAAATGATATCAACAGTTTATTTTTTTAAGCAACAAATACGATTAAAGATGATTTATAAGCGTTACTTTATTCGTATGCAATGACGCATGTAGTTTCCAGCTAAGTCTTTAATCATCCTTTAATGGGTTCATACGTACATCATATTCCTTTACGGAGATACTTGTCATGGAGATTGGGTTTCATTACTTACTTAGTACTGATGGTAACCGACAAATAATGAACTCCAATTTCCAAGACAGAAGAAACTGAAACTCAGTTTTTTTTAATATAAATAAACAAAACGAAATGTAGATGTGCATGCATATTTTACCATTCTGATGAAGTAAGGATACAAACTGTAAGACTGTCATTATAATTGATTCATCTAACATAATAAATTTTCTAAATATTTCTTATTTAATTTTTTTAAATTATCCCAATCGAGACGGAAACATGTCATCATTGTATTACATCATGGAAAAGGAGATTTTAAAAAAGAAAAATAGTAAATGCTTTCATCCGATTTTGTGGCTTAAAGGATTTTCACTCCATCGCAATTTCATTGATGTCCTTTTTAAAAAATAAAATATTACTATTTTAGAGTACTAAAATGTGTTGGGCAACCATCCGAGCTATCATGAACTACAGATTACAGTGCATCTTACCACCCAGGCATAGTGCATCATAATCGCCACAGCAGTCATTGTAGCGCACACATGCGGAGTTACACTGACAGTTATACGCCGTGTTCACGCCTTGACCGCATCTACCGATGCATGAATCTAGAAGAAAAAAAAATTGTTTATAGTATGATGAATGTAGCTGATAATTATTTTTTTCTCGATGACTCAGCAAGAAATTGTATAGTATAAAACATATGGATAAGAAACCGGATCAAAGTCAATGCTTGGAATTTGTTTTTTCTTTTCGACGAAAAGCTGTAGTCTGATGAAGAACCTTTTTTATTAAAAAAAAGTACAGAAATATATGAATGGTACGCGCTTAAATGTTTTCATAACTACCTTATATCTCACTGAAACAAAGAGAATAATTTCAAACCCACCCGCTTATCAAATCCCTAAAACAACAACAACAATAACAACAACAACAACAATAATAATAATAATAATAATAATAATAATAATAATAATAATAATAATAATAATAATAATAATGTCTTTGAGGTTTCTCATAATATTTTAGGCAATAGACGTTGTACGTCTTATCGTCAGTACGTTTTTATGCTAACTGACTGTTAGCATTGTAGTGTGAATGATGAAGTATAAAATTGCTACGTGACCACTACATTGCATCACTTACAAAAATCGTATGTTGCCCAAATACGCATGCGTCATATTATACAAACTAAACGCGAGTGATATAACTGTGTTCATGAATAAATAAAGTGTTCTAATAATTCACTTGTGCATTATCAAAACAGAAAAGAATGTTATATATATATATATATATATATATATATATATATATATATATATATATATATATATATATATATATATATATATATATATATATATATATATATATATATAAACGTGCTAGACAGTCCCTCAGTAAACAGGCCGCATAACATGAATACCAGAAAGATCCGTGCACACACATCCATTCTTCGTCTGTCGGTTGAAGCACAGTGTATATTTTCCACGTCTGTTTGATCAATTTATACAGTAATTCTCATCTTACCTAATTCTCATGTTTATTGCATTAATATAACTTTATTGCCTTGTAGTCCTATTTACAGGCAATTGCCATGTGGTTGTAATTCACAGGGAACATTTGGTATTCATACAAATTATTCCCAGAAGGTATGTTTTTGAACGAGCAAAACTCCTCAAATTGAAACGTTAACATAAGTTTCAAAACTCTCTCTCTCTCTCTCTCTGTCTCCGTCTCTGTCTCTGTCTGTCTGTCTGTCTCTCTCTCTGATTAACATTTTATTTATATATTAGTTTTGTTTTAACTTGGTCACTTTCACATACATACATACATACATGTATGCATGCATGCATGCATGCATGCATGCATGCATGCATGCATGCATACATACATACATACATACATACATACATACATACATACATACATACATACATACATACATACATACATACATACACTTTCTTTTAGAATTTTATTTTATAAGTTCGTAAAATACACATTTTCACACAACGTGTATTAGAAGTAATGCATGAAATCTTTAGAATACATGAAGCATATCATATTCGAGACAAATGTATGCAAATCATTAGCTTCCGACCTCATGGAAAATGTATGTGATATTTTTTAAGAATCAATACATGAAAGTAAGTAAGTAAGTATGTATGTATGTATGTATGTATGTATGTATGTATGTATGTATGTATGTATGTATGTATGTATGTATGTCTGTCTGTCTGTCTGTCTGCATGCATGCATGCATGCATGTATGTATGTATGTATGTATGTATGTATGTATGTATGTATGTATGCATGCATGCATGTATGTATGTATGCATTTATGTATGTATGTATATATGCGATCAACAAACAAGGAGGATTTGTTATAATTTTGTTTGTGTAACAAATTTGGGTCGCAAACCGCCGTTTGTACGAATTTTGTAAACTGCAGATATCTGCAGTATGTAATTTTTGTAATTTAAGTTTGAGTAATCAGAATGCTTATCATTGAATATATAGTTCTGACTAATTTCCTAATAAATAGAGGCGATTAAGTGATATATGAAACATGGAGGATTTGTTATAATTTTGTTTTTTGGTTAAAGTTTGGAAGATTTTCATTAGAAAAGAACCAAAATGCTTTATCAGTAGGATATTATAGATGATGTGAACTATGGACATGGATGACGAGCTAGAAATAGATGAGCGGTACAGTGGTGATGAAAAGTCAGATTTAGAAGAAGACTTGATAGCAACTCAGACTGAGAAAAATATATACCTTCAAATCGATTCTAAATTTGGAACTTTGGACAGAGATGATTTTAAAAAGAAGATGTGTTTGGAATTGGATGAGCAGAATTTAAAAGATATCAGACTATCACTACATGACCTGGCTAAATTGGAAAACAGTAATTATCCTGTGACTCGTATAGTTGAGAGGACAGTAAGATGTGATAGTGCGCCTCTAGAGGAGAGATTAGCTGAGGATATATTTATTCTATACCATTTCTTAGCAGGAGATAACAACTTATCTGAAGTGAAAAGCCTCGCGTCAAGAAAGAAACCACGCACTGGTATGCATGATAGCAGTACATATGTGAGCCGAGTATCTAAAAGAAAAGGATCTAACAAACAGTCACAGCGATCAGAATCAGAACCAGAACAGGTGATGCAGAACTCAGACCGCAATTCAGTATCATCTCTTTTAAATGATAAAAATGACAGCTCCGTAACAATAGAGAATTTATACAAGATAATAGATCTAAAACATTTTATACAAAGCAGTATTCAACAAATGAAAGATGACATCAAAAATGAAACGAAAACTGAGCTTGACAAGATACGTAAAGAACTGCTCACTAGAGATGTTGACTCTACTAGACTGCAATCGGAATTAAAAAGATACAAAGAGGAAGTAAAGAAGTTATCTAAAGACAATCTGGCCTTGAAAATATCCCGCAGGGAGAAGAATAACCAGTTGGAAAGTATTAAAGGTCACCAACTGTTTTTACATCAACTGCTCGAAGATAGAGTATGTGATAAGGATAAAGAAAATGTAACCACGAAATGCGATGCACAGACTCAAAAAACACTAGCTGATATAGTGCGTATGGTCAAACCTTCAACTGAAACACAAACAGCAAATATGGTGAATGTGAGAACTGCTCTAAATCTTGATCGTACAAAACGACGGAAGTATTTATCGGACCAAACGGAATATACGGAGAAGAACAAAGGCGGTCGTTTGAAATCCACTAATCCAAGGGAAGGAGTGGATCTGACTCCGTCCACAATACCCATTACCTCAACTGAAGAATTGACAGTAATTGAAGATAATGGAGAACGTGGTTATCACCATGATCAGAAATACTCAGCACGGGAAAATGCAAGAAACATCGACAGGGAAAGAAGATCACCATTCAAAAAAGATTCAGCCACCTCATCAAAAGACTTGGATAAAGGAAGCAAAACAATCGATGTCATCACAACTAACAGAAACTGCAGACCTCAAAAAAGAGTGAGGAACTCTTATGAAAGTCAGCAACAGAGAGGCTGAGCTTCACTTTTTCCCAAAAATTACAAAAATATCACCCCTAGATATTGGCTATTTCCAAATCTGAGACTTAAAAAAAATCGTTAACTCGTATTTTGCCAATCTGAGACTTTACATTTTCGCAAATATTATTGTCTCGGTGAGAAAACCTTTCTTCAACGATGCTTTTTCACTCATTCGACAATGCCACGCCACGGGGGTAATTGTGTTGTCGCGGGAACGGGTTGAGCTCAGCCTCGTTGCTGCTAAGTATTTTTGAGAATAATTTAACTGTATATCCTATCAAGTCCAATTCGAAATCGTGTTCGTGGATCATGTACCGATATTGTGACAAACCCATAGGGGATTCTCTGAGCATTTCCAAAAAAGTTTTTAAATTTATTAAAATCAAAATCTGTGCACCAAGTTTGCCAAATATTTCTTAACGTATGTGTATCAGCACCGTTAAATACGCTAATTAAATTGCAATTTTCACGAATTACTTTAGGAACTTGTGTATATCGCTGAGTAAGATAAATCACGTCCGCGTTTTTATGTCTGCCACGTGAAAAAATTCTTTCAGGATTTTTTTGTTTATCTAACATTATATCATCATATACAACGAGATTATTAAGTCGTCCATCAAGATCATCGACAGACGGAGCGTTATTGATATCTGTTATTACATCAACAACATCTTCTCCGGTGGTTTCTTTATCACATTCATTATATTCTTTTAACACATCATAGCAGTGTTGATCATCTACGGATGGAGCAATTAAATATAATTTATCCCAGTTTAGATATTTCATTACCAACGTCAACAACAACTGAGTTTTATCGCTTCCGGATGGTCCAATAATTATCATCCTGATAGAATTTGGTAGCATCGCATTATGTTTAACTGGTTGTTTTTTCCTTGTAGCGCTAAAATCAATCACTTCCATTTATTAGTATAGTTTATTTATGAATAAAATTATGGATTTATATTGTGTTAAATGTAAGAAGCGTACGCCAACAAATAATGAAACAACAGTTACAACTAAAAACCGTCGACTAGCACTTTCAGGCAATTGTGAAATTTGTGGCATAAAAAAATTTAGATTCATAAAAAAAGAACAGCCGGAGATATAGCTGGTAAATTATCAAAACTTCCAGGAGCGCCATGGGGGAAATATCCAGGTGAAAACACCTTCCAGGATATGATTACTGCGGACCTGGAACTCGATTAGATATTAGACTTGATGAGCATGATCAACCAAATCCAGGAGAGTATCCAATTAACGCTATCGATGAAGCTTGTAGAATACATGATATCGCATATCGCAGTGATGATCTTCAACAGCGTCATCTCGCAGATGTAAAATTAATTCACGCGTTAAATGCAATTCCTGATAAAAAATTCAAAGAAAAGTTAGCTTCTTGGTTGATAAGCGCAGCAATGAAAGGTAAAATAATGTTCGGAAGCGGAGTTTCTTGTGCTAGTATTTAAAAATCTAAATTATTTTACAATAACATGGAATCTATTTATTATTCTCCTAGCGGCTACTGGTAAGGTTACGCGGCAATTAAAAAACTCGCTAGCGCCGCATCGGTGAAATATAAAACCGCGAAAGATTGGTTATCCAAACAGGCGTTATGGCAAATTTATCTTCCGGGTCCTAAAAAAATTAATTATTCTCATTTTGATGTTTTTGTACCGAATCAAGTTCATCAAGCCGATATATTATTTCTTCCTCATGGTAACGGTTACAAATATGCATTAACCGTAGTTGATATCGCTAGTAAATATAAACAAGCAATACCGTTAAAAACAAAGTCGTCAAAAGAAGTCTCCGATGCATTTGAAAAGATTTACCATAAAGGTCCACTAAGATGGCCAAATCTATTACAAGTTGATCCCGGCAAGGAATTTCAAGGTATTGTTACATCTACGATGAAAACTCATAACGTAGCTATACGACGAGGACACACTGCAATACACCGCGATCAGGCAATTGTTGAAAGATTTAATCGAACTCTTGCTGAGCGATTATTTGGATATCAATACGCGAAAGAATTTACTCAAAAAACCCGATCTCGTGAATGGGTCTCAAGGTTACCAAAAGTAGTATCCGCGTTAAATAACGAAATAACTCGAATGATTGGTATCAAACCTAACGACGCAATAAAAAAAAAAGTATGTACCTGGTATTAACAATACTAACACTTCCAATTTCCAACCAATTCTCGGTAACGTCACTGTGAGATATTTATATGAGCCAGGTGAACTCGAAGGTGGTAGCGCAAGAGCCACTGATCCTATTTGGAGTATCACTACACATAAAATATCATCATTGACACGATCTTCTACCAGGCCAGCAATTTATAGATTGGATTCGTCCGCACCTCAGCGAGGATTTACACGCGAACAACTACAAGTTATTCCTGACGACACTCAATTACCACCGCGAAAAATTAGTTAGAATTGCTTGCAATTCCACCAGCGTGACGTATATTACACTCCAGACACGTTAATCTTACATTGCCAACGACATGTCCGAGATTATTATCGATTCTGTCTACGGTAAATTGATAACGATCTCCGGGATGAAATCGCCAGCGCATTAAACAATTACAAGCCGCGCAGTGATTATCTTGTTGAGTTTTCAACGATAAAATTAAACCCGAATTAATATTAAAATTTCTATTTTTTTTTCTTATCTTGTTGTCGATATCCTGACAATTTTTTCTCAACAACGTAAATATCAACATTAGAACTACTCGCGTTATCTTCGATGATAACTCTTCGCAGTTGATTTATTCGTCTAGCTCTAGATACCGCTAAATAAACTAAATTTGACCACTCAATACGATTATCTACGATCCAAATAGTTGTATCTGTGATAGTTAATCCTTGTGATGAATGTATCGTAGCCGCGTATCCTAACACCCAGGGTGAATTTTCAACATTTAATGCATTTTCAACTACGCTAATATCAACTAATATAATTTCATTTACCACTAATTTTTTTTTACCTCCACCTGGGATATCAACATTATATTTTTGTTGTCGTGTATCAGATGGTCTATAACACAGTGGTACTTTCATATCAGGAAACTTTTCTTTGTGTATTTCAAATAATCGTCGCTGAATATCATCTCGGGTTATTTTTCTACTAGCAAATACTAGGTCGTTAGGTGTCCAAAATTTCAAAAAATCTTCTTCAGATGTTTCCGGGATAACTTCTCTGAGAATTCTGCACTGCTCGTAATCAGATTTCCGTCTAATTCTAAATTTTAAATTTTTTATTTCTTCATCTAGTGATCTAAAATCTTCTGTAATTTCTTCATAAACATCAACATTAGTTTGTAACCACTCATGAGGCGGTTCTCCACAAAATGGAGGTGGTTGACCATCATCTCCGCAGAATATCACCGCTGTATTTTTCGTGGATAACCAACTCGAAAATATTTGTAACATTTTCAACGGTACCGTACATATTTCATCCCAAAGAATCCTCGATGGAATAAATTTATTACCCATTCGTGATGGAGTCCACGCATCACCTTTCCACCTAAAGAAACTGTGATAAGTACTAGCAGGAATTCCACGTTTTTCTATATCTTCCTCTAGTTTGTGAGTTGGTGTTAGCCCTTTTATGTCAGAATTTTTAAAACATCTAATAACTCTTTCAGTTTTTCCAGAGCCTCCACAACCGTTTAAGTAAACCGTCTTATATCTCGTTATAGGATCAAACACCGACGGAGCTAAGGAAAAGTCCAATTGGATATTTTTTGGATTTTTTCCACGGTAACTATCAAGTATCTCAACACTAGCATGATGATTATAATCGTGCAACTTTTCTTTTTTAATTCTCCAAGTTCCCCAACCTGTTACGAGAAATGGTTCAACTGCGGAAATATATTTCTCGTGGAAATACATAGAATCAGTTGCAACCCTCACAGCGATATCTGGAAATTTATTTATCATTGAAAATAAATTAATACTCGTGTACGCTAACATTGAAGATCTTAAGTGGGGCCATTGAGCATTTTCTCCATCTATGTAAGTTATAACAGTCCCATATTCTTTCCTATTTGATAAAAATGCTTTTTTACTCGTTACAAATCTGTTAGTATTAGTGAGATGTCTAATAATAATTTGTTCTTCAGCTGGATCAATTACCAATCTAGAAGAATATCGAGCATTAGAAAATCTCCCTCCTTGAGTAAACTTTCCAATGATTTTTCTTCCGTAATCCGTTGCTTGTTTCTCTCGGTATTGATATAATTGTTTAGCAAGTTCAAGTATTTTTTCTTCGTTGTATTCCGGAAATTTATTTTTTACATTTTCAATTTCCCTATCTAAATCTGGAACAGGCAACCAAACATCTTTTTGACATTTATAACTTATTATAGCTTCACCGACCGTCAACGACGTTAACATACCACTGTCTAACATATATCGCAACAACACTATTGGAGTCCAGGATTTCTCAAACATGTGTTTGCCAATCCAGCAATAACTACAATCATGTAATCCATCGCGAAGTTTAAAAGCAATAACTTTAGCGAATCCAGTTAAATCAAAATCAGGTAAATCTCCATTAATCGCAACACGCGTCATCTCATGTGTTGGATGTCCAAAGCGTTTAAAGTATTCACCACACACTCCCATTCCAAGAAAACCTCCGGGATAACTAGCATTCATATCAGCGGAAATTAAATTTTTGTTATCATATTTTGTATTCCATAAACCGCCGTGTCCGTATTCAATACAACTTAATTTTACATCGTCGAGAAATCTTTTCGGAGTTTTTCTCCAAGAATTTATTTCACGAGCGTAATGAGCAATCACCGATGATACTGTAAAGGAATTACATAATATTTGTTCGTTAAAGTTTTCCACAAAATCTTTTGTAACATTTTTCATACGCGAATCTAATTGTTCTTCGCGATATAATTCTCCGCTGGGTTTCACAAATTGATCAAATCCTATTTCAGGATCTTCATCACTCTTAAATAACCATACTGAGGTTGGATCATCTCCATTTATCTCAGCAATCGCATCAAATAATTTCCCCTCTGAAAATCCATCTTTGGTAAATTTGCCGGGTATATATTTTACAACTTTTGACGGCGGAAACTCAGTTATCGTGGAATTCCAATTTTTCATCACCGGGTTATAATTATCTCGGATAATCCATCTGCCTGGATTACTTCCTTCTTCTTCTTCCCATTTAATCCACTTTATTTTGCAATAGTAGTTGTTGTTATCCAACAACGATAATATATTCATCGCGCGAACTTCATCTATGGTACCATCGTTGAGTTTTTTACCATCACTTGTTCTATAACTGGTAAACATATATGTAGCTCCGTCGATACGAAATTCTTTCATGGCGCGCTTTCTTATTTTTATGACCGGTTTATCCCTGATTTTTCTCAGTGATAATCCAGATTTCGCATCGAGTGAAAAATAAATTTTACTCATTATATTAAAGCAAATATCTAATTAAAAAATAAAAATAAAACATATGTTTAAATTTTAATTAAATATATATACAATTATATAACAATGAATCATTGTAAGTGGTTGCTAATCGGTTCGACAAACACGTTTAATAAATTATCGAAAAAAGAATATTGTGGACAGCATCAAGTATCAATTCGACGTGGTAGTACAGGCCCGAAACCTTGTATCGTATGCGGTGTTGGAGTGCGAGGTGAAACTCAATTGTGTGTAGATCACGGCGGTAAGCGATACCGAGAATTAAAACGGTATTACGATGTCTACACACACGTGAAACACCGTACTCCAGTTATACAAACCCCGCAAGACTACGTAAACAGACCAATGTAGAAATTACTTTGTAATTTCCAAATGCTAGCATTTTCTAAAATAATATTTAAACAAAGAAATTCTATATAGAAAAATGCAAGAATCTCTCGAATATCGTCCGCATCCAATTTACGTACAATACGAGGCTTCTCGAGATGGAATGATTAGAAATCGACAGTTAAAAAGAAAAATTGGCGTTGTTTCTAATTCTGGGTATTTACAAATTACTATACAGGTTAATGGGAAGGCAACATGTCGTCGAGTCCACAGATTAATCGCTGAGATTTATATTGGGGAAATTCCTCCGGGTTATGTTATTGATCATATCGATGGAAATAAATTAAATAACAACGTTGATAATTTAAGAATTATTACTCCCAGAGAAAATCAACTCAATAAAAAAATTAAAATTTATAATTATACACCTAGACCGGTAACGGCATATAACATTGATAATAATACTACACTTGATTTTCCCTCATTAACTTCTGCCGCGAAATACTTTAATGTAAATATCGCGTCTGTAAGACGATCTGCTGATGGTATAATAACATCAACATACTCGGAAAAATTTAACTGTAAAATCTCATTTACATATGTAAAAATCTAAATCGAAAATCTTCGATTTTAAAGATTTTCAAAAAAAATAAAATAAAAAATCAGAAATTTCTAAGATTTCAAATATTTACAAGATTTTCACATACAACTGTTATCAAATTGTTCAGCGAATTTCGATATATTTTTTTCTTCTTCGAATACCTCACCGACGGCTTTCAACAGTGTATTCAAAAGTTTAGAAAGTTCAATAAAATCAGTTAACGAAGATTCACAACCCTCATTTAAATTAAGTTGATAAATTATTTGATTCCGCTGTCTGATTAGCGTCTTTGCTACATGATATTCCGATCGATACGTTGGATAATCCTTAGCTCGCGCAGATGTTATCTTACGGAATTCATCTGCTAGGTAATCAGCGTTAAAGTGTGATATTTTTTTTTCTGTTACAATTGCAGCAATTTCCGGGATCTCATTTACACGATTAAGTTGCGCTACGATATCATCGACGATATTTTGATTCATTTATCTTATATGTTTTTAAAAATCTAAATAGATTTTCAAATCTAAATCGAAAATCCCTTGAAAATTGCTTTGCTGAAAATCTTCGATTTTCCATTTACGATGAAAATCCGTTCAGGATTTCACATCTAATGTGATTTGTAATGTTTCTCCGCGGAGATCCAACAATGAGAAATCTTGATCGGTTATTCTAAAAAACATCTTTGTGTTATACAAGTTAGCAGTGTGTAAATAAGTTGCCGGAGATGGATTCTTCACAATTAAACTACCCGGAGAAACATTCGGCGAGAATGTGTATAAAATATAACCTTGATTCGCGTTATCAGATTTTTCAACATCAACGGTGTAACTACCTAGTATAGCATCACAAATAACATGAACGGCAATCACCGACGATATATTAACGTTACCTGGAGATTTGTGTTTGTGATTTTTTCTAGGTGAGTTATTCCATGTAAGAATCGCCATAGCTGGATTTATCTTAAACCATAACGCGTGAATTTGTGGAAAGAATTCATCGATGAGTTTTTTCATTGATGCTTTCATCGCTGGTACATTCCATCCCTGGAATTTCATAAACACTAAGTTGTCATTGGTGATTGGAAATACTTTATCAGTTGAAAATACTTTTTTGAACTTTTCTTTGTTTGGCGATTTATCTTCGTAGACCAACGATAATAATCTATCGTTAAGATAGTTCATGTCAGCGATAATTTGATTTAATTGTTGTTGTTGTTGTTTGATTGTATCACGCTGAGTTGTTAAATCTAGCAACAGAGATCTTTGTAGATAATCTCGAAGTTGTCCCAGTTTCATCTGGAACATTTTCGTCATCGAGTTAAAGATATTAGTAAGAGATTTCTCTGTGATTACAAATACACCTTGATCTCAAGAGCAAATCTCCACGCTATTCTACCATATTCATTGTATTCGTATTTGCTAAGTGTATCAGTTTCTGTTCCATCGTAGACGTTGTATGAATATTTTTGATAAATATCTTGAGGTCGTAGAAAACTGATGTCAAAATTATAGTTGAATCGAGGATCTATCGCTGGTGGATCATCAGTGAAAAAGTCAGCCTTGATGGGTTCGGGTAATCTATGATGAACCGCGGGGAGACTATCTAACCAAGCATCATGAATTAGTTGAAAAAATTTATTTAAAAGATCATCTAAAGATTTTTTAATTTCTGATATGTCAAATTGTGGAATTTTAAATTCACTGATTTTCTCTACAACGATGTTATATAACGTGGCAAATTCAGTTCTAGTTGACGCGTTGGGATGTTGTAAAACACGTTGAATAACTTGTGAATTCCAGTTTGACAAATCAGAAATTATTTTATTACAAATTTCTGTATTCTTGATAATTAACGCAGGATCAGGTTTGGATTTGACTTCCGCGGATATTATATCAAAATAATGTTTAAAATCACGCTTTAACAAGTTGGATTGAATTAAAATATTATCTTGATTGATTAGCAACCAAGTTGCTGTGCCAATTGTTTTTGTATTAAAAAAATTAAATATATCAAATTGTTTATCATAACTTAACGCGGCATCGTGATAATCAGATTGTTCCGATATCCAAGTTGATCGTTGCGGCTCCTGTGATAAATCCGCTATATCAACAGTGTCAGGTGGATATTCGGGGTATCCCAGTAACGTCCTTATACTACTGTTGTAAATGTCTACGGCGTAATCTGGTGAATTTACTTCGATGATCGAACCCAACGAAGATTCTTTAGCATGAATTTCAATTGGATATTTATCGTCGGACGTGGTAATAGTTGTTTTACCTGTTATAATATTCTCCCCGGTGTTATTTTCAATCTCTTCGATGATTATTTCATTGAGGTCTTCGATGTCATACGCGCCTGTGGGAATATGAATTGTATGCCATGTAGTTGTATCAGCGATGGAACCATCCGGATTTAGTTTATAATTAGCGGAAAATACGAAGCTATTATTGGGAAGTTTACCTTTGTACGGTTCCGCGCGTACATTTGGCCAACTATAATAACACCGCAATTGAGTTAACGCGATTTCAGACGCGTTCAACGGAGGATTAAATTCAACGTTGAATTCCGGAGTTCTCGTTGTAATGGTTATCAACGATGTCCTCGTCGGAGTTGTATTATCCGCGATTTGATTTAATAATTGTTGTGACATTATTGTAAACTGCTAGCAGTTTTTAATTACTTTTTGTAATTTTTAATTTAGAAATTCTCTGAATTTTCAATTGTTGTGGTTGTTATCTCAAATTTAGAACTTCCATGTGTTAGAAAAAATGGAAGTATTTCATTAGGTTCTTTCGGCCAACCAATAACCGTTAAAATACTACTTTGATAAACATCAACGACGAATCTCTCTGATGTCATAATTACTTCTCCGTTGGAAAATAACATTAGCGTGTTAGATTCATCTTCACAGGTTAATAGACCTATACGAGTATTTATTTGTTTATTGAGTTCATCGATGGTATATTCACCTGGTGAGATTCCAATAACATACCACTGAATTGGATATTTCCAAGAAAATACGAGTGAATTATTACTCCTGGTTATTCGAATATTTTTAGTTTGAGGATTTCTTTGTAAGTTTTGAATGGTTATCATTATTGTTATTGTCATTATTTAATTTCTTCATCGTGGAATTATAACACTCGGTGATATGTGAAAATTCGTCTTCGGTGATTTCTTGATCGGTTATCGCCGCTGAAATCATCGCTGTTAATGTTGTATATGCAGTCGTTGCTGTGTTAAGTTTTAATGTGTAATCTCTGAGTTTACTCGCGGAACATGATGAGATTTTCTTTGTCACCCCGGTGAAGATACCAGTGACTGTTGTTACCGCGGAAATAACAATAGGAAGTACAATTGGCGCGGTCATTGTCACCGAAGATAATATTATCCCAGTGAAGGCAATTATTCCAGATACGGTATAAACAGTTATATCCAACGCGGTAATTCTTCGCTGATATTTTTTCTTTTTTACAGTATAAACATCGATGGCATCTTGTAATTGTTGCTGATATTTCGATATAGTATCATAACGATACCGAGACGGTGAAACATCAAGTAGTTCTTGAAATTGCTTTGCAATTTTCACTGACATTATTGTAAATTATTTTTAGATTTTCAATTATTGAAATTCTACGAATTTCCAATCGATGATACATATTCCACAATATAACCATATTTAGCTCTAACCACAGTTTCGTCAACTGGTTTTACTTTAAAACTAATATTATTATTTATTTGGTTTCCTGCTTCTGGAAAAAGTTCATGAACTTTTGTATTTTCAACAATTACTAACACGGTATTAACTCATTTACTCGTAAATACTACCGAAAGTTTTAACCAATCATCATATGCAACACCTATAACATTAAATTGATGCTCAGAAATTATTGAAATTCGATAAATACCAGGAATTGTTTCGAACCAAGCCACTAATCTTTCAATATTATCACCAGCCACATAATCCAAATTAAACCCTTTCTTAACCACATACGTGAGATTTTTAAAATCAGCCGCGTTATGAGGTATTTTTATTTTATCGAGTTTGGGAGCTATTTTCGGAAAGTCTTCTTTGACCGCGTCGGCGATTGTTTTAAGATCCTCAATGGATTTTTTATTAATCGCGATTAAATCTGAAATTGATTTAGTATCACGAATAACACCTAACCGGGTATTAATAGCAGTTATATCAGCGGTGGATTTTTCTTGACCTGTTGTGATATCCGCGAGGGTTGTTTTAATCTCATCGGGTTTAATATTTTTTTTACCAAAGAATTTCTCAATCGCGTTATCAGTGACATTAAAGTTTCTCCGGAGTGTAAGAAAATTAGCCACGTGAGTATCATATTCAGCTCGTAATCGCGCTAAATTATCAATGGCGGCTTTGACATGCGTGATTTGTAAATCAGGAAATCCACGCGGTACACCAAAGAAATTGTTTATAGGGGTTTCAATCGAATCGATGATATCCTGTTGAAGTTGATTAAATTTTGTTATATGATCATTAAAATCCTCGTTGTTGGTAAATTTATCTATGATCGTTGAAATAAGCCCACCAGGTTTAAGTTTACCATCGGCGGAGTATAACGTTATAGAGTTTTCCACCACGTGAGGATTTTTAACTAAAATATTATTTATGGAAATATTACTAGTTTTTAATTTTCCATTTTCATCTTCAAAAACAACTACTTCTCCGGGATCTACATCGACGAGATTTAGTCCTAATGTTGTTGCATATTTTTTTATCATATTGATTATTTGTCTCGCTGAGAGAGATTTTTCTTGTCTCGTTGTTGATCTTCCAAAAATATCGGACATGTTTATGTTAATGTTTTTAGATTTTTAATTGTGTATTCGTGAATTGCTTTGTGTGGTAAAATGTTAACGTTGGATAACGCTGACAACGCGTTAATAGTTTCTTGTCCACATATCGGAGGATCATTTATTGTTTGTGTCGGCAGCGTTGAATACCAAATTGGTGAATTACTCTGTAATTTTTTAACGTAATTGATAAATTCTATTGGCGGTGGTAGCCCATATGAGTCAAAATAAATAATTCCACGTGGATTAATTGCGTAACAAACCCAGTGAGTTCCAGGTCCGGTATTGTCGTCAAGATTAATTATTCCAGTTTCCGGGGTTTGTGGATGATCTGGTAATTGATCTCTCATAAATACACCCCTGAAATTTTTTTATCGGAAATTTAGTAAATTTAGATTTTTTAACTGTGTTGATGAGGTCGTAATTTGACATCGGTGAAAAATCTAAAGATTTTTTAGAATTCTTGAAATTTTCATCTATTGTGGTTGGTATCTTGTGAATCTGCTTCCGGGAAGTCTCAATCCTCGCCCTTTTTTTTTTCGTCTTGATATACCCTTACCGGTAATTTTATCGATGAGAAAACCACCTAGCGAACCAAGAATTGGTGCTAACGCGGGTAGCGCGGCTGCGAGCAACGGAAGAAACCCTCCTGTTTTAACCATATTGGAGATTGCAGCGCTGGAAAGAGTAATCTGAGCTCCTCGTTTATTTTTCAGTGCAACATTTATTTGTTTTATCTGAGTATCAGTCAGCGATAATTTATTTGGTCCGCCAGTTAACTGACTGTGTTTCAACGAGATTGTAGTTCCACACTGCTTAGCTACTGATGATTGTAATTTCTTTATTTGACCTGGGGTCAATGTGACGTTGACGGTGTTATATGACATGTTATTGGAAAATGCTAACATTTTTCTAAATACTTAGTTGAAAATTCAAAGTGAAAATTCGTGAAATTGCTTGCAATTTCCAATCAAAGATTTTCCACTGGTGCGTCAACGATTCTCATTCTTCCACCACCACCTTCAAGCATCATAGATTTATCACTGAGAAGAACTGCAACTGCTCTAAATCCATTAGAAGCATCTCTGACATTAGCCTGAAATTTAACATCAACGGTTGAATGCTTAGATAGATCAAGGTGTTGAAGTGAAAAATAATAAATCGGATACAACGTTTGAAAATCATACTGAGATATTTGCAAGCCAGTATCAACATTCTGATCACGTCCCATAAAAGACCACAGCCGATGATAAACACGAGCAATTTGATTATTTTTGTAATCGAGAGTAAGTTGTTCTGCGGGTTCTTGTTGATTACTTACTCGCAGTGAAACTTCACTAACATCAAATTTATCAAATATCATGTGAGAACGAAGTTGCTGTCTCCCCGCAGCAGCAGTACTCTGAGTTCTATTTATATTTTGTAGCAACATCCAGCGATGGAGTCAGCACCGGCATCCACAGCGCTAGTTTTGTAAGTAGTATACGACCATCATTAACAGCATCAACACCAGTACTTCTCCATAACGCGTAATCGTCGGTGGATCTTCTTGAGAGGACTACAGTGTGACTAGCACCATAGATAACTTTTCTCACATCTCTACAAAATCCAAATATATGCGATAATGGAATGATACAAGAAAATCTACCAGTGTCGTCTATGTTCATTTTGCGTGCTGCAAATCCTGCGTTGTAATTAGGATTACTACCTACAACAACAGGTTCAGTTTTAGAACCGTCAGCGAAGGCAGAATTATCAAGCTTATTAGGGGTTCTTATCGTAAACTGATGATGATCAGCGTGATCAGATGTATCTTTCGCAAACATCATTGAGTGACCAGCAGATTTAATAAAATCATCAGAGTATCTAGCGAGTCCGAGTATTGTTGTTGCAACATCAACGTCGTTATCGATAGCTTCAATTCTATTTGTACCAATTATATATTCGGCGGATTTAAATAATGCCATAATCCCGTTATTGACAAATCCAATATTGAGATTTTTGAGATTATCACCTGCGACATAAGCTGTATTATCACTTTTTCTCAATTGTCCTTCCACTTCAATGTAAGCTTCAGCCGGGAGAAAATATTTAGAAGTGTCATCGAATCTAAGTTCAATTCGTGAACTCGTATTTGGATCCTGAGCGTTATATGAAAAATATTGATAATCACGAATATAATTATTTTTAGACACCTTAGCATCTATGTCAAAAGCGTCATCGATTTCATATTCAAACATTATATTTGTATCGATAAATCTAAATAATTAATTGTTTTAACCCGGAACCGGAAATATTTCTTAAACGAGCTTGAACTATTTTGTTTATCGCACTACCGGTTTTCGGTGGCATATTCGCCGTAGATGGTAATTTTCGAGGTCTTCTTACCAGAGATGCAATTTTACTTGCCGCTGCGTCAAGTCCTTTGACAGCTAAATTTCCTAGTTCTGTACCAGCCTTACTGCTTAATACCCCGATTGCTTTTAAAGCTATTTCTTTACCGACGGGAATTATTTTCGGAGCAACTCTAGTAAATAAACCGGTGACAACATCACCCAGTCCATTTCCGTAAGTAAGTTTATAAACTGGTAATCCTGAATTCATAACAAAAACGGGTCTAGCCCGGTTCATACTTCGATATATTATCATTATTGTAAATTGTAGGTAGTTTTTAAATGCTGTTGAGATTTATCTAATTTGAAAATTATTTGATTTTAATCGCTATAATAATCATCAATAAGTTCATTAACGAGACTGCGATACAACCCCATCGGAATAATCTTCCCCTGAAATAATCGCTGACAAATTTCAGTGGCTTCATTAATTATTTCCGGAGAATTATTTCCAGCTCGTTTTCCACCGATAAGAATTTCCAACCGTGATACATCATCGAGAATACTTCTGGAACAGGGTATTATATTACCACCGCGATAACCACTACCGGTAATTTCTTCGGGTTCTTCAATAACAGGGTCTGGTTGTTTTCGTGGTCGTCCTCGTTTGGGAGTTGATTTAAGTTGTTGTTGTTGTAGTTGCTGTTGTAATTCCTCAGCCCTTTTTTCTAGTTGATTTCTTGTTACTTTAACAACTACACTAAAATTTTTAT
This sequence comes from Unio delphinus, assembly GCA_029339505.1. NCBI lineage: Eukaryota > Metazoa > Mollusca > Bivalvia > Unionida > Unionidae > Unio > Unio delphinus. The sequence goes on along the minus strand of JAQISU010000046.1, from coordinate 14,780,406 downwards.
ACACACTATCATCTTTTCTATCTATTTGATCTATTCCAGTTTTAGCCTTATAGACAACATCAATCCATTTATCCATATTACTAATAAAATCCTTTTTTGATTCTGGTTTTAAATAAGTATATCTGTAAACAAAATTAGAAGCTGTGAAATTTATCAAAGCCTTTTCATCAAATTCATCAATACGCGCTAAAAATTCATCATCGAATTTATTTCGTAACTCTTGATTTCTTATATTAATTTTTTTACTGATTTTACAGGTGTAACCTCAGGTGCAACTACATGTGCTAATTCTTTTACTGCAGTTACAACCTTTTCAGTTGTTTCGGTGATCGGTTTAAATAATTCTTTAGTGTCGGTGGTAAAATCCATCTTTGCCTGTTGTCTAGCTTGTAAATTATTTCTGAAAGAATCTCTTATTGGAAGAAATTTCTTAATCGCGGCTAATCGTTCCCGAACTAATCTAGTTGTTTGTGCTTCTCCGATATTTGACATGTTATTGTAAACTATAAACATTTTTTAAATTGTGAAATCTTAAAGATTTTATCAAAAAAATCTACCAATTAGTATAATAAGTAAGTTCTTTTATTTGTTTATCTAATTCTTTTTTATCCTGTCTAAGAAGAAGTATTTTATCTTCATTGTCATTAAGTTCCTTTTTATATCCTTTTATTTTTTCTTTTTGTTTTAAAACTTTATTATTCAACTTGGTAATTTCAGTAAACTGGAGATCACTAAATTCCCTTAACTTATTAAATTCAGCTGGGTTAACAGAAGTTTTTGAATTTTCAATTTGAGATTTTAATAAATTTATCTCACTGAAATATTTTTGATTTTGATTTTTTAAAGTTTTAATTGTGTCAACTTGTTTTTGATTTAACTCGCGTAACTTATCAAACTCAGCAGCGGGGATATAAGAATATTCAATTTGAGATTTTAACGAATTAATTTCATCAGATTGTTCTTGATTTAGCGCTTTTAACTTATCGTATTCGGCAGTAGAAATATCACCACCACCACGAATAATTTTTTCATTCTCTGTTATTTGTGATCTCAGATCAACATTGTTATTTTGTAGAATATTTAAATTTGAAGTTAATCTAAAAATTTGATTATTTAATGAATTTATGTCTTGTTGCTGTTGCTGCCTTAACGAGTTTATATATTGTTGTTGTTGCTGCGCTAACGAGTTTATATATTGTTGATGGGATTGTTGTTGTGCTTCAGCGTCAATACATTTTTGACATGGTAAATTTTCATTTCCGCCGCCATGAATTTCGGTACGCGGTGCAGTAGTTTTTTTTTGCCTTCCTTCTCGTACATGTGTTTGAGAATTTTCAATAATATTAACAATCTTATTGAAAATATTATTGGTATTACGTCTATTTATCGGACCACCCCAAATCGAGTATAATCGAGTTAATCCAATATGATATTGTTTTAAAATATTAGCGATTGGAACTTTACCTTTCGAATCGATTATATCTTCGATATCTTGTTCGGATAAAATCGTAGATTTTACAACCATTATATAATCGATGATAAAGAAAAAATTATTAAGAAAAAATAATAAATATTATGATTATCATCGATTATGTAATCGAATATAATCGATGATACAGTTAAATTATTTTCAAAAATATTTAGCAGCAACGAGGCTGAGCTCGACCCGTTCCCGCGACAACACAATTACCCCCGCGGCGTGGCATTGTCGAATGAGTGAAAAAGCATCGTTGAAGAAAGGTTTCCTTGCCGAGACAATAATGTTTGCGAAAATGTAAAGTCTCAGATTGGCAAAATACGAGTTAACGATTTTTTTTAAGTCTCAGATTTGGAAATAGCCAATATCTAGGGGTGATATTTTTGTAATTTTTGGGAAAAAGTGAAGCTCAGCCTCTCTGCTGCTGAGTTCTAATGTCCAGGATACCGGTTGACAGAACGAGAGAGGAGATGAGAACTTGTATAAAAAAAGCACGCCAGAAAGAAAGGAATAGAAATAATTGACGCTCAGATCTTAAAGCACTGGCGTGTAAGAGGAGGAAAGGACACTTTTACTGCTTTAGTCATGGTAGATGACTTAGACTTTGAGAAGGTTTTAGAGAAAGGTTTTTGGCCAGATTTTGTATGGGCAAGAGAATGGTATGAGGATTACGGTGATAAAGACGCCAAGAGGTTCAGGTGGAACTATATAAAGGGGCAGTAAGTCGCATATATATGCATAAATTATGGTCAACTACTTTATAGTCATTGTACTACTTGTGTTGAAAATCTATTTTTTAAGACAACAAATGTCTAGTCATACATTTCGTCTGATGACATGGAACGTAAAAGAAGCCATGTATGGTGCACCATACTTGTACTCTCTGCTAAATGAGGTAGATATTGTATTGCTTACTGAGCACTGGCTTCTTCCGGAGCAACTCAACTTCCTACACAATTTACATCCACAGTTTAAATCTTTCTCACGCTCTGACAATAGGCTAAAAGTGAATTTCGAAGAAAGGATAAGACATACATGGTTTGGGGGAATAGCAATAGCAATAGAAAGTCACTCTGCGATAATCCTTTTTTGAGCGTCGGCAGCGATAGAGTCTTAGGGATAGAAGTGATATGTAATGATCAATTGAAATATTTTGTATTCGGAGCACTTTTGCCATCAACTAATTTTCCTATTGCAAGTTACTATGAAACAATGGAAGAATTAAAGGACCAGTTTGATATGTTCTGTAAAGAAGGCATTCCCATAATCGCGGGAGACTTTAATGGCCAGTTAAGTTCACTGCTTAGCTTCAAAACGAACTGTCTAACAACAAACGCTAGAGGCGCTATTCTAGAAAAGTTTCTGACCGATAGGCACTTAATATCCGTTAATAGTCAATCTATTTGTGAAGGACCTGACTTTACATTTTTCTCAATCGATGGTAAATTCAAATCATTGATAGACCATATACTATTGCAAAAAACCAAATTCGATTTATTGGTTAAGGCCGAAATAATTGTTGACCAAACTTTGAACATTTCAGATCATCATCCTGTAAAAATAGAGTTGGTCATTCCTCTTGCATATCATATAATCATGGCTGACAAGCATATAATTCCTTCCATAAATTGGAAGAAAGCATCAGCAGAACAAATAAATAGGTATAAGGAAGCAACACGCAATGAATATTTAGCGCAACTGCATAAGGCAGAAATAGTGACAAATGTCGATATTGAAATTATTATTCAAGACACGGTAAAGATTTTACATGGCGCATCTTCTAAGTTTCTGCCCATAAAAAGGTCTTGCCCGTACGCTAACCCCATATTTTTAAACTACTAAACGTAAAAAAGTTTCATACATAAATGAGGCTGAAACGTAGGGTATGGATCTCTGATGGTAGGCCAAGAGGATGGGAATTTCAGTCATACGAGAACTATAAGAAAGCGAAGAATTTTTTGGAAAAGAGTTACTGAGAGCAAAAGAAATGTGTGACAGAGAACAATTCAGTGAGCTTGAAAAGGCTGCAGAGCTCGATATTTCCACGTTATATAAGTTTATACGGAATACAAGACATAAACGTGATTACATATACGAAATTGAATCTAACGGAAAAATTGTACGCGACCACGATTCTATAAGAGACTTATGGGCAAATCATTTTTCAAATTTGTCACTACCAGACAATACCTATCTGTACGATAAGAATCATTACCAGATGGTCTTAGCAGAGGTTAAAATATAAAGTATAGAAACCCATTCCCACTTTGATGAAGGTGTTGACAAAATTCCCACTAGAGAAGAAATCAGTAGTGCAATTAGTTCTCTCAATAACAATAAGGCATGTGGTCACGACGGTATTGTTGCCGAGCATTTACTGTTTGCGGACACTCAAAGCAGTGTACAGTTACTTGAAACTGTCTTCAAAAAAGTGTACGAGGCCGAGGAGTACCCATGCCATTTTAAACAAGGTTTAGTAATACCAATATTTAAAGGAAAAAGCAAATTGGAATGCAATGCGTAATGCCTAAAAAGCGTAACCATATTTCTAGCATATCCCTGATTTCTCTTGGTACAGACAGTTTGTCCGCAATATTTCATTTATTTCCGCTAGGTAAGCAAACGGTCGATGGAACCCAGCGCGGATAGAAAACAAGGAAAATTCATGCAACAAGACTCCATTTTAACTCTCAGGTCAGCCAAGAGATTTATGTTTAGATTTCGGTTCAAATGTTCCATTTGCAGACATTTTCCTAATGCTGGCATGGACTCTGTCAGTGTTTGTTATGTTTCGATAAAAAGTGCAATGTATAATATTGCATTCGACATACAGTTGCTTCTCAGATGGACCTTGGGGTTAAGGTCGCAGGTTTACAACAATTCCTTCTTCTTGCAGCAGACGAAAGTTTTCCAAGTTAGGTCAGATCATGAAGATCTGGTTTTGACATATATAGTTTTAAATGCATGTATGGCATTCATTAGAAGAAAACAAAAGAAGAACAATTATGCAAATATTGACCAAGTTATCCAACGTGTACGTCAGTATTTACTCAGGTTTTTGTATCTTATTAATTATAAACTATAAAACCTATTTTTCACACCTATATAATACATTCGCATCTGATCCATTATTGCAACACTAGAACACGAATCTCTATTAGTAAGTGAATAGTATGACCAAAACGATATTTGTATCAATATGATACGTGTGTATGACGAGATTATCGATTCATATTCTGTACCGTCCGCAGGTGCATTAAACCTCTCTTTCTCTCTCTCTCTCTCTCTCTCTCTCTCTCTCTCTCTCTCTCTCTCTCTCTCTCTCTCTCTCTCTCTCTGAGGTATCTTTGTATGTCCTTGGGAAAGGCACATGATTCTTGTTTTCAGGCAACCGATACATTCACCTTAAGTACCGTTCAACTTTCAAACTCCATCTATTTGTCTGTCTATATGTCTCTGTATATGTCTCTCACTGTCTCTGTCTATCTATGTCTCTCTCTCTATTTTTGTCTCACTATTTCTCTCTCTCTCTCTCTCTCTCTCTCTCTCTCTCTCTCTCTCTCTCTCTCTCTCTCTCTCTCTGATCTTATGATAGTTTTCATAAAGTTATCATTGCAATGCTCGATATACTGTTGCGTGTAAACATGGTAGGGTAGTAGTCCGATGATCTCATTACAGGCCCTTTTTGCAACTAAAATTAATAGTCATATTTTATTGATGTTGTTACAGTTTGATAAAACTACTCTGTTGCCCTACCTGCTTGGGTGGTCGCGGGTATCCCAACTGTGTCGCACCTAGGATTTATTGAAATTGTACTAACAGCCGCCTCGCTCGGCTCTCATTATTAAGAGGATAGTGTCGGAACTGATCCTCCGCATGTAATGATGATGTGACTGGGTGGGACTTGATGTTACATGTCTGCACCATTATACCCCATATCTAGACATCGCTAAATATGCCATAGTTTAGAAAAACCCTAAACTAAAAAACGAAACATCCCATAAAAACCTATTTTGACACCATTTATGTTCACAAGCAGGCATTTATTTGTCAGCGGTTCGGTCCTAATTCAAATAAGGTAACAGATAAACAAATTCGCATAACAAAATGGTTTACAAAGGTCAAGCATTTTACTTTTATAAAGATTACATGTATGCTGCTTCTGCATAAGAAATGATTATAAAATGAAATGAGGATACCATTTTAAAATTGACATATCAATTGATCTCTCTCAATAAACACGGCTACATTGTATTGTGTTAAGTAACCAATGCTACGGTCAATTAACCATTCTTCAGACAAATCATCTAAGGCAACACATACGAGTAGGGATCTAGTTTTGATTGGTTATATCTCGTCAGATGACTCTTGAAAGGGTGTTCGATAGTTTATGTGTTACGGTGTGTTTATTAAAATGCCTATAGTGCTTTGCAATTGTCTTTTAATAAATCAAGATAACAACGACAATACAAAACAGTTGTAACGAAGGGTTCTTAACATGAAAGCAGATATAAAGGCTAAAGGTTTGTGTAGGTGTCACAATATTAAAAAGAAGAAAACACAGTCTGTATTTGTGTGTTATCTATCTGCTCCGTTTTTCTAAACGTGTAATACTCATTAAGAATTATGTACTCATCAAGACTGCCGAGTCAGCAAAGATATTCATTCAGATATAGAATTTAATCATTTTAGCATGGTTCTTGTCGAAACAATAGCACACACTAAGTTGCAAACTAATAAAAAAAAATTAAAAAGTTAGAGATACTGAGCTCACCGCAAACATCATAAAAATATATGGGTGGGGAAAAGTTCATAACATTTGGATGAAAATTATTTTTATTAAGGTTTGAAATTGAATATGTTATGCAGTATAAAAATCTAGCTCATTGATCAATTAAACGATGTCAAACGATGCAAACATTACCAGTGCAATAGTGTCTCCATCTTAATTAATTATATCTTTATGAGCTATCTTTACATCACTTCGTTATTAATTTATTAGGATACACATCAGTTGCCAGTGCAATATAATGACGATGCAATTGAAATATAATCCGATTTTGTAGTCAGGAAAAAGCTACCATTGTTGTTGTCAGCTAAAGCTGAGTTTACAACTGTTTATTATTATTATTATTTGTAGTAGTAGTATTAGCAGTAGTAGTTGTAGTTGTAGTAGTATTTTCTGCCATGCATATGATACGAAATCGTGGTGACTCAGTTTTTAGCGTCATGGTTTAGAAGCACTACTTCATTAAGATTACCTGTCCACACTTACCTTCACCATACCAAGAATGAAATGAAAACAAGTTTAACTAGGACAATTTCCCTGATATGATTGACAGATAAAGCCTCAAGTAAAAATAGTAAGACTGAATCACTACATTCACACTTTACCTTATATTTATGGTTTACCTTATTGTTTTTCAGTCTGTATTATATTTTTCATTTTATAAGCCTGTTACTAGCTAGATTTCCTGGCTTGAATGTGCCAAAAGCTTCCTTAGTCACGCGATTATTAACCTTAACTTTGTGGCGAGATAAGATCGTATGTTACCCAACACACTCATTGTTGATCAATTTGTATCAGTAATATCTAAACGTAATAGCACTGACACTAGAATCTTAAGTATATCAAAGCTTTAGATCTGAAAAATTAAAACATAAAGACAACCAGGATGAACCACGCGTTTACCGAGTATTGTTATTGATGCTGTAAAGCCAAGCTGAGAGTGGAATTGTTCTTTCAAGCGAATATAATACATCTTTATGCGAATAAAACCCTCCTCAAATCATGTATTCAGCATACGAACAGTGATGTTAATCAGTGTGCTGATATGAACTAACCTTGGACACTTATGGCAGTACACGTGTCCTTATGCAAACGTATCACCAACCGACTACTGAAGAGCTTCCAACTCTAACACTTTATTCCAGACACCAGGCTAGACATGAAAAGATATAACATGTTTCGCTTACTTCTAGAACATATTGAGACGTCTTAAGTGAAATTTAAATGTGTTAGATAAGGTGATTTTCAAATGTCATTCAGGCTGAAAACATGGGACAAAAAGTACACTTGACAGAGTGACACTCCGAAGTGTGAAGCAATGGGCATTTATAAATTGATACATGCATCCTAAACTACACGAGGTTTCTAGAAGCGTATTTAGCCATTTACAGGTTAAATAACTAGTCAGGTAGACTGTGTATCATACAGTTTATGACAGTGTTGGAACGGTCAGGTTTGATCGTAGGTGCAAACATTAGTACATACCAGTATACATGAATGTCAAGTGACAATGTCCTAATTCCAAATATATTACTATGAACAATCTTATCCATGAGGGAAATGATAATTTTGGATATTGCAATTGAATAAAGCCAAATTTTGCCACACAGATACTTTATATCCACATAAACTTTGCTCAAATACTGCAATTGTACGATATATTCACTAAATGTGTTTCTCAATATTGAACTTTGCACTGTGTGACAATCAATACAAATCTAATGCATCGCACAAAACTGTATTTCTCACTGTATACTGTCTCCGAGACACATACATACAATCACACCATAAGCTGATATTAAAAACATTGACGACATACGACAATGCGTGGTGCTTCTGTTTATATGTAGCCCCCCACGTGGGTGGGGGTTGGAGGATAAAATAAAAATCAGTTTTAGCTTTGTCGCGTAAGTGGTTATAATATGTTTTCTAGTTCAATGGAATGTGATTTTGTTCTGTACCAAGGTGACTACAAAAAATATAAATAATTTTAAAAAATATATAACAGATTACAAATGTGGGCACGTTTCTTGGTATGCGTCAGTCAGCATTTCCGTTGTGGAGACTATAACCGCTTTAAAGCCCAACAAAACCAATCCGATAATTTGCAGTCAATCACACTGAACATTAGTTCATCATTCAGTTACATTACTGATACATTCCTGATTTATGGCATATTTCTCAAGACTATAACTTAAACAATATCGAAATATAACAGGACTTCACAAACAGACATTAGTTATTAATTATCTCGTAACCAATGTATCGTCTGTATACATTATTGGACTACGAAAATGGTTAGGAGACCTACAGTAAGCGATATATTCTTCAATCACAAATCGCATATTCGACGACTTAGCTCACACAAGGACAAAATAAGAATGTTCTGAAATAGAGAATTTATCAGCTGAAATTATTCAATTATTTTTTAGTGTTCCGCCGTAATGAACGTCTCAGGAAATCAAGTAAATCTCAGTAAATACAACTGCATCCGTATTCCTGTACATGTGTATGGAATTTTAGACATGATTTGCAGTGTGGATGTGTAAGTATTCGTAAACGCCACCGTAATATGGAATTTTAGGATGGTTGCAATGTGTCGAAATTTGACACTTACTTTTAACAGATTTTTAACTTGGATAAGAACATATAGTTGGATATTATAACTCTTATATTATTGTTTTAAAGTCCTAAAACTTAACATCATTCCCCAATCTGATTTATGTTCAGCATTACGTTAGTTTTTACATTCAGGTGCTTCTGTATGCAATCGTGTGCAAACATAAGGGACGATTAATTGCTAACCATAATCATTACTGGACTGGATATTCCGCATATATTTTCCTATCCAAAACTACATAATTATTTATTACGTGTATCTTTAGAATATGTGAGCGTGGCATATTCGATGATGAACTATCGTAGGGTGTAGCGACGGAAAAGGAATTAGTAAAGTAATGGAGGGTGTATTCATTCCTAATACATGTTTTCCCTGCCTATGATATAAGTGACAATGTACCACTTTCGTTCCAAATTTTATATGACATGTTCCAGGCAATGCTATTTTTCTTAAAACTGTGTGTCATCTATCAACTTTCAGCCAGTAGTTTGAACTGTGCACGTGACTATAATCGTATCACTTACAAATCATTTGCGTCATCTTTTGTATACTGGATTCTGCTGTATTGTGCTATTCTGCATATTGTTGTAACACGTTTAAGACCATATCAAGGACAGCTGGAAGTGAAAGTCGTTTTGATTAGGTTAGGATGTACAGGGGTACCGGATACGTGTACCGGTTAACGCTTGTGGGGGCATTGGATAATAGGTCACTGTGTATTAGTCAGTTAAAGTGTAAGTACATTTTTCCGACTTTTTAAACAATACGTTAACCGCTATAGGCGCGAGAACCTAACGCATATTACATATACAGATTAGAGTTATGCTACAGACACATATGTACAATAAAACGATGGTGTAGAGCAGGCCACACAAAGTAGATTAAATAGATCATTGGGTGAGATATATTAGATCCCTTTCTGGTGAACATTCAGATTGAATGTCACTCCTTTTTAATAGAGGATTCCATTTGTCCTGATAATTTAACAAAACGCATAATGCTATTGACCATTGACCCTAAATGAATGCAATGATAAACAAAACCAAAAACGAGTAATTCTAATATCACGTTAGAGGCAAATAATAAAGGATTCCCCTTGTCCGTGAAGTGGCTCTCTATACTACTAGAAACACTGTTTGAAAAATATTTGTATACATCCTCCATTAAAAAAAACCCCACAGAAGTAAACATAAACATTCTGATTCGTATTTAAGCATTATGTTGAGAGCATAAAACCACAAAATATATACAAGTAAAACTTTAAATCAGAAATTGTTTCGTATTTCCATAAATATTACTGTAATAACCATCCTGTGTATACGGTATGTCAGGTGCCGGAAGTAATGATATTAAAAGAGGGACATTTGTTAATATCATTATTTTTTTATGAACACACGCTGTCCATTCATTTCTGGTATAGAGTGTACTGACTCTATAATCTATTGTTGAATTCCATGATTATATGCACATGTATAAGCCAAGAACGAATGCACGATTTTGATATCTCAATATTTCAACTGTAACAATTTTCTAGGTATTCGAAAATCGCAGGAGATTACATACATGGAAAATGGAATACATTTTCTACCTAGCCATACACACTATAAAAATCCCGGGGTCTAGAGTAGCAGAGTGGTCTAAAGCGATCAACGCTACGGATCACTGCCATCACACCTCGATCTGCGTGGTTTCGAGTTTCAGGTTCAATCAATTACTGTATGTGAGAAAGCTTGCCAGTAACTTATCATGGGTTGGTGTGTTTTATTCCGGTATTTTCCCGGATTCTACCTCCTCCATTTGTTTTGGCCACCATGTATATCCTATTTTGTGCTGAAAAATGGAGTTAAGCTCTACAATAACAGCAACAGCAACTATAAAAAACCTAATGTTCAATGCCCCTACATCAACTTTTAGAAGGAATTATTGCGTAAATGGTGATACAATGGCACAACTTTACTACCCAAAGATGCCTGCGCTATCTAAATCCACATATAAACAATTAAAAATGGCTTGTGTTTTGCCTAAAATACCACATCTACGATCAGACGAAAGAAGTTGTGTGTGAATGACGTAATTAAATCTCATAAAAATACTATCCATCTCATCACCTGTAACATCCAATACCTCACACAATCTATTCAAAATGCCTTATGTTGTTTTTATACACTCACTATCAGAATAATTGGGAAGGGTTTAACGAAAGGAGATTAAATGTGTATCCCATACACACTCCAAAATGGTTTGTGAAGTATACCCAAACCTTCAATCAGAACTAAATGGGTTCCTGTATACGAAGATTAAATCGTACATATATATTATCCACCATAAAACCTACACAATCCAATATCACATACATACTATCCGAAATCCCTTTACAACATTGTGATTAAATTTGTGTGTATGTGGGTGTGTTTGCGTTTAAGTCACAGTACAGATACACTTACATTTTCTTTTGTATATTATCTTTTCAGAATCACAACGAAAATTGCATAATACTTCAGAAACTCTATTTCCTTCTTCTTTCACACTCTATCCCTCATACGTAATGTTTTCAGTGACATGCGTTCTTACTCGTCAGATTTTTCTTCTCGTGGTGGATCACCCGCATCTGTTTATGGGAATGGGTTCTTCCTTCTCTGAAGATCTCTGCGTCTCCATCTTTTCCTATTGTCTCTTTTCTTTTTCTTTGTTCTTATGACATTGTGACGACCAGTATCTCATCAGTGTGAAAATGAAAACATTTATCTTAAATGTCTTCTCTTTTTGTCTTATGTTTTTCATTTACTTTTACGCTGTGGGTGTTCATTATAGAGCCCAGTGTCCATTCATATGATATATATAACAATTTTCTTGACTTTTATCTCGTGATAAGGAGCATTTCATCATCATGTCTGTAGTATACGTTCAAATGGCCATCTATAAATTTCCGATGGTTACAACTTATTCAAATCTTGAAATATTATTCAAGTAATGACTACATTAGGAATTTTCCAGATGCATTTTTAAGACTCTCTGGTCATAAACCAAGCAACAGAAAGAAACAAAATTAACTGGCTTTGTAAAATATAACATTAATTTATTGATCAAAGTAATAAACGAAAATGTGAGAGGAACTTACAATAGTATGAAGTAAATCCGAAATAATCCTGATAAAGTTCTATGTAAGTACAAAATAATAACTTCCTTATAAATTTCAAAATTATAAATGTACTTGTCCACCAAGAATCATGACCTTGACAAAATAACCTTGTCTAGAACTCCTTTCAATAATTCAAAATATTATCAGAATATTATAATCCCCCCCCCCCAAAAAAAAAATGGTTATTTCCACTGAAAAGTAAAAGCAAAAGAAAGTTATTTCCTCTCCCCTAATTAATTAAATAAAACATAGAAAGCAAGAAATAGGGACACCTCCAATATCTTAATTAGTCTGATTGCAATGTATAATATAAATAAGGTACTATAAGGTACTATCAGATAATATGCCAATCAATATGCATTGCCATAATGCAATGAGACTTATTAATACGATTATAAATGAGTCACTATTTAGGCAATAAATTCACTACTATTCGCCTACTTGTTTTATCAGTAATACATGTCTATTAAGAATACTGAAGTCGTCTAGCTTAGATAACGATGATTTAACAAGGATCGTAAACAGTCCCTCTGTATGAGATAACGCCTCGAGCTGACGAGATATTGAGACATGTATATCTGATTGTTGTACGACTTCAACCTTTGACCGTGATCTAACTAGATCATTGGGACCAGCTCATAGCTAATGTGTGTATTTGTACGACTCTAAAGTTGCCATATCCGCTAAGACATTGTATCTTTACAGACTTTGTAGTATGGCATCAGTACGCAACAATTCTGTAGCAATACGTGATATCCAAGGCATTGAAGTCGGTGAATTGAATGGTCATCAGTGTCCACTGTGTCTGAAGATATTTAGATCTCCAAGACAATTAACCTGTTACCATTCATTTTGTCATACGTGTCTACAACATCATATATCCAGCACTGCGTTTGTGAAGGAAACTGAGAAGGAGTTCTCCTGTCCAATATGTGAAACAATAATTCGGTCAAAAAACGAAATTCCCATAGACAAATGGGTGTATTGTTTTCCACGTGATACACTTCTACTTTCCGTACTGATAAAGTCATAAGTGAAAGTAGATATTGGTTGCGATACATGCCAGGCAGAGGACAGTATCTGTGTATCTCTAGCTGAACGATTTTGTGTTCAATGTAAGGAGGCTTTATGCGAAAAATGTTCGACAAGTCACAATACTAAACACCTGACAAGTGGTCACACTATTCTAAATCTTACGGAGCTAGGAAATAAACATAGCGTGTTCCTTCAACGTGAATCTCTGTTTGCTTGCCAAGATCACATGAACAAAACTGCCGTCTTTTATTGCAAAACGCATGATTTACAACTGTGCTCCAAGTGTTATGTGGATAGTCACATGAATTGTCCAGAAATACTAACATTGGCAAACGAAACACCAACCATTACGGAGACCCTCAATCAGGTGAAGAAACAAATGACACAACTCGAGAATCAACTCAACGCATTTATCAAGATTAAGCAAACAAACTTGGGTGAACTTGCGTCACAGATAAATAAACTGACCCATGAAATACGGACATTGAAATTGTCCATAAATGATACCCTGTAAGAACTGGAACAAAGAGTAAGCATGGAAGGAGAAAGAATTCGCAAGGAAGAGGAGATGACAGGTGAGAAGATAATACATGGCTGCCTGTCTCAAACAGCAGCAGTTAGGACTTGCAATGCTATTGTTGATTCAATTGGCACAGTTGCGACACGATCCCAGATGTTTCTGCTGTCCAAGAAGATCATGGAACAACATTCCTTGACAACGACAAAAATAAAAGAAAAATATTCAAAGACTGATATATTGACTTTTCACTTAAAGATCAGTCCGCAAGTAAAGGCTGTTTCTTCCATGCCTTGTGATGACATTGCTGAGCTTAAATGGAAAAGGGAATATACAGACACGACAACTGGTAGACCACTCAGAAGCTTTGAAGCGAAAGTGTTAGATACCATAGAAGTGCAATGCCCAGATGCAAAACGTCCACGTTATACAGATTTGACTTTTATCAATCATAAATATGTTCTCCTGGTAGATTTTGACAATAGTAGATGTATTCTATTAGACACATCGTTTGTCTACGTTGCAAGCTGCACTTTACAGGAAAAGCCAGTGAACATTTGCCTTGCAGGGGAAGGTGTAGTGGCTGTAACGATACCTTACCAGAAACGAATACAGTTTTTAGTTGTCACTGACAAAAGCATATCACCAACAGTTAGTATCGCAACCAAACATAAATGTTATGGGATAGCCTCTGTCAACCAAGAGGATATGATTGTGTCGGGACCATGTGGCGATGGCAAGATGTATTACTGGAGTCTTATTACTGTAGAGGGAAAAGAAAAAGTCTATCACGAGTTTGAAGGTAGAGACACAAGCCAGACCTATCTAGCTCTAAACGCATCCAAAACGCGAATGTACATATCTGTGTTTACAGACAATGCTGTTCATTGCTTTGGTCTGGATGGGAAGAAATATTTTACTTCAAAAGATGATGGTTTGAAGAATCCTTTGAGTGTTACTGTGGATGGTGATGACAATATATATGTAGTGGGAGTCGGCTCTCATAATATTGCTCAGATTTCATCAGACGGTGAGATCAGCAAATTTATCACAAACGGAATCCCTAAAAATCCTACTGCAATGTGTTTTGATGAAAATGGCGATAAGTTTATCCTAACATGTTACCAGAGGAAGGACCTTCATATTTTCAGGGTCATCAGGACCGGAAACTAATATTTTATGTATGAACATATGTACTTCAGTGCTTACTGTTTTTTGTTTGTTTCTTTCTACGTTTGTATTACCTTTTTGTGCACACACTATATTTATTGGTAACCTAACTATAAACCATTTATATTTGCCCAGTATTATTAGTATATTGATTGTATGTTTATTCAAATTTGTTGACGAGACTTTCAAGCGAGATACTGCTTATGAAAATTAATTTAAAAATAAACTGTTCATAATTAACTGTTATTATCTTTACAATACTAATGTACAGTGATGCTCGACAGGGAGTTGCATTAGTGTATAACTCCGATAAGACCAATTTATGGTGATGCTCGACAGGGAATCATGAGTGTATACTTGCGATCATATTAATGTACAGTGTTGCTAGACAGGGAGTTGCATGAGTAAATAATTCTGATATTACTAATGTATAGTGATGATAGACAGGGAGTTGCATGAGTATATAATTCCGATAAAAATAATGTACATTGATGCTCGACAAGGAGTTACATGAGTGCATAATTCCGATATTACTAATATATAGTGATGCTCGACTGGGAGTTGGATGAGTATACAATTCCGATAATATTAACGTACATTGATGCTCGACAGGGAGTTGCGTGAGTGTATAATACTGAAGATACTCAACTGTATAAAAGCAACTCAGGTAAATTATGTCTTAATTTTTTCTGCATGTTTATCGCTGTGTCTTTGTGTCTAATTTCAATGGGCAGTATGAGTAATTACAATAACGGATGAGACACGTTTAATATGTGCACACATATGACAAGTGTAATACGGATAGGAGTAAATACACACACATGAAACGTGTAATACGGATATGATGAAATATACACACATAGATGACGCAAGTGTACTATGGATTGAGTAATTATCAGATGACGAAAGTTTACTATGAATATGTAAATTTATCCTCGAAATTTAAACATATCTGAGCCTTTGTATTCTAGATGACTGTTGGGTAAATAGCAAAACATTCAGCAGATATTTCTATTATTTTCTCTATGCAACGTTATTGTATTGCAACACTGTTAATTTGATAATATGCTAAACATTTTATATCTCTGTACTTCTTAGCATCTAGATGACTAATAAACTGCTGAACACGCAAAATGAATTGCATTAAGAGACATGTAACATAAAAGAAATGAGCCCAATCTTTTTATTTAGCATTTTTCCTAAATGATATCAATTTCCACCAATTCATCAAAAGATAAAAATCTGTATGTTGCATTTTTGTTATGACCTAATTATATTATATTATACTGTATTGTATTGTATTATATTATATTATATTATATTATATTATATTATATTATATCATATTATATCATATTATATCATATTATATTATATTATATTATATTATATTATATTATATTAGTAAAATCATTAATTACAGTAATTAGTCTTGGTGTTGTGGTTTAAAGCTATTTCTCAGAAAAAATGATAGTCTATACATAGCGGCCAGTATGTGTGTTACGGACGCAGCTAGAACGACCGTGAAACTCCAACGACCCACGGAAAGCTATATTGGAAAGGTTTATCACATCCACGTTGATCAAGACGAGACACAAACTCATCCCGACAGAAGTAAAATGTGTGCGCGATCTATAAGGGCAAGGCCCTTTGACCACTTGGCTAAAGGGGAATGATAACAGTGATTTTCTTTTTTGCGGGCATAACACCATTTTTTTCAGTACATGATAGGCTATACATGGCGGACAGAATATTTGATGGAGGAAGAACTCTGTTAACCTACTGGAAGAATCACCGACTGATGGAAAGCTAATGGCAAGCTTTTTCACATATACACGCTGGCCGTGCCGGACAGAGGTGAAATGTGTTTAATGATCTTTAACGGCGGACGCCTTGGAATTCTCTGCCACCCAGGCCCTTAATGTAAATTTCTATTCCAGCCTTTTGCTTCAATTTTGAGCTAAATCAATACACAAATGTAATGACGCTGCCACTACCTTCGTAGCGATTTTGATACTTGATCGTGTGATTGTTAATGAGTTAGTCGCGGAATAATATTAATGGCGACAGTAATAATATGGATATACTGCTACTAAAAAGCCGCTCCGGTGGCCTAGTTGTTAGAGCGTCAACCGCGGAAACAGGAGGTGGTGGGTTCACTCCCAGGCGGAGTCGTACCAAAGACTTACTAAATTGGTACAAACAGATGCATCGCTTTACGCTCAGCATTAAGAAGTTAGTGCTGGAACTTGTCGGCCTGGTGTCAGGATAATGTGACTGGGTAAGACGTTATGCTAATGTCTGCGGCATGATGCCCCAGTGCTAGACATCACTATAAACTACCACACTGCAGACATCGTAACGATATAAATGAACACTTGTTTACGTTAAAATTCCTAATCAAACAAATAAACAAACATTTGACTTATGAATTATGATAACCTGCTGCTTATGAATAACTATAAATCTTGAACAATACAGACGAGACATAGTTACTATCATACAATCAGTTAGGTATGATCACAAAAAGAAACACATTCAGACAATTAGGTATGATCACAAAAAGAAACAGTCGACTAGGTATGATCACAAAACGCAATCCACTCAATTAATTATGTGTGATCACATTATGACTCACGGTCGAAACGTAATAGCTGCTCATATAACGAGACTACATGAAATCTTCATAATTATCCAGATATTGGGGCCACAGTTATCCATGGGGTGTAAGGTGAATGACTTAACAGCTCATTGACATCTCACCTATGTCCGCGAAAGCTCGAGTCTCTGGTTTGGCGAGTCTGTACGTGGAAAAAATATTGCCAGTAGCTTTTCGCGGGTCGATGTTAATTCTGGAGTCTTCTCGTGTTTTACCTTCTCTAACATACTGTCCGCCATGTAAAACCTGGTACTATGCACTTCTGCAGATTACAGAAGCGGAAGTTTGCGGGTTGAAACCTCGGCAAAGTCATAAAAAATAATTACAAAAACGGCACTAACAGATGCCTCACTTGGCACTCAGTATGTAGAGTTTAGTGTTGGGACTTGTCGGTCTGGTGTAAGGATAATGTGACTGGGTTGGACATCATGCAACATAACTGTAGCCCCAGAGATAGAAATCACTATGACCTGCTTAACTGCAGACATCGTAGCAATATGACTGACTTTTTTAAACGTCCAAGTTAAACATCTTGATCACACACGAATAATAATATTAATAATAATAATAATAATAATAATAATAATAATGATAATACTACTACTACTAATAATAATAATAATAATAACACTAATAGTAATAATAATCTTAATAATAACATAATAATAATACAAATAATAATATTAATAATACTAATATAATAATATAAATACTAATACAAACAAAAAAATAAATAATAATAATAATAATAATAATAATAATAATAATAATAATAATAATAATAATAATATAAACAATAATAATATAAACAATAATAATATTACTACTATTACTACTACTACTAATAATAATAATACATAAATAAAAAATGTCATTAAGTATAAAAATTACTGTATCATAATCACCTTCATAGTGTCGTGATGTAGATATTTATACCGTTCGTTTTAATACACAAATTTGTTCAATATACATATAGTTTGTTTCAGTATACATATAGTTTGTTTCAATATACATATAGTTTGTTTCAATACACATATAGTTTGTTTCAATATACATGTGGTTTTCTTTTCAAGATACATGTAGTTTCTTTCAACAGAGTATTAGCAGCAGAGGAGGCGAGCCGGACAACATTTTTAAACAAGTTTTCAATGAAATCAGGCTTAAAACAATGAAATCAGGAAAAAAAATCAATGATCAGGCCAAAAAAAATCAATGATCAGGCAAAAAATAATAATGAAAAATCAATGAAATCAGGCAAAAAAATCAATGAAAAATCAATGAAATCAGTCAAATCAAAAAAATGACTAAGCCTCCATTCGTCACCAACCGAATATTTGATCCAGTCCGATACGATATCGTGTCCGAGGGTCATGTAAATTTATTGTTATAAATCCGTGTGGGGCAGACTGAGCATGACTAAAGAAATTTCGAAATTGATTGAAGTCCATATCAGAACACCATGTCTGCCAAATATTTCGTAGCGTATGTGTATCAACGCCGTTGAATACAGCAAGAATATTACAGTTATCTCTGATCACTTTTGGAATCTGAGTGTAGCGTTGAGTGACATAGATCACGTCCGTGTTTTTGTGCCTGCCTCGGGAAAATATTCTAGCTGGTTTTTTTTGTTTATCTAACATTACATCGTCGTATACAACTAAATTGTTGATACTTCAATCGAGGTCTTCTACTGATGGTGCCTCGTCAATATCGGTTATAAATTCAATAACATCCTCGCCGGCAATCTCTGAAGCGTTTTCATTAAAATCTTTTAGCACTTCATAGCATCGTTGGTCATCTACGCTAGGGGCAATTAAATACAACTTATCCCACTTCATCCATCTCATTATTAAATTGAGCAACAATTGCATCTTGCCGGATCCAGATGGCCCGATTATAATTGCGCGGATAGAGTTTGGTAGCGCTGCATGATGCTTAACTGGTTCTCTTGTTTTAGTTGCTGAAAAATCAATTATATTCATATCTGTATACATAAATTATGGATCTATATTGTGTGAAGTGTAAAAAACGTACTGGCACAGATGACTTGACGACGATTACAACAAAAAATAACCGATCAGCGCTTTCTGGTAAATGCGTACAATGTAGTACAAAGAAATTTAGATTTGTTTCTAAACCCAAGGAACCTTTAAAAAAAACGAGGAGGTGATATCGCTGCCAAATTAGCAAAACTCCCTGGAACCCCATGGGGGAAATACCCTGGAGAAAAGCACCTTCCAGGATATAGCTACTGTGGACCGGGAACCAGACTTGATATCAGACTCAATAATCATAACCAACCTAACCCCGGTGAAGAACCAATAAACGCTATTGATAAGGCCTGTCACCTTCATGATATCTCTTATAAAAGCAATAATCTGCAGCACAGGCATCTAGCAGATGTGAAATTAATTCGTTCGTTAAATGCTATTCCTGATAAATCCTTCAAAGAAAAATTGGCTTCATTTTTGATAAAATCGGCTATGAAAAGTAAATTGATGTTAGGTGCTGGTAATTAATAACAACATGGAATCTATTTATTATTCCCCAAGAGGATACTGGAGGGGTAAATCAGCAATCCATAAACTCGCTAGCGCTGCAAAAGTGAAAAAAACCACTGCGGATCATTGGTTATCCAAACAGGCACTATGGCAAATTTACTTACCACCGCCTAAACAAATTAATGTCTCACATTTTGATGTAACCGGACCCAATGAAGTTCATCAGGCTGATCTATTATTTTTGCCACATGACCACGGTTACAAATACGCTCTAACCGTAGTTGATATTGCAAGTCGATACAAAGAAGCAGAACCGTTAAAAACAGAATCATCACCTGAAGTAGCTTCTGCGTTTGAAAAGATTTATCGAAGGGGCCCTCTGCACTGGCCAAATCTATTACAAATTGATCCTGGCAAGGAATTTCAGGGTGCTGTTTTAACAACGATGAAATATCACAATGTCACTATCAGACGGGGGCATACTGCACTGCATCGTGATCAGGCAATTGTAGAACGGTTTAATAAAACCCTTGCTGAGCGGTTATTTGGATATCAATACGCAAAAGAATTCATCCAAGAAAAAAGATCCCGTGAATGGGTTAAAAGGTTACCAGCTGTGATTACTGCACTGAATAACGAGATTACTAGAACAATCAACATGAAACCTATCAATGCGATTAGAAAGAAGTCAATACCTGAAAAACCACAAAAAGATTTCAAAGAACCAATTCTTGGTAGTAATGTCATTGTGAGATATTTATATGAACCAGGAGAGCTTGAAGGGGGCAGAAAAAGGGCTACTGATCCTATTTGGAGTGTTACTGCACACAAGATATCTAGTATAACACGATCTACGGGTAGACCTCCAGTCTATAAACTGGATTCAACTGCCCCTCAGCGGGTTTTTCCTAGACAACAATTACAAGTGATTCCTGACGATACTCAATTGCCACCCCATGGTCTTAACTAGCACCGTTGCGTCTATTGCACTCAAGACAAGTCAACATCACATTATTTCTGACATGACCGAGATTGTTATTTTTTCTGTCAACGGTAAATTGGCGAGGATCCTTATCCGAATACTGCCAACGCATTATACAATTGCAACTTGCGCAGTGATTATTCTGTTGTTTCTTCAAAGTGATTATTAATTCAGCATCAATGTCAAATTCTCGTTGTTTTTTTTTGTCCTGTTGTTTGTAACCGGAGAGTTTTTTATCAATCATTTTAATATCAATATCATCTATTGTGGTGTCATTATCATCGAAACCAATTCTTCGAAGTTGATTTATTTTTCGTACTCTGGATACTGCGAGATAGACTAAATTTGACCATTCGATGCGATTATCTACCATCCAAACAATTGTATCCGATATAGTCAATCCTTGGTAGGAATGTATTGTTGCTGCGTATCCTAGCGTCCATGGGGATTTATTAGCACGCAATGCATCTTCAACGACATTGATATCAACCAGCACAATATCATTTAATACTAAATTCTGTTTTTCACTTTGACCTGGAATATCAACTTCAATGTTCTGTTTTCGTGTATCCGATGGCCTATAACAAAGAGGCACTGGAAGTGTTGCAAATTTTTGTTTATGCAATTCAAATAACTTCATCTGAAGTGTGTCCCTGACTATTTTTCTACTTGCAATGATCAAATCATTTGGTCTCCATGTTTCCCAGAAATCATTCATTGGAGTTTCCGTAATTATTTCACGGGCTATTTCACACTGGATTCTATCCGGTTGTAATCTAATTAGTTTCTTAAATTCTTTTAATTTTTCATCAAGTGATCTATGATCGGTATCAATTTCTTCATAATAGTCTACAAAACCCTTTAGCCATTCATGTGGGGATGCACCGACAAATGGTGGTGGTTGGCCGTGATCACCGCACATGACGACTTTTGTATTTTTTAATAACAACCACTCAAGAAATATTTTTAATACATCTTCTGACACTGTGTCTATTTCATCCCAAATGATAATTTCAGGAATAAGTTTCTCTCCCATACGCTCAGGAGTCCATTTATCTCCCTTCCATCGGAAAAAGCTGTGATAGGTACAGGCATTTACCCCTCTCTGTATCATTTCTCTTGCAAGTCTGTGTGTTGGTGTTAGTACAATCATTTTTGTGAAATCCGTAGGATTTTTCCCACGAAATAACTCAATTGCCCGGGTTGTTTTTCCTGACCCACCACAACCGTTTAAATAAACTGTTTTATACCGGCATATTGGATCAGAAATCGGTGGTGCACTACAAAATTCTGAACACTGATTGCTTTTTAAATAATTATTTTCAATTGTAACATCTGCTGATGGAATATAATCATGAAGCATTTCCTTCTTAATTCTCCATGATCCCCAATTCTCGTTGCCAGTAGCCTTAAAATCAGCCATTTTGCTATTTATGTAAAATGAATCAGTGGCAACTCTAAATGCGGTGTCAGGAAATTTATTAATCATTGAAAACAGATTAATAGAAGCATAACCAAGCATAGAAGCTCTCAAATGTGTGTACTGCGGATTGTATCCATCATTGTAAGTAACAATTGTACCCAATTTGGTTCCATCGGACAGAAATGCGTCTTTACGATTAACATATAGGCCCTTATTTGTTAAATCCGCGATTACAAAATCGTATTCAGCATTGTCTATAATTAATCGTGAAGAATATCTTGTATTGTCATATTTGCCACCCTGGGTAAATTTACCGATTATTCTTCTACTGAGATCTTTTGCTTCGTTGTTTCTGATTTCAAATAACTGTTTGGACCAATTCATGATTTGTTGTTCATTAAAATCAGGAAACAGTTTTCGCTGTTCGCTAATTATTTTTTCTAGATCAGGTTGGGGTAACCAGACTGATTTCTGTGCTCGATAGGATATAATTGCTTCACTGACAATTAATGATTTTAACATCTTACAATCAAGCATATACCGTAATAACACTATTGGCATCCAGTGTTTTTCAGACATGTGTTTACCAATCCAAAGATAACTACACGGATGAAGTCCTTCAGCCATTTCAAATGATACCACACAAGCGAATCCGGTTAAATCAAAATCGGGCAGTGGTCCATTAATAGCAACACGGGTCATTTCGTGTGTGGGGTGTCCAAATCGTTTGAAATATTTCTCGCATTCTCAATACCCGAGAAAACTTCCTGGATAACATGCAATCATATCAACGGAAATAACGGTTTTAGGGTCGTATTTTGTATTCCATAATCCTCCATGGCTGTATTCAAGACAGGATAATTTGACATCTGATAAAATCTCACTTCGTGTTGGTTTCCACGCGTTTTTCTTTCTAGCAAAATGTGCTGCAATTGATGGTACTGTAAAACAGTTTGCTAATAATTGATCGTTGTCTTCCCCCTCCAGTGAAAACTCACTAGCTAGTTGTTTCATTTGATTATGCAGTTCTTCAGTACGGTATAATTCTCCGTTGGGCCTTACAAACTGATCAAATCTACATTCTTCGTCTGAAGTACTATGAAATAGCCACATTGACACAGGATCGTTTTTACTCAAATGGTAAATAGCATCAAATAATTTCTGCTCTGAAAAAAACTCTTCTGTTTGGGGGATATGTTTTACGGTTCTATCCCGTGGGAATATTGTTACTGCAGATGACCACGCGTGTTCGTTATGATCAATAATTTCAATTGGGTTTCCTTTTTTTTGATTGATATTTCGGTTCTTTTAATACTTCACCGGTGATTGTCCTTACCGATATTGGAAATCTCAATGATGTTTCTAATTTAATTATATCTTGAATTGTTGCCCCATGCTCTTTTACCGTTAATTCCCACTCGGTTATTTTTTTTCGTCTTAGATCAGTTAGTTTTTTTCCCCGGGACGCATTTGTGAAGTGTTCTATTATTCGTTCTGCTACACAATTGAGCCCTGTCGAATATTTCATGGGTGCTTGTTTTGCAATATCAGGTTTTTCATTGAGCGGATAGATCCCGTAAACAACTGCTGTTACAGGGTAAGATCTTTCGTAGTAGGGTTTGTCAATTCCGGTCAAAATTCCTGGTTTTGAATCCTGATTCACGGTGATAGTTTTTTTGCCCTTGAGAATGGGTTCAAATTTATCCCTAATGATCCATTTTCCATCCTCACGGATAATGAATTTGATTCGGAAAAAATGACTTTCTTCCCCAAGACGTGAAATGATCACTGCTGCTTTTTCATCATTCATGGTAGCGTCAACAACACCATCAATTCGAAATGTTGACCAACAATAAGATGCTCCATCACGCTTGAATTCATTAAAACAGTCTCTGATGGGTTTATCAAGAATTTTATTCTTGGGTGTATTAGAAACTATATCAAGATTGAATTGAGCATCTTTCCATGGTGATCTCTTGTTACGTTTTTTGGGTTTATCGAGATTAAATTTAGGATTAATTTTCAATAATCTCTTAAACTCCCTCATGTTTCTGTCTACTACACGTTTTCTGGGTCTATCGCGATTAAATCTAGGATTAATTTTCAATAATCTCTTAAACTCTTTCATGTTTCCGTCTATTCGACGTTTTGTCTATCGAGATTAAATTTAGGATTAATTTTCAATAATCTCTTAAACTCCTTCATGTTTCCGTCTATTGGACGTTTGTTTCCGTCTCTTGGACGTTTGTTACGTTTTTTGGGTCTATCGCGATTAAATCTAGGATTAATTTTCAATAATCTCTTAAACTCCTTCATGTTTCTGTCTATTGGACGTTTTTTGGGTTTATCGATATTAAATTTAGGATTAATTTTCAATAATCTCTTAAACTCCTTATCAGCATTGAATTTAGCATTTTTCGAAGTCAATCTCTTGAACTCCCTCATGCTATAATTAAAACAAGCATTTAAATGAAAGATTTATGTATAATGAATCACTGCAAATGGCTTATGATTGGATCAGTAATCCCGTGTAACAAATCATGCAGAAATGAGTTCTGTGGGTATCATATGCAAAGCTTTCGTCGTGGAAGCCTTGGTCCGTTACCTTGTATTCGATGTGGGGTTGGGGTCAGGGGGAAATCACAATTGTGTCTGAATTGCGGTGGTAAGCGATACAGGGAATTGAAGCGTTATTATGATAAAAGAATAAAAAATGGACAATCAATCAGAAATTTTGACCCTGAAAAAGTCTCTGACCCTGACAACTTCCTTGACAAAATCATAAGAACCCCTCAAGACTACATTGAAAAATTCATTATTGAACCAAACAATGAATTAGACAAACAATAGTATTATGTATACGAATGAACCAAGGATTCAGACAGCATCCCTTGATTACAAATTATGAAGCATCCAGTGATGGTGTTGTAAGAAACCGTAGACTAAAGAAACCAGTTGGGTGGGATAATGGTATGGGGTATTTGGTGTTCACTGTTAAGGGAAAGAAAACTTATCTCAATCACAGAATAGTATTTGAATGTTTCAATGGATTGATCGAGGATGATTTTGTTATCGATCACAAGGATTCTAATCCGAAAAACAATTCTTTATCAAATCTGCAAGCTATCACACAAAGTGAGAATTTGAAAAGGGGGAAGACTGGCACTTGTTCAAAAAAAGTGAGACCTGTGAAATCTTTGATACGATAACTAACGAAGAAAAAATATTTTCATCTATGAATAGCGCCGGTAGGCATTTCGATATTTGTCGATCTTCAGTACGATTCGTTGCAGAGGGGATTTATCGATCGGCTATTTCAAAAAAGAACGGACAGAAAGTTCAATTTAGTTATGTCTAATGCGTCATATTTTTCAATTAGAGATATGTCATTGTTATAGAATAATGAATTCTGAAAACATGAATAGCATCATAGTTGAAATAGCAAAATTGAAAAATCAGGATATCAAACTATCAGATGGGTTAAATCCTGATCAAATTGTGTCTGATTTTCAGGATATAGAATACGGAGTTAACAACAATAAATATATGCTACCAAAGAAATATGCACTCATCAAAAGAATTCAGAATTCTATTAGAGACTCTCTTTTATTTTCCAGTGACATCAGTGTGTTCGTTCCGTTGTATACTATCGTAGAACGAATACGAAAGAATTAGGTAACGAATACGAATTGAAAAAAGAAGTCAACTCTAAAATTAGAAACCTACGGGCGTTAATTCAATTTTGATTACCCGACTCCTTTATCATTTTTTGATTGTGACCGTAAAATCTCAATGGGATTTTCATATTTTTTTAGCACTTTTTGATTGAAATTATCAAAATCAGTGAATAAAAACTATTTCACACTGAATAAAAAAATCACTGAATAAAATTCTAACAGCTTTTCTCTACGGAAAATCCCATGCAAAATCGACTACTTGACCCTACGTGGTTTTTTGATAAAAATCGATGAAAAATTACCAAAAATCGCTGAAAACAGGCAAAAATTGATGAAAAATGGCTAAAAAATGATGAAAATCAATCCTAACAGCTTTTCTCTACGGAAAATCCCATGCAAAATCGACTACTTGACCGTAAAATCTCTTTGAGATTAACCACCAAAACTGTCAAAAAATCAGTGAAAAACCACCAAATGACACAAAAATTACGCAAAATGCGTTAAAAAAATAAAAATATTTCACACTGAATAAAAAATAAAAATATTTCACACTGAATAAAAAAAATAGATGGACCGTTAATGGATGGTTCCGATTAGTTAATCATCGATGGGGAAAATTGTTTTGCAATTGAAAAATTGTTTGCGATTTCAAATAATGGTCAATGAAGCATTAACATCCCGATTGGCTCGTGAACGATTAGATGCAACTGAGAGATTTGTACCAATTCGTGACTCTGTAAGAAATAAACTGCAACAACGACAGAGTTTACAAACTGATTTTGCTTTGGGGTCTGAAGCGTTGTTTAAACCAGTAACCACAGCAACGAAAGGGGTAGAGCGTGCTATACTGGGAGATGATCCCGAGACGGGGAAATCTGTTATTGGTGAACTTGAAAAAATAGCAGCGAAAACTGAACAAACTGAAAAAACTGAACCACCTACTAATCCGAAAAAAACGACTGTTTCTCTGTTGAATAAATTTACTGATAATGCTAAAACATTAATAAAACAATTTAGTTTATTCAAACCAAAGGATTATCAAGCTTTTGGTGATTTTGCTGCTCAAAGCTATAATTCAAAAAAAGATTTTTTAAAGGACGAGTATAAGGATGATAGAATATCAAGTAATGATTGGTCCGATAATTTGTATAAAATAAATAAAGGGATTGGTCGTTTGAATAAGGATGAGATGGGGTACAAGGAATTTCAAAGGGGAATTAGTAATTATAAAAGAGAACAAATAGAAGAGCGACAACGAGAAATAGAAGAACGACAAGAGCTGAAACGTCAAACACCAACACGTAGACAAACAAGAAGACAAAAAAAAAAAGAAGAACTTGATGATGATCCTCTTGATTATTTACAACTCTCAAAGGATGAAAGTTTCGGGAGTGGGATTTCAGGGAAAAATCGTCTAGTTGGAAACACTTGTCCTGATAGTGTTATCAATGATATATTACGATTAGATGTTTTAATCGGAGGATTCCGAGCTGGAAATAATTCACCGGAAATAATTAATGAAGCAGCTGATATCTGTAGACGGTTATTTCAAGGTGGTATCATGGATATCAAAACATATCGAGATTTCATTGACGAGTTAGCAAATGGGTATCACAGTGATTAAATAACAATTGAAAACACTAGTGTTTTTATAATAATGATCATACATTACAATCATGATAAACCAATCCCCGTCTATGTAGTTAATTCACGGTTGCCAGTTTATAGAGCATACTATGGAGATGGTTTAGGCAATACCATTTTAGGATTCTTTTCAAGAATGGCCCCAAAAGTTATGCCGTTAGCTAAACAATTATCAATGAAAGCCATTGATGTTATTCGTGATAAGGGTATTGGTGCTGTTGGAGATCTTGCGGGAAAAGCGTTTTCAGCCGCGAAGAATAAAATAACATCATTAGTAAAATCACGAAAAAAGAAACCGTTACCGTCTACAGCAGAAATGCCTGCAAGTGTTAGTAAAATAATAAATAACGCAGTAGATGAAAAATTAGCGTCGATGGCTTTAACCCCCGACCCAAATATGATAGCGGGAAGTGGCTTTAAAAAACTACGTCGATGAAATCCTACGGATTTTTACGCTAGCGTTTTTCACGATGAAAATGGAAAATCGTTTACGATTTAGACTCTGATAAATAGAATAAAATGTTCAAAAAGTCACCTGATCCAGCGTTTGATATAGACGCCCCAGTCCCCAAGAATGATTCTGTACGCGATTATCAATATTACGCCTATCATGCCATAGACTCAAATAGTCGATCAAGAATTGATCTTCATGTCCATGATACCAGTAAATACTTTTTGCCCTGTGAAGCGTTTATCAAAATCGAAGGAGAAATTGTAACAACTGCTGATACTACTGCTGTACCAGCACCGTATCCAGCTGGTACTCAAGTCGATTTTGTCAATAATGGTATTATGGCGTTATTTGAGAGTGCTAGATATCTCATTGATGGAAAAGAAATTGAGTCCATAAATCGCGATGTTGATGTGGCTACAACAATAATAGGACTAGCAAGATATTCCGATGATTATACAAGATCAGCAGGACCTTCTATGATGTTTGCAAAAGATGTTACAAATACCGCTGGAGGAAATCCATTTGTTGTAAGACAACCAAAAAAACGTGATAATAGTGATGCTGGTATCGAGGATATGATTATAAACAAAGATCCTAATTTCAATCTAGGAGCTTCAACACGTATTTTAATGTTGGAAGGGCGGCGTAAATCATTTTCATGCGCGATTCAACTGCATCACATATTTGGATTCTGTAGAAACGTCAGAAAAGTTATTTATGGAGCTAAGCATACAGTAGCACTGGTGCGAAAGAGTGATGATAATGACGCAATTTGGAGGATTCCAGCAGACAATGCAAATCCCAATGATGATGCCGGTAAAGTCAATTTAACAAAAATATCATTGTGGATGCCAGTGTTGACTACAGCAATCACCGCAGAAGAACGATTACTATCATTTATGGACCAAGGAGGAAAGTCGTTGTTAAGTTGGTTATCAGTGAGTACAGATGTGAAGCAATCAAATATCAACGGGTTATTCACGTGGAATCTAGCATCAAAACAAGGCGTTTCTGCGCCACGTCATATATTTATTGCGTTACAAGATAACACACGAGTTGGCAATCAACTCTCCAGCCATATGATATTTGATCAGTTAGGTGTGAAAGACGTCTCACTGAGAATAAACGGCCAGCAGGAACCATCTGAAGATATACAACTTAATTACACAGAAAATCATATTGCACGAGTTTATCATCGTCTGTTGTCATTTATGGCACGTGATCAAAATGTGGATACTGGTCTACAAATATCACAATATGATTTTAAAAGTCTCTATCCAATCTATTACTTTTCATTGGAACATCTTGATTTAACAAGACAATCTGTTGTTGATATACATTTTAGAGCTAATGTGACTCGTGGTGGTAATGCTAATTATAGAGCGGTTGCTATCATTCTTAGTGATAAATCAATGCTACTTGAAGGTGTTGGAGGAAGAATGAGAGTGGTAGATGCCCCAGTAGAAAATCTTTGAACGATTTTCTCGATTTTTCATTGAAATTGTAAACGATTTAGAATCAATCTATTATGTATAACATGTCATATAGTGTTATTAGTGTTGCGTTAACTCCTGGTCAAATCAAAAAATTGCAATCAGAATCGGCTAAAAAATGTGGAACCACAATCACGTTGAAACCTAATCAAATGACTGGTGGTGCAAATAAATTATCGCTGACAACTCGTCAAATAAAACATTTCAATGATGCACTTGTAGCAAAAAAAGGTGTCCAGATTACTCTTTCTGCGGCTGCTATCAAAAATATGATTAAAACAGGCGGTATAATTCCATTGTTAGCTGCAATACCAGCATTGATTGCAGCAGCAGCCCCAGCGGTGGCTAAAGCAGCAGCGTTAGGAGCCGTTGGTACTGCAGCAGGAATGGCACTAAAGAATTCAACTGGACAAGGATATAAAAAAAAGGGAAAGGGTCTAAGACTACCAGGAACCCCGTATTCATGGTACAGCGGAAAGGGTCTAAGACTACCAGGAACCCCGTATTCATGGTACAGAGGGAGATCTGTTCACGGATCAGGCCTGAGAATCCCAGGAACGGTTTATTAATTGAGGAATCTTTGATTGAGGAACCTATGGTTCCCATGTCCAATTTTGATTTAATGGATGCTGCTAAAAAACTGGCGATTAAAAATTTCAGAGGTGTCTTTATGAAAGATCAATTACCGGCACAACAAATGATGTAGAAACCGGAATCATTAATTTAGATAACAGCACTGGACCTGGTACTCACTGGGTTGCATACGCTATTGATCCACGTGGGATTGTCTTTTTTGATTCATATGGATTAGCCCAGTCAAAAGAGTTTATGCGTTATATAAAAAAATTGTGAATGAAGACTTGGTATTCTACGCTACCAACACAACAAATCAATGACCCACCAATATGCTGCAGTGAAGTATTAAATGTCCTTGACGCTATTTCAGCATCTAGAAAACCACCTCATATTGTCGTAAATGAATACTCTAGTAATCGCTTTTTAGAGAGAGAAAGAGTTTTACAATAACATGATTGATATTTGGGGAAGACTTCTGAAACCCAAACCCGATGACACTGCAACCGGTGATATAAAAAAAAAATTAAAGATGAAATCGCTGAGACGTTAAATTTAACAAGTGTTGACCCGAATGAAATAGTTGTATTTCAAGACAAACAGGGTAAATTGAAAACCAGTGATGTGTCGTTGGATGATATTTTAGTTAAACAACGACACGCAATCGAGGATACTATCGCGTTATTTTCGGATCAGGGTAAACTCAAACCGGGTGTACTTATTTCGACGATTACAGACAGATTTAAAACTCTCAACGATGAGTTGAAAAATTCTGTGTTGGAACTAGCAACACTTCAATCTAAAACCGAAGAACACATAAAACAGTTTACCTCATTTCGTAGAAATATCATTGATAAATTTATTGGAACTACATTCGATAAAATTGAACTAAAACTTCCGGATATCAAAAAATCCATCGATGAGACGAAAATCTTTACCGAGGCCATCAAAAATGATTTTTCGAGGATGATAACAGTCATTGAAAAAACAAAAATCCCTCATGAGAAAACCAACAACGTAGTATACACGATCCAACACGGATCATTTGAGTGGAGGGTAATAAGGACCAAATTAGATATCACTGCAACCGTCAAGGGTATTTATCGATTAACACTAGTAACACCGATTCAATTTAATATTTCATCGTCCAGTTCATCCGGGGTCAATAATACGATTTCAATGATCATCGACAAGGATACAACTGAACAGTTCACGTTAACACCCACTGATAATAATTTGATTAGGGTCTCAACAACATGGTATTTGGAATTCGTAGCGGATTTAAGTTGAAAATTGCAAAGCAATTTCACTAACGGCTTCAATTGAAAGGAAAATCCTTCGGATTTCACAATTGGAAACGCTAGCGTTTTTAAAATAAAAATGATTTCATCATCGCAATATCGTTATGATCAGGTCAGAGAATTTCAAACTAGACTCAAAACCCTGTCTGAGGAGTATGCAATGAAAATTAAAAAATATCGCAGGAGAATTACCGCAATTGATGTTACTGTGTACGCTGTGAGTGGTGTAATCACCGGAGCTGGTATTATACTATCTTCAGTGACAATGATGGCTCCGATAGCTGTTCCAATTTGCATTTCTGCGGCAACAACAATCGCGGGAATAATTTCAATAATCACAAAAAAAATATCATCATGCAGCCAACGAAAACTACAAGACTACATAATTCAATTTCATGTTGTGTCCACTGCATGCTCGCAATTATCCTCAATGATATCGTCATCTCTCGATGATACAATTATATTAGAGAGTGAGTTTTCAGCGATGGTAGGTATTTATGATTCTGCGATGTCAAAATTAGAAATACAACAACATGAGTATAATAACAATGACAACACCGATGGAATTGGAGAACACAAACCCGAAAACCAGAATGATCTCAATAACCTCAACGATATCAGATAGTGAGTTCTCAGTGATAGTACGTGTCTATGATTCCGCAATATCAAAATTAGAAATACATCATGAGTATAATAACAATGACAACACAGATGGAATTACTTCAACAAATAGTGGAGAACACAAACCCAGTACAAACCAGCATGATATCAATAACCTCAACGAGTCCAGAATTCAGTGTGAATTTCCCCTCTCCGGTCCCAGTGAAGGAGATAGCGCTAGCAAAATTACGAGTGTATCACAGTTGGCCTAATATCAGATCAAAATCATTTGGTGGTCAACAACCCAATAATTCACTGGTATTTGCAAATAAGAATAAAGACGACGGTACCCCAGACTGGAACGTTGTTTCCATACCAACCGGATCATACCAAATTGAACAAATCAATAATGAATTCGCGCGTAGAATAAAATCGATTACTGGAAAAGAATCAAAAATAGCTATAACGGTTCATGAGCCAACACTATCATCTGCCATTGAAATAAGCACAGAAGGATACGTCGTAGATATTTATCAAAGCTCAATAAGGACCGTACTAGGATGGCCTGAATTACCACCCCGGGGAGAAATTGTTGATTTACCAGAACCCAAAAAATCTGATTATATCACCGATAGGATAAAACCTGATAATCCAGTAAAAAGCTATAGCGATTACAGGGTTGCTAGAGATTTTTTTGATATCTTTAACGATATAGATAAGGGAGGGAAATATCTTGTTGTTAGCGAACTTAAAATCAATAAAAATTTCACAGCAATAAATAATGATTTTTCACTGTTGTTAATACCTCTTAAATCCGGCTCTCTTACCCGAGATGAATTTATCAGCGTCGTAGAAACATGTAACAAAATTATCGACGATATGGAAAAATTTAATTCACAAATTATTCAAGAGGTATTGGATGACAGTAATCCTGAAACAAGAACAATTTTTTCAGAAGGCAAGGGCAACCCCGTCAAGGATATTCCAACAGTCAAACTACCAGGATATAACGTACCAGAACTAAAAAAACTTCTCAGTGATGCCATCGATGTCGGTTTTAAAATAATTCATGATGCATGGAAAAAAAAATTATCACCGGAAATAAAAATCCTTAAACACAATAATGACCCAGATGGTGGCGGCAGGCATATCGCTCCTGAAAACGTGAATATTTCATCGGTGATTGCGCTCAATTTAGTATGCGATGTTATCGAAGGAAGCTATGAAATTAATCTCGAACAATCAAATCAAGCTCAGCAGGGATATATTTTGTATTCATTTGCACCAACAGCTCCTCCAGGGTTTCTAATTATTGAGTCTCCGGTGAATCCAGTCTATATGCGATGTCATAATAATTCATTAACCAGAATTAATTTCAAACTCACTGACCAGTCTAATAATCTGATTGATCTACAAGATGAGGTTTTACAAATAGTCTGTTTGTAAAGTCCTAAGGATTTTCATCCTATGACCCTAGGACCGGACTGGATCAAATATTCGGTTGAAGACGAATGGAAGCTTAGTCATTTTTTTAATTTCATTGATTTCATTGATTTTTCATTATTATTTTTTGCCTGATTTCATTGATTTTTCATTATTATTTTTTGCCTTATCATTGATTTTTTTTGCCTGATCATTGATTTTTTTGCCTGATTTCATTGTTTTAAGCCTGATTTCATTGAAAACTTGTTTAAAAATGTTGTCCGGCTCGCCTCCTCTGCTGCTGTATTGAATTACAATATCTGGAACATTATATTTCTTTGAATATATTTGTTTCTAATATCTTTACTACCCTACTTTGATTCCTATATTGCACTGCTAAACGACATCGCCGAAAAGCAGAGAGGCTTTGTCTTTCCACCAGACTCACTATTCATAAACAAATCTACGAAGCCA
Organism: Unio delphinus; assembly: GCA_029339505.1. Classification (NCBI taxonomy): domain Eukaryota; kingdom Metazoa; phylum Mollusca; class Bivalvia; order Unionida; family Unionidae; genus Unio; species Unio delphinus. Next base: position 14,746,456 of record JAQISU010000046.1, on the reverse strand, counting down.
CTAAGAAAAACTTCACAAACATAGTCTATTTAGCCAAATCATCCCACTACAATACTAAGATCACCGTCATATAGATTTATGTTTTGAATAGTTTTTTTCTTCTTCACGTTTGTTTTTCCTAAACCCATCGATATATTCTCATCATAATTTGCATCAATAAACACGAAACAAGTGAACGAATCTTAAACACACATGACATAATCTTTTCACCAATGAAAATATTCACAAAGAATTTGCTTAAAATTTGATTAATTTTCTTTATTTTGTAAACTCATTAATTAGTTTCCTTTATATCTGAGACTAAGCATCTCAAGTTTAAACATTTCTATCTTCTATATTGTTACGACAGTTTGCTAAGGTTCTTTCAGTCATAACTAATTCCGGGTTAGCATGGTACTGGCTTGAAATGAAATGAATGTAGCAATTCTACTGTGGTGTTTGTATTAATATTTCTGTACAATTTCTGTACAATAGAAAGACTAGAACGACAGAAGAAATTATAGAGGAGAATGAAGAAATGTGTACTATCTATGACAAGTAAATACAAAATAAATTTACTTTTACTTTTTATTGTGTTCTCTCTCTCTCTCTCTCTCTCTCTCTCTCTCTCTCTCTCTCTCTCTTAGTTTCATTCTCGAATATTCACAAGATCACAAGTACATGACATACACAATAATAATCTTGCTTTATGACTATACATTAAATATATCAAACAATCCTTTGTTTAATACACAATTTTGCATGTATGCTTAGAAAGGCATCAATTTCAGCATCAATGTTTTATGAACTGAATTTATAAGATAAAAGATTTTATAAAATAAAGTTTATGTTTTTATAACATCAAAGATTGATTCGATTGGAGACTGGTACTAACCCTAATTACAGAAATTATATAAAAGAAAAATATTCAGACAAAAATCTAGTCAATTTCCGAAATTTAGTCAAATCCGAAAATTTGTATAAATCACAATCTGGACAAATCCGAATTCTGGGCAAATCCGAAATTGGTATAAATCAAAATTTGGACAAATCCGAATTTAGTCATTTCTATAACTTATCACTTTGAAAGATGGATTTTACCTGTATACGATTATTATGACTGATTAAAATTTAGATTTAGAATTTTTAAGTTATGGTTCGAAAGATTGTTGATACTCTTCTACTCTCCTTAGAATGATCGCTGGTTTGAGTTTTGAGTAACACCCTTGTTTTCCGAAAATGTTTGTTTTGGTGTAATGTTTCCCTGTCTTCCCATGTATGTTTTGTTTTGTAAGTTTTGTTTCCCATTTATGATTAGAAAATAATTTGTTTCTGAGGGTTAATCTTTGTTTTTGCTGATCAATATTCTTAGTTTTATTAACCCAAATTGATTTTCCGAAATGTAATCCCTACCCTCACCCAATTTCGGTATAGGGTATTGCCCACACTTTGGTGCATCGGCGTGTTATGGTTTCCCTTTCATTTAATCTTTAAATAAGGATTGTACACTCGTCTCTTAGAATTACATGTAATTAAATTCCATGGCTTATTTCCCTTCGTTTGTTCCCTTTTGACTGTCTTTAAATTAATATGTAGAGGGCTTTCATTGGAAAACACCCTATACATTAAATTATTTCTCCGAAAAGGCAGTTGTAGTTGTGTCTGTTTTATCAAAGAGTCTTAAATATTTGCCACTTTTGTCTCATATATATATATATATATATATATATATATATATATATATATATATATATATATATATATATATATATATATATATATAGAATGATGGTGAATCGGTACATTCTAATTGTAGATGCGGTATGTTATTATTGATTTTCTATTCGTGGCAAAGTGGTGTATTAGGCTTCCGTTGGTTGGTCCCCTGTTTTAGTTTGTTCTGTGGAGGCTTTTTCTGTATTGGGACTGCTGTTGTATGGGTGGGTACGGTATTGTATTTGCTTGCGCTGAGAAGTGTGTCACGTGTGGATCTACACTCCGGCTATGTCACGTTGTTTCTTTCAAGGTAAAGGAATTTGTGAGTGTCTAATACATTTCTATAAGTAAATCGGTTTTTTCTTTCTATTTGGTTTTCGTTGGTATTTTGTGCTATTTTTTGTTGTTGTTGTTTTCTATTTATGCTTTTGCCTTTTACGCTAGCCATTTCGGCTCTCCAGTTAATGTATCAATAAAATTATGTTTGTATTTTGTTAATGTTTTACCTTTACGGCTCAAATATATCTTTTGTTTGTTCGTTTGTTGATACTGGTGCATTTTAAGCTAGCCCTTTTGGCTCTCCACTTACAGTTTTGATTTTAAATTTTTTATTTATCTTTGTTAGTGTTTTTGGGGTTTGCATTTTAGCCTTTCACGAGTGTCTCATTTTTACCGTATCTTACCCTACTTAAGTGCCTAAAGTGAGTCTGTTTTCTTTCAGTCAAGTTCTTTTGATTGGTATGTCTGTTTGTTGTTTATCTGGTTCTGACCATGTGTGCACAATTGTATTTCTGTAAATTTATGGTTCTTTAGTAAAGTGTTATCAGATATTTGACACGGCAAAAGGAAGAGACGATTTAACAGGTTTCTTAGAGTTGTGTTTATTTCTCAGGTATCAATATCGATTGGTTTCTTTTTCCAATCACAACAAGTATAAATTTAATTATTTCCTGGTATAGTGTTTAATTGATTATTTTCTTTGTATATAATAGCATATTGTGGTCAAAAATACTTGTTGTTTTCTTTATCTCTTTCTAAATTTCCTAAATTGTTTTTCTTTTGTCATCTAGTACTTTGCATATTAATATCAGATGCTTTTTATTGTCAATACATTTTTACATAAGGGGCACGTGGGGAGGTTATTTAACATTTTTCTTTTTAAAGCCATTTCTCCTGTGCACCAGGCGTCATGGAGATACTCATAAAGTTGGGTTATTTCATTTGGGTTTTGGAGTTTTGTCCAATTTTTCCATATTATGGTCCAGTTAAAATGCGTTTTGTTTATTTATATTGTATTGGGTGGTAGTTTGGGATGTACTACTAAATCATAAATTTCAGTCTAGCTTTTAGTATTCTTTCAAGGCTTGGGTTTGTCTGCAGGCGATTCTGGGTGGTACCAACTTTTGTGTTATGTTATTATTACTGTATAATTCTTTTTATGCGGCATTAAAGTTCCAAACCAGTAGGTGTATCTACCTTGCAATGGGTGTTTTGGCGCATAATGAAGTTTATTTCATTTGTCAAGGTAGTTTGCTCATTGTTTGACGTTAAGATTTGGGATGTACATCCCTCTTCTATCTTTTTCTTTTTGTAATGTAAAGCGAGAGATTTTGCATATCTTGTTCTATATGAAGGTATAGATTGAAGATTCTATCTTTTTTATATAATAAAGTTCAAAGTATGTTAAATTTTTGCCATATTGAGTTTGAAAGGTATGTTTTGGCTATTTGTATTCTTTCTGGAGGGTAAGATTTTTGACATTCCAGACTGTTATATGTTTGTTTATTTTATTTATTATTTGATTTATATTTAACATTTTTTGGCTTCTGCTTAGGGAAATTCTTAGGACTTTAATTCTTCAGATCCTTGATTCATCAAGGCTGGTAGTTTTTTTTTTTATCCGCGGCTTGTTTTATTATTTTACTGACATTCGCATGCATAATTTCTGTGGACGGTAATTTCACTGGTGGCTGTGGTTTCGTCGTATTAATCGCGTTAGTCTTTCTTAGGCTGCAGAAAATGCCTTACTGGTAATATTACCAATAGCACCATGAGCTCTTTCACCAATAATCTGAATATCTTACATCGATAATTGTTTTGAGATTGGTGCTTTATGGGAGCCATTGCAAATAACCCTTGAATAACATAACCAAGACCATCTCCATAAATCGTTCTATAAACGGGTAAATGCGAGATTACTACCCTGACCACGGTAGGTTTATAATGGTGATAGTGTATGATCATCTTATTTATTATCGTTATATTTAATCGTGGTGACAATTAGTCACTATGATAACAATCAACGAGTTCATCGATAAATTATTGATTTACGCCGATATCCATGATACCGCCTTGAAATAATCGTCTACAAATATTAATTCATTAATTATTTCCGAGAGTTATTTCCAGCTCGTTTGCCACCTATGAGAATTTATAATCGTGATATGTCGGAGAGAATATTATTAGGACAGGCAACAAAACCACTTTCTCGAGAAAATCCACTACCAGACGCACCGTAAAATTATTTTTCCTCCTTTCAAGAAGATTTTGTTTTTTCTGTCGCGGTTGAGGAGGTTCTTCATATGGCGGTGGAGGAGGCTGCGAATTACTTTGTTGCTCAATCTGAACACCTATGTCAAGATTTTTTTCTTTTCCTTCTGTATAACTTATTTATTGTATCAGCCTCTGATCTTTGTCAAATTTTACGCGATATATCCAATTATACCATTTCTTTATATCTACAGATTTATTATATTCGGATTTTAAGTATTTTTTTATGACTGAAACATGTAAATGCAAACTCAGCTAGATCATCCAGATTATCATTGTTTTAATCTCATTAATCACCATCAGTACATTTTTAGTGTTACATCTTCCGATTCGTTTTCTTTAAGTGTTTCTTCTCCGATAGGGTCATCGGCGGTTGCTTGTGGTTGTGGTTGTGCGGCAGCTATATCAGTTTGAAAATTTTGTAAAAATCTAAATGTTGCTCCAGTTCTCTCCGTGATTTTTTCAAGTTCGGGAAGAATACGTTTTATTACTTTTTCTCATGCTATCTTCCCATATTTAACGTCATTACTGCTGTAATAACGAGTTTGAATAATTGGTATATATATATATATATATATATATATATATATATATATATATATATATATATATATATATATATATATATACTGGGTTCAACGTGAGATTCTTGTCGTTGTTTTAATTTTTGTCTGACAGAATCACGGACAGGTATAATTTATTAATCGCTGCTAGTCGCACTCGAGTTAATCTAGTTGCTAACAATTCTCCTACCATTATTGTTAGATGATATGATTTAATTTGTAGCAGCAGAGAGGGTGAGACATCGAATATGAGTCCCGGTTATATAGATGCCTTAGTTATGTTTGTTTCTTTGACATCGAATATGAGTCCCGGTTATATAGAAGCCTTAGTTATGTTTGTTTCTTTGACATTGAATATGAGTCCCGGTTATATAGAAGCCTTAGTTATGTTTGTTTCTTTGACATCGAATATGAGTCCCGGTTATATAGAAGCCTTAGTTATGTTTGTTTCTTTGACATCGAATATGAGTCCCGGTTATATAGAAGCCTTAGTTATGTTTGTTTCTTTGACATCGAATATGAGTCCCGGTTATATAGAAGCCTTAGTTATGTTTGTTTCTTTGACATCGAATATGAGTCCCGGTTATATAGAAGCCTTAGTTATGTTTGTTTCTTTTTAACTTTTGTTTTTTTGTTTCGTAGGAGGCTTTAGTTTACCAAATAGACGAGGTGGATTCGCCCTCTATGTTCCTGAAATATAACATTATCATTTCGTTATCGTTGTAGTCACCATTTAAAGAGTATGTATGTATGTATGTATGTATGTATGTATGTATGTATGTATGTATGTATGTATGTATGTATGTATGTATGTATGTATGTATTGTGTATGTATGTATTGTGTATGTATGTATGTATTGTGTATGTATGTATGTATGTATGTATGTATGTATGTATGTATGTATGTATGTATGTATGTATGTATGTATGCATGCATGCATGCATGCATGCATGCATGCATGCATGCATGCATGTATGTATGTATGTATGTATGTATGTATGTATTGTGTATGTATGTATGTATTGTGTATGTATGTATGTATGTATTGTGTATGTATGTATGTATGTATGTATGTATGTATGTATGTATGTATGTATGTATGTATGTATGTATGTATGTATGTATGTATTGTGTATGTATGTATGTATGTATGTATGTATGTATGTATGTATTGTGTATGTATGTATGTATGTATGTATGTAAGATATTGTGTGTGTATGGCATATTTTCTGTATTCATGTGAAATAAGTCAATAAGCCCAAAATTATGCTGAGTACAAAAGATTAACTTTTTTATTTGGCAATTTTTGCAAATCCATCCATCCATCCACATACATACATACATACATACATACATACATACATACATACATACATACATACATACATACATACATACATATAGACTGGACACAATACAATATTATTATATGCTGAAAAAAATGTTTTAAACCCATAAGACCACAGACTCCTCATGAACAGATGATCGTATGCACATTGGGAGTTTTACTTGTTATAATGTTTAGTTGGTCTGTAATAAAATATGGTACATATTCAACATCCAGTATGCCCACAATCACAGCCAATTCAAATGTTTTTTATCAATGAGGAATATTAAAGCTGTTTTTAGCATACAGCCGATTAAAGGAAGAAATTGTGTCTTTAATATGTCTAAGTTATTTTAAGTTAGCATAACGTTTGCCTTTTTCTTTCTGCAAATTATTCTATTTTTTTAAGAAACAACAAAATAAAATCTAGAACATTAAATGAGTACCATCACTTAAGCCTACAAAACCTGCATGTTTGAATATTGGCTTTGTGTGAAATCCTCATCCACCACTCATCCGTATGAGATAAATATAGTACCTATTTCAGTTGCTGAATACTAATGTAATCGCGTGGTACAATATAGTATTCAACTCAGATGCAATAGCATCGTACACTATTACTCAACTCAGATGCAATGACAGCGTACACTGTAGAATTCTACTCAGATGCAATAGCATCGTACACTGTAATATTCAAGTCAGATGCAATAACGTCGTACACTGTATTATTCAATTCAGATGTAATAGTATCGTACATTGTAATAGACATCTCAGATTCAATTGCATCGTACACTACAGTATTAAACTCAGGAGCAATTACATCGTAAACTGCAACAACAGCGTACAGTAGTATTCACCTCAGATGTAATAACATCGTACACTGTAGTATTCAATTCAGATTCAATAGCATCGTACACTGTAGTATTTAACTCAGATTCAATAGCATCTTATACTGTAGTATTAGACTAATATACAATAACATCGTACACTGTAGTATTCAACTCAGATGCAATAACGTCGTACACTGTAGCAGTCAGCTCAGATGAAATAATATCGTGCACTGTATTATTCAATGCAGATGCAAAAACATCGTACACTGTAGCATTCAACTGGCATCAGAATATCATGTAGCGATGCAGTAGCATGTCACTATGCGGCATTCGGCTCAGATGCAACCCTCTGAGACTCAATCGGTTGAGTCTAGAGTTGTTCTGATGTTCCAACAAGCCAGTTTTAGTCTTTTCCCGCGATGTGAGGTAGGTAGTGCATGCATGGTGTTCCGCTATGTTTCGACTGCGTTGGAAGATGCACGTTAGCTGCGGAAAGCCAACTGGGTATAGGCAAACGAACTTTGGTTAGATCACCTTTTATAAGCCCCTTTCCTTGTGGAGCAAGCACTGCTATCTTTACATAAGATGGCGTGGTCACTCAGGTTGCTGCGGGGTGATGGTGTCCTCTATGAATCACTACCAGACGGCCAAAGTCCTAAGTCGCCTGCATGTTAATTTGGGACTGCGGCTTCCAGTGCCATCTTTAAACTGCCATGTTTGCCCCATTCCAATCGCTGAAGGGGTCGATAGATACATAAACAGTAGACAGTAGACAGTTCCTTCGTGCAAGAACAATACATAGTGTTGGGACCCAGCGATACAAGAACATGCCTAAAAGATGTGACATCCACTCCACCTTCATCAAACTCCGAACATAGCAGAAACAAGACGGAATTGTGTTACTTTATTAACTTCATAGAATGTAGTGAAAATAGAACCATTAACTCGGATGAAATAGTTTACCGTCACAAGGCCATAACGTATTGTGCATGCGTGAATAAGGCAAGACTTCTAATATATCTTATGATCAGGGTATTTCTATCATTCTTCTTCGGTTGTGGATTGTTTGGTATGAAGAGGCAAACGAGCAACATGAGGACGTGAGCTCGTATTTGTTGTATTTGCTGGATTGTCAAGTAGAGAAAAAGAAAATATTGGTACAAGAGCTTGGGTTTCTGAAGTCAGATAAATAAATTAAAAACGATGGTTGCAATCCTTGGGTTTCTTGCATTACTAAAGTCAAATAAATAAACTTAATATATCTATCAACAAATGGGATTTTTCAATACTAAAGTCAAATCAATAATCTGAAGAACAAGATTGTAAACACGATGTGTTTTTTAATTTTTGAAATCAAATAAGTAAATTAAGAGAAATAAGTACAACAGTTTAGTCTTGTGATGACAATTGGATCCTTGTTCAATTAAACTTCTAATTCTAAATAATGCACCCTAACGCCCCGTATTTGCTTGAACAAACCACATGAATGGGTACATACAATGCAATATTTGTTACCCATAAAAGACCATGAAGTAATAGTCTGCATCAAGGAGACATGTAAGGTGACGTATTTGTGACCTAGTTCGAATATGACAGGTAATTTAACTCGTAAATAACCTAACCGGTTGTTATACGCTTCTGAAATACTTTACACGTAGTGGTTGGCTTGTTTATAACAATGATATTTGCCGGAAAAAACAGGACACACCAGTCAGAAACAGGATTAAGTCCAGTGAAAACAATGCTTACTAGTATATGGTGCGTAATTCAGGAAGATAGGATAAACATGACACATTATCTATCTCGCAAGTAGAATGAGACAATAGAACCACACATTAAATCTTGTACTGTTTTAACACGATACTGTATTCAGTGAACAAGCTGAACCAATCTGTATGTGTAGCTCTATTGATACGGTTTGTAAATCGTGTTAGACGACAATTAGCTACCAGAACGTTCTTACCTCTTTTCGATCCACAAGTTTGTCTATTGTCATATTGCCATATTTCACCTACTGTGTTGTCCGAGGTCACCATGTTTATATTCAGGTAGACTCTTTCCGTAGGCTCATGTAAGATCTTTGATTTATTGTTAACATCAAAGTACACAGCAATGTTATTTATTCAAGAAAGGACACAGGTGTCTGAGTCGTCGTGGGTGCTCGCTTTTACAGATCAACATATCACCTCCGCGTGAGTTCTAGTCTCAGGTTCGGCCAGTATGAGTATGTGAGAATGCTTGCCAGTAGTTTACCGTGGACTGTGTGGTTCTTTCTGGGATTTTCACGAGTTCCAGATATATACTGGCTGTCATGTATAGCCTATCATGTGCTGAAAAATGGCATTAAGCGCTATACAACAACACATTTTTCAACTACTTGTTAAGAAAGGTTACCGCGACTCAGTGTAAATAATATAAATGATATAGACATTGTCAATATTACTTTTATTTGATTCCTTTCAGTGAAGCCCCGTCCTAATCAAGAGATTATTTGATAATACTGGCCTTGTGTAAAGGCAAACTATTCATTACTTCCAAAGGGCGTAACTAAGACGTCAATATACTATTACATTTGTGCTAAGTAATGCTTCTCACACTTTACATCAAACTGTAGAATGCTGTTATATTTGTACAGCACACAGTGAAAAGGCGTTGTCCACTAATTATGTTAACAAAATGGGGGGGGGGGGAGTCAAGAAGCTTGACAATTGTTGACATTGGGGTCAAGATAAGTTGACGTCAACATTGTGTTTTCTTTACAATAAATTGAATGAATAAAACAAATTAGGAAATAGGAAAATGGGAACATGATAGAACCTAGAACATAAAGTCTCTATTTTTTTCATTTATTCAATGTGTTATAGTCAAAATCTCTTAAACAAGTTTTAAAAATGTATTACAATTTATTTGTTGACCTTTTAATTTCCATATTATTTTTTTAGCATAAAAGCCGGCCGTTTAAATTTTTGTTAGTTGAGTGGAGTGCTGGGGTGAACCGAACCTTTTTTTTATAAAGACCGCCGTTTGATAAATAAGCGGTTCCCCGTTTGATAAATAAAAGACCTCCGTTTGATAAATAAATATAATTTGTCCCATTTCATATATTTCATTATCAACGTGAGTAGCAATTGTGTTTTTCCACTCAATGAAGGTCCGATAATAATCATCTGTATGGAATTTGGTAACATAACATGATGTTTCACGGGTGTTTTTTTTTTCTTCAACGCGGAAAAGTCAATAATCTCCATTAGATAAAACTTAATAATATTATGGATTTATATTGTGTGAAATATAGGACGCGTACACTGACAATTGATCCAACAATTGTTACCACGAAAAGTAATGGGGAGGCTGCCACCGGCAAGTGTGAACGATGCGGGACAACGAAGTATAGATTTGTTAAAAAAAGAGGTAGTGATATCGCCGCCAAGTTAGCAAAACTTCCAGGAGCTCCTTGGGCAAAGTATCCATTTGATAAACATCTTCCAGGATATAATTATTGTGGAGCGGGAACGCGATTAGATATCAGATTTGACAATCAAGATAATCCCAACCTATGTGAAAATCCGATAACCGCTACCGATGAAGCGTGTAGATTACATGATATAGCTTATGGTAGTGGTGATCTCCAACAACGTCATCTCGCAGATGTTAGATTGAATTGAATTCTATCCAACAAGCGTTGAATTCTATCCAAGATTAATCGTTTAAAGAAAAAATAGCATCTTGGTTGATAAAAACCACCATGAAAGGTAAATTGTTGTTCGGTGCTAGTATATAAACATGGAAGCAATTTATTATTCTTCGACAGGATACTACATGGGTAAATCCGCGATTGATAAACTCGCTAACGCTGCTAAAATACCTCACAAAACAGCTGCTGATTGGTTGGACAAACAAGCAATATGGCAACTTTATCTACCTCGTCCAGCAAAGATTCAATATGCGTGTTTCGATGTTACTATCCCAAATGAGGTTCATCAAGCAGATATATTATATCTACCGCAATACACAATTAAAAAACGTGTTTATAAATACGCGCTAACATTAGTTGATCTAGCAAATAGATGCAAGGAAGCTGAGCCGTTGTCAACAAAATCATCATCTGAGGTCGCCTCTGCGTTTAAAAAGATTTATCGCCGAGGACTTAAACCACAAGGTGGTTTGTGGTGGTCAAATCTTCTTCAAGTTGATCAAGGTAGAGAGTTTCAAGGTGAAGTATCGTCGGTGATGAAACAACAAAATACTGTAATTCGACGAGGTCACACCGCAATTCATCGTGATCAGGCAATTATTGAGCGGTTTAACAGAACTCTAGCTGATAAATTGTTTCATTATCAGTACGCGAAGAAATTTATCGACGATGGGCGATCTCTCGAATGGGTTAAACGATTACCTGAAGTAATTTCATCGATACACAATGATACAACTAGAATATTAGGTATGAAACCTGCCATCGCGATACAAAAATATATATAAATAGTAAACCACTATCGTATTCACCAACAGAAATCTTACCTAGCAACGTCACAGTGAGATATTTGTATGAACCTGGCGAACTTGAAGGTGGCACTAGAAGATCGACTGACCGATATGGAGCATCACCACACATAAAAAATATTCTACGGTATCATCTAAAGACCGTCCAACAGTATATAAACTAGACCCTTCTGCACCACAACGGAGTTTTACCAGGGAGAAATTACAGGTTTTTCCAGATTATACCCAGTTGCCATCACAAAATCTCAAATAACAATTCTTCTAAGTTGATTTATTGGCCGTAATCGTGACACAGCTAGGTAAACTGAATTTGACCAGGATATGAAGTTATCAAATATCCACATAATAGTATGCTCGATGGTTAATCCCTAAGATGAATGTATTGTCATCGCGTTACCTAACATCCACTGAGAATTATTAGCGTTTAATGATTTCTCAACCGCTGACATGTCAAGGTACACAATATCATTTGACACTAATTCTTGCTGTTAAGGGCCTGACTCTGTCATGCGTCCAGGAATATCAACATGTATTTTCAGGTTTATAACATAATGGGACAGGTTCCAACGGAAATTTTACTTCGTGGATTTTAAACAATTTCTGTTGTAAATCATCTCGTATTTGTTTTCTGCTAGCACCAACCAGATGTGTCGGTTTCCACATATTCCAAAAATAGTCAAGTGGCGTTTCAGGAATTACTTCACGCATTTTTAAACACTGTATACGATCTGATTTTAATCTTATCGCGGACTTCAACACGGTTAACTCTTCATCAAGGGATCGACAATCTTCGTTCATCTCTTCGTAGTAATCAACGGAATTCATTATCGATCGATGAGGTGAATCACCGTTAATCGGTGGTTGTTGATCGTAATCACCACACATAATCACCGCGGTGTTTTTCGTTAATAGCCAACCGAGAATTTTTTTTATATCATCGTACGGTACGGTACAGATTTCATCCCAAATAATACAACCGGTGGTATGTTTTGTTCCCACACGATTTTCCGTCCATATATCATCCTCCCCTTTCCATCGGAAGAAACTGTGATACGTACACGCGTCAACGCCTCTGGATTTCATCTCGCGGGCAAGACGATGAGTTGGAGGTAACACTATCATATCAGATTTTCCAAATAAATCAATTACTCGAGGTGTCTTTCCGCAGCCTCCTGGATCACTCAGATAAATAGTTTTATGAAGTGTAATTGGATGATACCTCGACGGATATTCTGATATATCCTCGTTGATATCTTCGATGTAATTATCTTCAATGGGAGAATCAGCTGATTCATTATAGTCGTGTTGTTTTTCAGGTTTTTCTCGCCATCTTCCCCATTCACCGTTATTAACAAGAAATACCTCAACGTGTTCAAAATGATCCTTGTGGAAATAAAACGAATCAGTTGCAACACTGACAGCAATTTTATAAAATCGATTTACCATCGATAATAAATTCATCGAAACATAAGTTAGCATAGAAGCTCTCACATGAGTGTATTGTGGAGATTCAACATCAAGATATTGAACGATTGTCCCAAATCGATTTCCGTTTGATAAATACACGGGGAATTGTTCCGGAAGTTTATTTTTGCAATTGTATCATCGGTGATTAAATCTAATTCTGCATCATCGAAGAATAATCTAGTCGCTTATATCTTGTGTTTAGTTTTTCCTCCCTGAGTAAATTTAACAATTATTTTTCTTCTTAAATCCTTTGCTTGACGCTTATCACAATTTTCGGCCGTCGGTAACCAAATCTTATTTTGTTTCCGGTATGATATTATTGCCGTAGACACAGTCAACGAATTAAGATTCCCCTCGTCGAGTATATATCTCAACAATACTATTGGCGCCCATTTATCCTCGGAGAAGTGTTTCCTCCCGAACCACATATAAATTATCGGGTGAAGTCCTCTAGCTAACTCAAACGATGTTCCTCTGGCAAATCCACAAAGGTCAACATCTGGTAATTCTCCGTTAATCACCACTCTAGTCATCTCATGTGTGGGATGACCGAACCGTTCAAAATATTCGTGACACTCTCCCATTTCCAGGAAATTTCCGGAAAAACACGCTCTCATATCTACGGATTTCATATCCTCGAGATTATATTTTGTATTCCAAAGTCCACCGTGGCCAAATTCTCCGCTGGATGCTCTAACATCATCGATGAAATCGTGTCTGATCGGTGAACACAAATTTTTCTCTTTGGCAAAATGAGCTGCAACTGATGACACAGTAAAACAATATTTTGTAATTTCATCCTCGGAAAATGTTGATTTTAAATCGAAGATCCATCAGTATACTTCAACGCGAGGTTATTCATCTCTGTTTGAAGTTCTTCAGTACGATATAAATCTCCGTTTGTTTTGATGAATTGATTATATTATTTATCATGGCTGCTACTAAACAGCCACACAGAAATTGGATCTACTTATTCATTTCGTGTATAGCATCAAATATATATCTCTGATAATATTTTACTCGTCGAGAACTTGGAAATATTCTCAAGGATGTGCTCCACACATGAGAGTTATGATTAAAAATCTCGATAGGAGCTGCTTTTGATTTGTAGTGTCCGAAATCATGTAAAACCTCTCAGGTGATTGTTTTTACGATAATTCGAAATTTTAATTTCTTTTCTAACACCGCGACACACTTATTGACGCGTCGTTTTCCCTAACAGATTTCCCCCACGCGATAATGTTATTTTTTCGTATTTCTGTTAACCCTTTTCCTCGTTTAGCGCTCATAAAATGCTCTGTTATCCGTTCTTCAACGTAGTTTAATCGAGATGAGAGTTTCATTCTCGATAACTTGTTAATATATGGGGTGTTTATTTTATAAAATCCGTACACGAGTGCTGTCTCCGGATAAGCTCTATTGAAGTAAAAACCATTGATGTTAACCAATAATTCTGGTAGTATTCGCGTTGAAAATAAGAATTTCATTATTGGCATATAATACACTTTCAGGATGATTAAAAACCTTCCAACGCGGATACTTTCCGTTTCGATAGCTTTTTTTAGCAAGTTTACTAAACTTAGCTTGAGCTGAGTATCTGGCGTTTTCAAAATCCATCCGAGATAGAATATCTCTCGCACAATCTATGGTCATCCGATATTCAAGATCAGATGTCCGAAAGGTCGAATACGTATATCAATCTAACCAAAACTATCTCTTAGCTTCCCTGATACTGTTTTGTATAGGTGATACTTTTGTAGGAAAGTTTATTTTGTCGTCAAGATCAAATTTTACTCTCCGCCGAGTATTTGTTTCAGACTCGGAATAATTGTAAAATTTGCTATTCCTGTATATTAAGACAATTATTTAAATAAAATATTGTATTTATTTATTGTATTTAAATGTATACCTGTAATTGGTTACTTATTGGCGAGACTACCAGATTAGGAAACTTCTATAGAAATGAATACTGTGGGGATCATCAAAGAAATATCCGACGAGGAAGCTCGGGTCCGCAACCTTGTATCGGTTGTGGTGTTGGAGTAAGAGGAAAATCAAAATTATGTGTTAGTTGCGGAGGAAAATTGCTATAGAGAATTTAAACGATACTACGATAAAAACACACATATTAATCATCGTGTTACAATTATAAAGTCTCCACAAGATTACGTGGACAGACAAAAACATAACAGTAATTTAGACAAAGAAAATCATACATAAATATATAATTAGTAACGAATACGTCTCTCATCCAATCTACGTTAATTACGAGGCAAGGCGAGATGGAACAGTCCGACATAAACAACGAAAGGTTCCCCTTGGTACAATTGGTAATAGTGGTTATATTAGATTTACCGTTAGAAATGGTAAACAAGAAAAGGGTTACTACGCTCACAGATTTATCCTTGAATGTTTTATAGGGAGTATCAACAACGGTTTCGTAATTGATCACGTCAATAAAAAAAACTTGATAATCGAGTAGAGAATTTGAGAATAATTACTCAACGGGAAAACTGTCGTAACAAAAATCCTCAAGAAAACAAAAACAATAAACCAAGACATGTAACAGCGTTTCACGATAGTATTATTGAACCGTTTTTGTCGATATCATCCGCTGCTAAATACTTTGATATTAATAAAAAATTTGTGAAACCAGCCGCCGATGATATAATTTTAACAACACATTCGAAAAAATTTAGTCTCATTCACATACTCATAATATTTTTTACATATAAATATTGCAGTTTAGACAAATAATTTTATATATATATATATATATATATATATATATATATATATATATATATATATATATATATATATATATATATATATATATATAATGACACAAATTGCATCGCCGATCGCCAAAAATTGTCACGATGACCAACCCGGACTTTACTATGATATGAAATCCGGGGAGATGTTTAATTATGACGAATATTTTCCAGATGATTTTATCATAATCGATAATGGACCTATTCGACACAAACAACAATTAAAATTAATATATGATAGTCAAATATATGATAACAAAGATGAAAGTTATATCAGATCATGGATATATTATTAACCATTACGAAGACATCATAGAAGAATTCAGAAAAATTAAAAGAGAAATTAAAGGCAATTTGATTCCATTTATAAAACCTCACGTAAATTGAAATGACCCGCCAATCACAGAGTTTACACATAAAATTGCGAGTGAACTTAAATCTATGTTTGTGATACTTGAAAACGCCCCCTTGACATACACATAAAGTTTCTATGGTATCATTATCTCGCGTAATTATACCTTCAACTTCAATATATCCCTCAGATGGAAGAAAGTATCTACTAGTATCCTGCACCTGAAGTTCAATTCTACCTCTTCATCTGGAACCCTTGCATCATACGAATACATCTGATAATTTCTCAGAGATGTATTTTTTAATGCCTTGGCACCAAGATCAAACGCTTCGCTTGGTAGTTCCTCAAACATTTTATATAATTGGTTACCTTCTAAAACGAAGACCTCTAACCGCTATCATATTCGAAACAATATTTCGCTGTTGTTGTATATCCGGTTCTTCAACTAATTCCGCTAATGTTTTATTTACTACTTGATTAACAACTTTAGTGACACACGCTGGCATCTGTTCAGTAGCTGGTAATTTAACAGGTTCAGGTTTAGGTTTACGTAATAATCTCATTATTCTTGACCGCGGAGAAAGCGGAACCAGCTAAATCACCAATCACGCTAATACCCTTATCACAAACAACTCCTAATGCTTTTATCCCAAGTTGTTTTGCGAGTGGTTTCGCCTTTGGAGCAACTTTTGTAAATAGTTTTTGTATAACATCACCAAACCAATCTCCGTAATAAGCTCTATATATGGGTATTCTTCAGCCTATGACTCTAACTTGTTGACGTTGTTGGTCATGTATCATCATCTTATATGATGACCTTTTATCTAATCGCTGCGATAATCATCAACGATTCGCCTAACTTTATCATTTTCGGACCTACCGCTCAAAATTAACAACCTAATCCTCTCTGACAGTGGCTACCTTTGAAATGACGTTTAGTAATATCAGCAAAAGAAATTGTTAGGGACATATAATATGTACACATTTGTACTAGAAGATTGGCATAGATAGGAACGTAATTTAATTCTACAACTCTACCATTTGATGAATTGCATCCGTGGCTTACACAATTTTGGCATAGGGAAATCCACTAGAAAATCTGGATTGAATTTGGAATAAGCGTACGTACTTTCGATTGGTTGATAGGTTGAGTGCGTGATGGGTCTTTTCCCACTCACCCAGGTTTAACATTCATATCATTAGCCCCTTTTTAGGGGTATGATATGACGACCAAATTAAATAGCGCACTCTGTGCGCATAAACGCCAGGAAGATGTGGCACCATTCCATATTCCTGGATAAATTAAATAAATGGCAGTGCAAAATAGCAAACATATGACCCTAGTGGCTGGTTTCACTTTAAATTCAACTATTCATTCATTCACGATTTAGACGATGAGACCACAATAAAAATTAATATCTATGACTACACTTTGAAACAATCGTTGATAGATACCTGTTGCCTCGTTGATAATTTCAGGTGAATTATTTCCTGCTCGTTTTCCCCCGATGAGAACTTCTAATCGTGACACATCATTGACAATATTTTCAGGACAGATATTTAAACTCCCCTCTGTAAAACCCATACCTTTAGTTTTTTCTTAAATTTTGCTTCTTCTCTTTCTTGTCGTTGATATATATATATATATATATATATATATATATATATATATATATATATATATATATATATATATATATATATATATATATATATATATATGTGTGTGTGTGTGTGTGTGTATGTGTGTGTGTGTGTGTGTGTGTTCTTTGTCTATTGCATTTAAATTATGTTTTAAATAAGCTTTCTTTTTGCCTTGCTCTATATATGTTGACCGTAAGGTTTCGCAAAACGTATCATCTAACTTGGTGCCCGTTGTCCATTTCATCGTTACATTAATGATCCTGACTTGAAAGGTTACTGAGTTACAGATAGCATAACATTAATCTAGACTAGTTTTATGCTCAGCGTCAGCTTATACATGGATGAAGGATTGCTTATATGCCACAATTGCTCATTTAACGTCTACTCCATATCAACTTATACTCCATATCAACTTATACTCCATATCAACGTATACTCCATATTAACTTCTACTCTAAATCAACGTATAATCCATATCAACGTATACTCCATATCCACGCATATCAACATGTAGGCAAGGAAATATATGGATCAAGGATGGAAAATATGTCACAGTTGTTTTTATTTCAAATTATGCTCTATATCAAGTTGTAGGTCGGCAAATATTGTACTTTAAAAGCCCTTATCATATGATAGGTTTTAAATCTCTATCAGTTTCAGTATCTAAAGATAGGACAGGAATACGCACAATAGAATAACATGCATCTTGCAGATTATGGTTGTACCTAGACAAAAAACACGAGTGAACACACACATTATATATATACACATATCCTCAATTGGACATTAACCCCCAATCCTCATACAAAGGTCTAGCTACCCAGCCTTCTTGTCCTACAAATAGAAAGACTGCCTCTTTTGTGTAGTGAATAAAATTGATACAATAAGCCAATCTCACACCCAATATAGTAGATCACAGCTTTCCAAGTGGTTATGTTAGATTTGGGGTGAAAAGTGGGGAATAAAATACAGAAAAATGCCGAAGATAAACAATGAGTATAGTGAGTCCAGTGGATTTAAAACTAGGAGGAAAGTGTGTATATAAATGGGTGAAGTAGCCTTTTATAAAGGATTTAAAGGAGAGAAAAGAAGCAATGAGAAAAATGAGTCGTGAGAACTTGAGAACAATACCTTGAACACTATAGGGAGGCAGTGCACCATAGGTACAAAGACAATTCAAAGGCACCTGTGTTATAACATCCCTTACAGGCATCAACATAGTGTTTATTCCCAAGTAATATAAAAGACTGAATAATGAAGATAATATAAATGCGTTTCATTTATATTTCTTTTACATAAGAAATTAACAATAATGGGCTTCAGCTAGGCAGAAAAGTACCTAAACCAAGCAAAACCTACTTGATCAGTTTCTAAAATTTTATACTTTACTGCGAGAAATTATTAAAGTACTTCTAGTTACATCTGCATGATATGGGCTGATATAATACTTCACAAATATTCTTTTTATTTCCAATCACTAAAAATATGAGTTTTTATTTCTTTAAATGTTATGTCTGGTGTAAGGGAGATAACTTAATGATGTACATTAGGTGTGGTCCTTTTATTTCTTCCAATATGTTATCTATGTAATATATATTTTTTCCGGAACACATATATTAACTTCAATGGAATTAAATTATTCAAATATATATTACTGATAAAGTGAGAACCTAAATTCCAGGCTTCTTTTTTTAGTTGAGCTTCTAAGAGTGATAATGTGACTAATTAAAGAAGAGCGTATTCAATTTCAAGGCAGGAATGTGTATATAAATGGACAATTAGAGCAGGACAATTAAAATCAAAATTGGAAGGAATACCGTATCTTTCATAAATTATCTAACATATCAGAATATTCTTTATGATTCAAATAATCTATCTACAAGTGGACCAGGAGTGTCCTTTATCCTTGCCTATGACATGCCTTGCAAGAACAAGATAGTTGTTTTTTATACTTAATTTTCAATCCTAAACTATTCAATATTTGGCTGCAATTAACTATATAATCTTTACATAACTTATTTTGTTGCATATATGCTAATCTTGGAGCTGACTACACAGACATAAAGACACCAGTCTGCATATGTTATAGCTATAGTTACAAAAGCCCCCTTCCAAAGCCAACTTGTGTTATTTTCTGAAGATTTCATACAAGGTATTCTTAACATACTGTCATTATGTGATCAAAAATGTTCAGCATCCATTTGTTTTTCCTACATCAAACTAGTTCAGTTCATAAATACTGACCACATGTATGCGTTTCTATTAATACAATGTGAGGCTCTTCTTTCCTATAGGTATCGCGGTACCAATTTATTTTTTCCATAGATCTCAATGCTAATGTTCTGTGAAATAAATGTCCTTTCTATCCTACTCCAGCATGCATGTCACACACTGTCACAGAGAACAATCTTAGATCATCGATTTGACATGGACAAAACCAGTAACTTCACTGCATTTGAGAGACATAACTCTGCTGGAACTAAGAAAGGCTAAGAGTTATCTAGTCACAACAGACCCAGTTTCACCCAGGTGTCCCACATTTTTAAAAAAGAATCATAGAAAATACCAAATATTATTTAAATATGAATTAACTTAATCTCACATGTTGCCAAGAGGCTTAACTTTTTAAAGCCTAACAGAAAGTATAACTCTTACATAATGCACCAATCACAGCTAGTGTTGTTGTTTATTTCTGAATGCAAGGTTGCCGGTAACAACAGCAAATGCAACTTAAATTAACACCCTCGACGATTTTGACGATGAAGAATTATCGCATTTGAAGTGGATGAAATTGGAAAAGGAATTATAAATATAGGAACTGAGCCCACCTTATCTTGTTGCATTTTGGATCAGGAGAACGTACGAGAACCACATATGTTGAAGCAAGTGAGTAACCTTGTGATATCGCTGTCATCGTGGGGACAAAAGAAATGTATTAATGTGGCTAATAAATAGGCATTCTAATTACAAAACAGCAATGTTCTCTAACATTTGCCAACAGCATGTACATTTTTCATTTTCAACATGATTTCGCTCATAGTCCTACAACCAAACACAGGCTTCATTATATAAAAGAAAGGTTAACTTTTGTTATGAATACATACAAATGTCTTTTTTATCTTTTCTTTCTATCTTTCTAAATTTTCAGAATATTCTAGTATGGGATAACTCTTTTTGCTTGACAGATAAAACATTTGCTTATGATTACATGTATGTTATCTGGTTAATTTATTCACCTATACTATGTTGTTGCGTGAGAACATTATAGGCGGTTTTGTCAAGCTCTGTCCTTGTCGAGAGGTGTTTGCCAATTATCTAAATAATTATAGTGTCATATAAGACTTTTCTGAAAACATACCATGGTTTTCATAATTTACCAAAGCTATTATAAAATTATTTTCAGTATATTCGTCTTTTCAAGTGACTTGAGCGATTCTTTCCTAAAACGGGTATAATAGGGTATTTAATATCGTTATTATGTATAATGTGCCAGTCACTCTGATCTGCTAATGTCAAATAGCTCAGCGGGAGACACGTTATAGCCTAGTATTTACTGTTAATTTGATATTCTGCTTTAATTCGCGGTTCGTTATGTTCAATGGCGTATGTATGAATTGTCGTACATGTGCGTCAGAATGTGGTTTGCCGATATTTTTTTTGATACGATAAAACGCAGTATGAACAATATTCTACATTTAAGAATTCGGTGATTAAAGTCAATGCTGTTCGCTTTATTGAGCCTAGAAAATGGGCTTCAGTGTTGATATTTGAATTAGTTTTGTTTCTTCGGTGGAGTTAGAAAATAAAATGGAAAAGTAATAGGTTTCAGAGATCATAGATATCTCTATAAATAGTGTATAGCTGAATCATATTTTGATTTTAAATGTTAGGGCAAGCTTCTAGGTCAGCCAAGGCCATATCTTAGTCCTTTGTATATTGAACGTTACATCATTTGTATATCATATGTGACGATCGTTTCACCACATGACAAACTTTAAACCAATTATGAAGACTAACTACCTTTTTGACTATTCATGAGTAAACATGATCTATGACGGGTGTCATTAACACTAAAACAATTTGACTGACAGAAACATTAGTACCCATGCCAGGTCGTTATCTTTGCAATAGTAAGCCCCAGTTTACAGCCTCATCAGCATACGTCACGAGGATGGTCAACAATTCAATGAAATCAAGTTGGTTACTTATTTCTTATTCCGAATGCAGAAAAGAATAAACAACCAATTACTTATCCCCGATTAAAATATTATCACATATGTTTATATAACTATTCATTATTCACACAGAACGTAATTTGTTACAACTTAGTTAATGCAGAAGAAAGCTTTTAAATTCGAGTGCTACATAAAGCTGAATATAGTCAGGGCACGAACTATATATACAAATGGTTTATGATATTGATAAGAATACGTGTTTATTAATTTAATATAAGATTAATTAGTTGTGTTAGGCATTTGGGTCGTGTCTTATGATGCATGGCTTTAAGTGTTAGTTTTCGGGTTCGAAAAGCGTATTAATGACCAAGTTACTGTATCGATTGTTTGTACTAATTGAACTACTGTTAAGAAGATTTTGATTTCAACGCAGTCGCCAACCACAGGACAACAAGTCAGCGAGTCAACAATCCAGCGACTCATTTGACGACATGAAGCCAGAAGAAATCTGTCGCTTTCGGGGACACTAGCTCTTTGAGATATTCAGCGGGGTATGACTCCAAATCCAAGACCTATACTAAAGAACCCCAGATAGCTAGAATCGATGTAGTGTAGCCGATTGCGTTTCCACTATAATAATTTTACCAAATTAAAAACACACTTAAGGGATTTTGTTTCAACGCCTCCTTGGCGTTTTCAAAGTAGGTATGTTTTCCAACAGAAGGCAATGTTTGGAGAACATTCGTTTAGAGGATTTCGAAATATTTGCGGCTATATACATGAAGTCGGGTAAAACAGGTGCTTTAAGAAGGTTTTTCATTACATATACAGTTGGGAAAGTACTTACCACTTTAGAGAGCTTTGACATGGACCCTTCACTGCAATTATATCTTTAGGAGATATAGTCCACCTACGAAGGAAGTTCTGAAAAATAAATCTAATTGTCTGTTTAGTTCTACTTACTCCAAACTATTTAAAATCTATATCATATATACTTTGTGGAATAATGACGAGTATGTATGGAACATTGATAAAGGATTGCATTACTTCCATGTTTAAGATTGCCATTTTATCTAAAGTGTATTAAAGTAATGTTTTATTCATTTATATTAAAGTAAGTTTCTAAAATATAATAAGATTAATTTCATTTATTTCTAAAGCACAATTATATATATATTAATGGAATGAAAATAAATGCTGCGCAAGCGACAAAAAAGGCAATGTACATCGCTGTGCTGTATAAACCTAGCAAGAGTAAGTAAGCTATACGATTGTTGTGTGGAATAATTGTATGATGTTACTAAGGGCATTATACATTACATGCTATTTTCGCTTGTTCTCAAGAAATCTAAGTCTGCTCTGTAAGAAATATAATTCTTCAAGCCACGTAGATTTCAAGATTATACATTGGCGAATGTCCAATGCATTAACTAAAAAGATTGGGTCTAACTTTGTGTCGAATGACGTAAAACAAAATGGTTCTTACATCATTGAGAATAAACATCTCTGCTAGCCTGGTCTACTGAAGGATGGCCATATTTGGTTTGGCATGATCCAGACGAATATAAATAAAAGCGCATATCGCCCAGGTCAATTCGTCATACCCAGAAGATGGCAAGAGTTTGTATTTTTCATTACAAGATGTAGCTGTATCCCATCGTCGTGGCGACACTCTTTTAGAAAAGCCTGATCACGTTCATCTCTCACCATGGACAATGACGTTCCTTAACTTACGAGTAATTCCTTCTTATTGCAAGAAATGAGAAGAAGGTTTTGAAAAGCTAATCACAGTCTTTACATAACAAACGTTTCATATATATATATATATATATATATATATATATATATATATATATATATATATATATATATATATATATATATATATATATATATATATGTATATATATATATATAATCAATCAATCAATCCTCTCTGCGCCGTCTGGTGCTTGAGGCAACAGCAAGGGAGCACCATTTTCGTCTGTCGGCATCTATTGCAGGGGCGGTCTGATAGGTGAGGCCTCTGGTCTTAAGGTCTCTCTCCACTGTTCGTCGCCAGGTCTCTTTGGGTCTGCCACGGTTCCTTTTCCCCTGTGGGGTCCATCTCAGTGCCACCCTTGGTAGTGAGTCAGGAGGCATTCTGCAGACATGGCCGAGCCATCTCCATCGCCGAGTTGAAATGATCTCAGAGATGGTGCTTGCACCCGCTCTGTGCCGAAGTTCCTCATTTGAGATCGTGTTTGGCCAGAAGATCCTCATGATGCGTCGCAGGCATTTGGTTTGAAACACTTCGAGCTTGTGTTCTATGTTCGCAGTGGACTTCCAACACTCTGAGCCGTACAAAAGGACGCTCAACACGTTGCTCTTGAAGATACGGATCTTCGTGTGGACACTGAGGTTTCTTGTCCTCCATATGGGCTTCAGCATTGCGAAGGTCTGGTTGGCCTTGCCGATTCTTGTGACGACTTCCCTTGTGCTATCTCCATCTGTGGCGACATTACTACCCAGGTAAGTGAAATCGTCTAGTTCTTGCAGAGGCTGGTCGTTGATTGTGATTGGGTTGCCCACTCCAGTATTCTTCCTCAAGACTTTTGTCTTCCCTATGTTGACTCGAAGACCTATGGTATTTGCTGTCTGTACCAACTGTTGTGTCTTCTGTTGAATATCCTGGTGTCTGCTTGCCAGCAACCCGATGTCGTCGGCATAGTCCAGGTCATCCAGCATTGAGGTCAACGTCCATTGTATTCCATGCCTCTTGCCCTCTGTGATGCGGCGCATGATCCAGTCAATGGCCAGTGAGAAGAGAATTGGAGAGAGAATGCATCCTTGCTTCACTCCGGTTTCCACCTTGAATGGTTCAGTGAGTTGGTTGTTGTGGATTACTCTGCACTCAGAGTTTTCATACAGGGACCTGATGACATTAACAATTTTCTTGGGGATGCCATAATGTCGTAGGATCCTCCACATAAAGTCTCGGTGCAGGCTTTCGAAGGCCTTCTCAAAGTCCACAAAGACCACATAAAGGGATCCATTCCATTCATGAGACTGCTCAAGTATCTGCCTCAATGTGAAGATATGGTCGATGCAAGATTTGCCTTTCCTGAAACCTGCTTGTTCCTGGCGTAGGATGCCGTCCACAGCTGTTGTGATGCGTTGAAGAATGATGCGGCTAAAGATCTTACTGGAGAGGGATAGCAATGTGATTCCTCGCCAGTTGTTGCAGTTTCCCAGATCTCCTTTCTTGGGAAGTTTAACTATGATTCCGGTTTTCCAGTCATTTGGTGCTTTTTCACTATCCCATATCTTTTGGAGAATCTGGCAAAGAAGCTTCGGCGTCTCTGTGTCTTCTGCCTTCAGCTTCTCGGGACACACTCCATCATCGCCAGGTGCCTTTCCATTCTTCAGCTTGTGAATGGCCTGCTTGACCTCCTCAACAGTGATGTCGTTGCAATTGATGTCAAGGTCCTGCTCTGCTTCAGGAATGTCAGCGAGCACGGGTAGGTCTGGGCGATTCAGGATATACTCGAAATGTTGCTTCCATCTTTCCATCTTCTCCTCCTCCACTGTGACATAGTTTCCACCCTTGTCTCTCACTGGAAGATCGTGGTGCTCACTATAGTCGCCCTTCAGTTTCATTGTGTTCTGATACACCGTTTTCATGTCTTTCTGCCCTGATGCTACCTCTGCCTCCTTTGCTAGCCTCTCTGCGAATTCTCTCCTGTCTCTCCTTGCTGATTTCTTCACCTCCTTGTCTTTTCCGCCATACTCCTGCATAATTCTCTCTTTCAGTCTTGGTGATTTTGAATCCAAAAGTCGCTTCTTGATCTGTCTTCTCTCTTCTATGCGAGTCCATGTCTCTTCTGATATCCACTCTGTCTTCCTATTATTCCTGTAACCTAAAACTTCTTCTCCCGCTTCCTTCATTGCTCTGTTAAAATTGTGGATGGTCAGCGCTGTCTCATCTCCTAGAGCACTAAACCGATTCCTTAAAGCCAGCCTGAATTCATCCTTCACTTTTGGATTCTTTAGTTTGACCACATCAAAGCGTTTATTCATGAAGACCCCTATCCTAACTTTCCTAAGCTTCAAAGTCACCTTGGCCACCAGAAGAAAATGTTCGCTGCCAACGTCAGCGTTCCGCATCACTCGCACATCCTGCAAAGAGTGTTTCCACCGACCGTTGATGATGATGTGGTCGATCTGGCTCTGGGTTCTGCCGTCTGGTGACATCCATGTAAGCTTGTGTATGTCCTTGTGCTTGAACAGAGTCCCTCCTATGACCAAGTCATTCTCTTGACAGAAGTTGACCAGCCTTTTCCCGTTGTCAGTCATCATGCCTATTCCATGGCGCCCCATGGTCCTCTCTCTATCTTTGTTGTTGCAGCCAACCCTAGCGTTGAAGTCGCCAAGCAACATCAGCACGTCATGTCGGGGGACGTCCTCTAGAACGGTTTGAAGAGCGTGGTAGAAGGTATCTTTGTCCTCTTCTTCCGCGCCGTCTGTTGGTGCATAGGCCACTACAACTGATAGTTTGGCGTACTTGAAGTTAATCCTGACGTACAACAGGCGTTCATTTACTGGTTTCCACTGTAAGACGGTGTTGGCCTTGTTCTTGTTGATAATAATGGCGACTCCTTCCCGGTGGTCATTGTCCTTCCTTCCGGACCAGATGATGACTTCTCCGGAGCTCAACTTCTGCTTGCCGGTACCAGTCCATCGAGCTTCTGTTACACCCATGAGGGTCAGGTTGTAGTGATTCAACTCGCTCACTGCTTGTGCCAACCTTCCAGTCTGGTTGAGCGTTCCCAAATTCCAGCATCCAACTCTAATCCATGTTTTGGGCGACAGGAGTTCCACTATCGGGGTGGGGACATCCTTGCGGTTTTGTTCCCCAACCGTCACAAAGCCAGTTGCCTGGTCTGCTTCGCTCCCAGTGCCGTTTGTATTTTGTTCCCTTGTTGTCGTTTCCGTAGCAAGAGTTGTTTTAACGGGGTGGGGTCGCTAGCCCTAAGCCCAACCCTCCTCCTTTTTCAGTCGGGCTTGGGACCGTCCTTGGCGGAGTTATATATATATATATATATATATATATATATATATATATATATATATATATATATATATATATATATATATATATATATATATATATACATATATATACATATGATATTATACCGATAGAAATAATTCAAAATCTATTTATTCACTAAGTTGGATTGCTTGTAGCTACGCGACTGTTATAGTCTTCACAGAGTCAATTCAGATTTAAGTATTTCTTATGTCATTGTACTTGTTGGATTGAGCGTACACGGAAATAATTCGGATTTCCTTACTCGCAACGTTAATGTGTTATCATTTGTTTTAAAAAGAAAAGGAAATCAAAATGCATCTGTAAATTGTTATTAAGCCATAGTAGTGATTTATAGCATTATTTAGGGCATTGGTATTTTATAAGTCTCTGGTCACAGTAATTAAATATCAGACACTACTCTTCTCATTACTTAAAACCTGATATTGTACAATAATAAATAAATATATCTATAGGAAAATCATAGGTCCAAATTGTATCATGAACTATTCCTAAAATGAACATACGTATTGTTGTTTGACATTATTGGATGTCACACATTGACTCAATTTAATTCTTTTGAGATTGTATGTGGACAAATTATCAAGCGGAATAAGACCAGGTACAGACTATGACACAGTACATGTTACGTTACTAATAATTAGGGCAGAACCGACTTTTGATCCGGAAATCGGATTCCACCGGATAGTATGAACTTCCGAGTAATCGGAGTCGGACAAGCCAGGAACGACCGATTCGGATAATAAAAATAATAAAGTTGAATTTCTATAGCACCGTGTCTAATACTGCGTGTCATTCGATAGTGCGTTAACAAAGTTAAATAAGAAGTCAGAAAACTCCAATATGGTCAACACAACCACGCTGTGAGACAATCTATTTGAACTGGCGGGTAAAAACCGGAAAAGAAGCCGGATATGGTAAAGTACTAAGTAACATGCTAGACACGGCAAAACCAGATACCAGAAACCCGAAAACGGAAGATGAAATTTTTTTAGAAAAAAATACTGATTTAGCATTTCAAATTAATTGAATCGTATCCGGAATCGGAAAAATTTCATGCCCAAAATCCGGAATCGGAAATCGGTAGAAAAATGCTAATCGGTTATACCCTACTAATAATTGTAAATTATGTATATTGACTTAATCTATATGAGACTAGCAAATACAAGATAATCTAACAATATATTTATTTATGACGGTGCCTTGTGGTGTCTTGTTTTCCGTAAACTTTCTAATAGTTGAGATCCACTGATAGGAATGTATGCATATACTTTGCTTGTCAGATTTCACATCTGTATGGTTCCAATTATCGTTAATTCATTGCGAATGTTCCAGAGTCTAATTGTTCTGATTATGTTGACCATAAACTTGGGTACTTTTGCTATTACGGCAGCCACAATTGTATTTAATCTATCTATCTATCTATCTATCTATCTATCTATCTATCTATCTATCTATCTATCTATCTATCTATCTATCTATCTATCCATCCATCCATCCATCCATCCATCCATCCATCCATATATATACATATATATATATATATATATATATATATATATATATATATATATGTGTGTGTGTGTGTGTGTGTGGGTGGGTGGGTGGATGGGTGCGTGTGTGTGTGTGTGTGTGTGTGTGTGTGTGTGTGTGTGTGTGTGTGTGTGTGTGTGTGTGTGTTAATCACTAGACCAATAAGTCATATCCAGCAAGGTTTGTGACCTTAAATACCTTGAGAATTATAGTAGTTAGAATTAATACGGATAATACTGATAAGAGTAGCGGTGATAGTAATAGAACAATTAGTAGCCAAATGAATAGAGCGGGTAATACTGCTAACAGTAGCAAAAGAACAATTAGTAGCTAAATGAATAGAGGGAGTAATACTACTACAAATAGTAATCAAATCGACAGTTGAACTAGACGTATTAAGCAGCAATATTGACTGTAATACTAACAGCAGTAATGTCGATTGGTCGTTGTATTTGTAGAAAAGAAGTAACTAAATGTAATATTAGTAGAATAAATACTAATAGCAGTTGTAGAATACGAAAAGTTTAATAGTTATGGTAATAGATGAAGTTGTTGTAGGGTTTAACGCCATTTCGCAGCACAAGATAGGCTATACATGGCGACGATAATAACTGGTGGAGGTAGAACCCTAGAAAACCACGGAAAGAGCCATCAGAAGCTAGTGGCAGGCTTTTTCATTTACCCATGTTAGCCATGCCCAGGACTCCAACCCACGCAGGCAGAGGTGAGATGGTAGTATCGGTGGTTTTGACCACTCAGCCACTCGGGGCTCCAATAATTGAAGTAATTCGAGTAGTATTATTAATAATATTCATAACCGCTCCGGTGGCCTAGTGGTTAGAGCGTCCGTCCCGGAAGCGGGATGTCGTGGGTTCGATCCCCGGCCGAGTCATACCAAAGACTTACAAAAATGGTACTAACAGCTGCCTCGCTTGACGCTCAGCATTAAGAGGTTAGTGTTAGGACTGGTTGGCCTGGGTCAGGATAATGTGACTGGGTGAGACATCATGCTACATGTCTGCGGCATGATGTATCAGTGCTAGACATCACTATAAACTGCCTCACTGCAGACATCGTAGCGATATGACTGACAAATTGTTAAAGCTACGTTAAAAATCCTAATCAAACAAACAAACAAAAATAATATTGATAGCACGTATAAGTAAAAATAATAATACTATTAGTAGTGATCGTATAAGTAACATTTCTAGTAACAGTGAAGGAAGTCGAGGTATATAGTTATATTTACGAGCCTACTACATTCAGAGTGAGACCGGCCGATGTACAATGTGATCGATATGTATGCGGCACTGCAAGGTAATTTTACATTTATGCTTTTATATTCATGTTTTCCAGCTAAGCTATTCATGTACAGACTATATCACCTGAATTAGATACAGCTCTCATAGGTTACACTGTAAATTCAAACTAACATTACTACATGGACAAGAATAAATAGGTCACTTTATGACGTAGCTCGTTGCTACGTATTTAAAAAGCTCATTGCAGGGATTATTCGTTTTGTTTATAGCAACATGACGTGGTCTGCTGAAAAGAGGCACGCACGTATTTTACACCGAAGAGAGCGACGAGCTTATTTGGAAAAGCTGACTTCTGTCGAAACTAATAAAATGTTGTAAGTACAATTTCTCTTATTTTTGATTTTGTTAACAAAGCACATTTTTGGCAGGGCATGTTGTCTATAACAAATATCATTCATAATACCAGTATGAATTGCTACGGAGTCTATGTTTGAATTCAAAATGACTTTACTTTGTATGAGGTAGGTACACCCGAAATCGCGTGTCAAATCTTTGAGACCCAGGAAAGTTTTTATTATTATCATGATTGCGTTTTGAAAAGGCATCTTTATTTGTATTATTATCTCTGTATTGCGTAATAACGGAGATTCTTTATTTGTATTATTATCTCTGTATTGCGTATTAAAGGGGCATCTTTATTTATATTATTATCTCTGTATTGCGTATGAAAGGGGCATCTTTGTATTATTATCTCTGTATTGCGTATTAAAGGGGCATCTTTATTTGGTATTATATTAGTTGCTTATTAAATATTACAAGTTTATGTTGTATCACCTGAATAGCAAATTTAAGGTCATTTTAATTTTGTACCATCTTGATTGCTTTTTGAAGGGGTCATCTTTGGTTTGTAAAATATCAGTTATCAGACGGATTTGGTAAGATAGACAGGTTCTGATTGTAATGTTACTGGTTCAAACCTTGTCCTGGTCATACAAGGGCTGCATAAATTTTGTTTATGAATTGCTCATTATGTGTTGATATTCTGTTAATCAATACTTTAGTCATCTTGTATTGCCTAGAGTCCCATTAAAATATAGTATTATTACTTTTGTTGAAAGAGAATCCTAAGATTTGGAAACAATGCGATGATGCTCTAAAATCTGATTTGCAGAATCTGAATGTAAACTATGTGACTTACCGAAATATCACTCCGATTTCAGACCTGCGAAAACGGTCCTCGTGATAATTTTAAACAGTTATTATTATTTAAGATAATTAATTGATACCAAGAAAAGCTTTGAAAGTCAGATCTCATCATATATATTTACTTTTGAATGAAACTTTACGATAATATGCACAAACTGAGTATAACATTACACAAAATATCAAGAAAGGTATGTTGTCAATAAGAATCACACTCCGGATCATTGACACCAAATTCGGAGATAAACACAGCTAGACCAATGGGTCTAGACCAGGTAATTTCGTCATCTTACACAACATGACTTATGCACTTAAGTACCCACTCATCTTGCCATTGACCCACATACATTTCAAAGCACAGGTTTACTCGTCAAACGTTTCTCAAATATCGCCAGCTTCAACTCCTATATGTTGAAATACTTCCAAATGTCAAAGTGCATACATAAGATGCCTCCCTTTGGAATCACGTACACATATTGAGTGATTGACAATGTTTTATAATGACTGCACACCAACTGTTTTTACTGATGTGGCAGAAAGAGACGATCCCCCGGGAATTCAAAACCCACGTGTATAAACGCAAAGGTAACCGCCAGGCCTGCGACAACCACCGGGGTATATCCTTACTCTCAAATGCAGGAAAGGCAATCGCCAGAATCCTACTGAACCGTCTCACTACACACAATGACTATGGACTACTTCAAAAAACCCAGCGTGGATTCCGAAAAGAACGTTGGACCATCGACATGGTCTTTGCAGCGAAGCAGCGACAAGAGACATGTCTAGAGCAAAACACCAACCTTTTATCAAACTACGTCGACTTCACAAAGGCCATTTATACTGACAGTAGAGAAGGCCTGTGGAAGGTAATGTCCAAACAGGGATGCCCAAGAAAATCAATATCCATGGTGCACCAACACTGTTCAATCTATTGTTTTCCGCCATGCTGACTAATGTTTTCATACACGGAGAGCTTGGATATGGCATCAGGTACCGAACAGATGGAAAACTATTCAATCAATGGAGGCTTCAAGCGATAACGAAGGTCATCCCAGACACCATCAGGGATGTCTTATTTGCTGATAACTGCGCCTTAAATGCTGGCTCAGAAGCCGACCTCAATGCAGCGTTGAAACGTTCATCAGTTCCTGCACAAGCTTTAATCTCACCATCAGTACCAAGAAAACTGAAGTCCTGCATCAGCCGGCCACTGGAAAGCCCAACGCTGAGCATCCATACCAAACTAATGGTCTACGTGGCAACTGTGCTCCCCACAATACTTTACGCATCCGAAACGTGGACGGTGTACCAATGCCACGCCAGGAAGCTGAACCACTTTCACACCTTAGGTCTCAGGAAAATACTCCACATCAAGTGGCACGACAAGGTTCCAGACACTGAAGTATTTGACCAAGCAGGTCTGCCTATTATAAACACCATCCTGATGTACTGCAGCTATTCTGGGTGGTACATGTTGAATGCATATCAGACCATCGGCTGCCTAAGAGACTATTATATATTAGTAGCCTTGTCATATGATGTAATTAATGAGTTAAATTTCAAATTGACCATCTATATACATATGTATTATTACAGAAAAAGAAATTTAAATGACAAAAATTACCTAAAATTCTTCCCAGCAGATACAAAATTTAAAAACTAAAGTACGGTAGACATAAATCAATTAAAATGCAAAATATGTACTTACAAAATATCCATTGAAATAAATTAGTGGGAAAAGAGGTCATCCGTTAATAATGGTGAAAGAGACTCACGTGATCATAACTGAAGCATTATGTTTCAAAATACAACTAGGAAATATCATGTTGCTTACGTAATTACTCTATAAATGATAAATTGTATAAATTTTATATACGTTTTACTTAGATATAAACCAAAGCGCAAAACACTCCACCTAACATTCACATATACACACCGTTCCCACCTCTTCCTTCATGGCAACAGTGGATATATCTGTATATATGTTTACCATCCCATTGAAGGTTACTCTGTGGTTTCCAAAAGGTATTAGTTTTGTTTGTTAACCACAAGTGTTTGTTATCGGCAAATATAACCATATGACTGTATTTCTAGTAAAGTTAATTGTTTTTGCATATGTGGAGTGTTATTGCTGTTGCTGTCTATAGGACTCATGGTACTAACTGTAATAAGATAAGTGGGTCGGATTTCGGATTAACAACATAACAGAATTGATGGTGATACAAAAACAATATTTAACAACGAATAATTGGACTGAGAAATTAGTATGATTGTTATGTGCGCGTATAGGATTCAAATATTGGATCAATTAACAAAAAACGCACTGACTTAAAATAATGAAAGTACAATTAAATAACCTCACACGGTACAATGACAAGGGGTAAATCGTTCAGTGATTTCATAACGAAAATAATTTCTTTTACTGAAATAGTAAAAAATATAATTTGCTCATATAGCAGAATGTAAAAGAGCGAAATTATGTAAACAAAGGACATGTACAAATTATCTTTCCATTCCAAAAAACACAGCGTTTTACCAACCTCCAAAACGGAATTTAACCCCATCTCCTTGACAGTTACCCCCACCACGCCAATACTACTACTGCTACTACTACTACTACTACTACTACTGCTACTACTACTACTAATAATAATAATAATAATAATAATAACAAAATCAACAATAATAATAATAATAATAATAATAATAATAATAATAATAATAGCAAAATCAACAATAGCAATAATAATAATAATAATAATAATATTTATTATTATTATTATTATTATTATTATTATTATTATTATTATTATTATTATTATACTAATAATGACTTTGTATAGCGCCTAATTTTACAAGCTTCAAATTCTTTGCAACATCTTAAATGATATGACTACAAAAACAAAACAAACATCATCCTTTTTAACATGGTCAAAGGAGGTCGAGTAGTCTCAAATGCTAGCATTTATAAATAACTCGTATCTAACCTGAGTTCGTGTAGATTCAATTTTTTGAAAGGTCAACATGGGCACTTGATAAGGCTTGCCAGTGCCTTCATTTGGGTCGGTTGTCCTTCCTTTGGTCTTCTTATGTTATTCTTCTACTAAATATACTAATCACCATATATAACCTTGTATGTGCCAAAGAGAAAAAGGGGGGTGGTCAGTACGACAGATCTGTAAACGTTGATATTTGTACCACTCTTGAGACTGGTATTGTAACACACTGGTTTATAGAGAATGCTGTTTGCCTTGGCTAGTCTGTTGTCAATATCTTTGTCGATCTTGGCATAAGAGGATATTACATAGCCCCGGTAGGAGAACTCGTAGACTACATTCAGCTCTGTCTCTTCAATGATTATGTGAATATGCTTGGTGGCTAGTTCTCTTCCTTGGGAGCAGGCTGGTGAAGTACCTCGGTGTTCCTTAGGCTGACCTTAAGATCAAAGAGCTGGCAAGCCTCTGCAAAACATGTTCTTACGTGCCACAAGGCAGCTTCTGTGTGGGCAGCAAGAGCAGCGTCATCTGTTAAGAGAAATCTGTTCAATTTTCCCAAGGTCTTGGTGTAGGCCACACGGCGCCTTCAGTTAAAGAGGTTGCCGTGAGTACGAAATTGGATAGAGATGCCATCTTCGTCATTGAAGTCTTCTGTTGCTTTTTGGATCATCGTACTGACGATGATTGAGAACAAAGTAGGGTCTACAACGCAGCCCTGTTTCATGCCATTTACAAATGGGAAGGTCTGTAACATTTCGTTATTGTTTCTGACCTGACCAAGTTGGTTTTCATGCAGTCGGATGATCCTGGTAATGAATTTTGGAGAAAAGAGAGCTATTCATGGATTTTCCACATTCCATTTCTGCTCACCGTTTAAAATAACTTTGTCAAGTCAACAAATATGACGTATAGTCCTTTGTTTTATTGTCGAAATTTCTCATGGATCTGTCTTAGGACGAACACCATATCAGTTGTGCCCCTCATGGTTCTGAAGCCACATTGACTCTCTGGAGCATGTTCTTCTCCAACTGTGGATACCAGTATGTTCAGCAACACTCTAGCAAGGATTTTGCCTGCTATGGAGAGCAGAGTTATCCCACGATAGTTTAAGCAGTCATACTTGTCCCCTTGTTTTTTGTGCAAGATGTTGATACCTGCGTCTCGGAGGTCTTGTGGAAGTTTCCCTTGCTAACAGCAGCAAATGAAGAACTCGTGAAGTTTGGTGTGTATTGCTGGGCCTCCAGGATTACATATCTCTGGCGGGATACCGTCTTTTCCTGTAGCCTCTCCAGTCGTCAGCTGTTGTATGGCTTTTACAGTCTCTTGCAGTAAGGGCGTCTCATCGAGTTCCATCTTTGGTGGTTGTTGTGGGAAGCAATCAATATCTGCCTCCTGGACTGTACGGATAGTGCTGAAGAGGGCGTGGAAGTGACCTGACCAGCGGTTTAGGATAGATTCTCGGACAGTGAGTAGTTCTTGGCCATCTGTACTACGCATGGGGCTCTGTATTTGGAATGGAGGACCATACACTGCTTTCAACGCTTCATCTAACCCCATGTAATCAACAGTGTCAGCGTAAAGCTGGGTTCTTTCTGCATGTTTTTTCCACCATTCATTTTGTATGTCGCAGAGCCTGCAATGGAGGTAGCTGCAGATACGACAGATGGCTGCTTTCTTCTGTGTACGGGATGTTGGAGAGAGGTGGAATTGGTACACTGGTGTCTTTTTTGGCAAGCAGTTCTTGTTTTTTTTTCTCAAACCAGTCGTTGGTTCCCTTAGCGGTGAATCAAAGCATTTATTCTGAGGTTTGCAAATAGCAGCCTTGATGTGATTCAACATCTCTTCAGGTAGATCTGGCGACAAATTTGGTTCTTCAAGTCTAGAATGCAGGCTCTCCTGAAAATCTCCATTGACGCCCGCACACAAAAGGTTTTTGATCTGGAACTTTCGGCTCTGGATACTTCATTATTGTCGGGACCTGAGATTGAAGTGAAAGTAGAGTTTGCATCTGTCAAGACTATGATCTGTGTGGTACTCTGCACTGGGCATCACTCTGTTATGAAGGACATATTTTAAGTCCCTCTGGCTATCTTT
This sequence comes from Unio delphinus, assembly GCA_029339505.1. Classification (NCBI taxonomy): domain Eukaryota; kingdom Metazoa; phylum Mollusca; class Bivalvia; order Unionida; family Unionidae; genus Unio; species Unio delphinus. The sequence goes on along the minus strand of JAQISU010000046.1, from coordinate 14,710,395 downwards.
CTGCAGAAATACGGTGATCGTGACAGTGAGCCCTAATTTTACTCATAAGTAAAGAAGCAGGCGCCTATTTTCATTTCAGCCACAAACGTTATGTTTCCCAGGAACAGTTTTCCAGACTTCAGAGTCTTTGCGCACTCTAGCATTGAAATCTTTGAGCATGATTATTTTGTCTCTCCCTGGGACGCTCTTGAGCAGTCTCCGCAAGTCAGCGTAGAATTTATCCTATTCAGAAGGATCCGCCTGGAGTGTTGGAGCATATACACTGAAAAGTCTGACATCTTGCTGGTTCCCTAACGAGAAACGCATGGATATAATGCAGTTGGTGTAACCATTCGAAAGGTTTGTAAACTAGGTGGCGATTGAGTCACTGATCACGAAACATACTCCTGAAAGGCGTTGGTCAGTCTTTGTTTTTCCTGAGGGTGTATCCAGAGCCACATTCTCTCTGAAAAGCGGAGTTCACCACGTGCAGCAATGTCCACACCAATGCGAAAGAGTTTGTGTGCGATTAATGCAGATCGTCGTTCCGGTCTGTTACTATCGGTTGAGTCTAGAGTTGTTCTGATTTTCTAACAAGCTAGTTTTAGTCTTTTCCCACGATATGAGGTAGGTGGGGCATGCCTTGTGTTTCCGCTGTGTTTCGAACGCGTTGGAAGATGCATGTTGGCTGCGGAAAGCCAACTGGGTGTACGGAGGCGAGCTTTGGTTAGGTCACCTTGTATAGGCCCCTCTCCATGTATAGCAAGCAGCGCTGTCCCTACATAAGGCTGCTAAATAAACTTAAATATATTTATGAGCACATGGGAGTTTGGAAATACTAAAGTGAAACAAATAGTCTGAAGAACAAGATTGCAAACACTGATGATTCTAATTATTGAAATAAAATACGTAAACTAAGAGACATAATTAATAATTTAAGTTTTGTGATGACATTTTGATCCTTGTTTAAGTTAACTTCTAATTCAATGTGCCCTAATCACCTGTATTTGCTTGAACAAACTACCTGAACGGGTAACATACAATGCAACATTTGATACCCATACAAGACCTCGAAGTAATAGTTTGCATCAAAGAGACATGTAAGGTGACGTATTTGTGACCTAGTTCGAATCTGACAGGTAATTTAACTCGTACGTAACCTAACCGGTTGTTATACGCTTCTGAAATACTTTACACGTATTGGTTGGCTTGTTTATAGCAATGATATTTGCCGGAAAAGACAGGACACACCAGCCAGAAACAGGATTAAGCCCAGTGAAGACAAGTCTTACTAGTATATGGGTAGTAATTCAGGAACATAGAAGATACATGACACAATATCTATCTAGCAAGTAGATTGAGAAAATAGAACCTCAGATTAAATCTTGTTCTGGTTTAACACGATACTGTAATGAGCAAGCTGAATCTAGCTGAATGTCAGTCTATTGATGCGGTATTTCAATCGCGTTAGACGACAATTAGCTACCAGAATGTTCAATCAACGAGTTTGTCTATTGTGATATTTTCATATTTCACCAGGTAAGTGTTCTCCGACGTCAACATGTTTCTATTCAGGTAGACGCTTTGGGTAGGCCCTTGTCAGATCTTTGATTTATTGTTAATCTCAAAGTATACAGCAAGTATACAGCAATGTTATTTCTTCAAGAAAGGACACAGGTGTCAGAATGGTCTGGGGCGCTCGCTTATACAGATCAACATATCACCATTGCGTGAGTTCGAGTTTCAGGTTCGGCCAGCATGAATATTTGCGAATTCGTGCCAGTAGTTTCCCGTGGGCTGTGTGGTTCTTTCTGGGATTTTCAGTTCCTCCACCAGATATACTGGCCGTCATGTATAACCTATCATGTGCTGACAATTGGCGTTAAACGCTATACCACAAGACATTTTTCAACTACATGTTAAGAAAGCTAGAATATAAAGTCTCGATTTTTTAATGAATGAATTTAAAGTGTTAAAGTCAATTTGAAATCTGTTAAATAAGTAAGAATTTTTTTTAATTTGCAGACTTTTTAATTTACATAATTCAATTTTTAGCATAAAAGCCAGCCGTTTAAAATATTGTTAATTTGGGGGGTGGTAAAAATGTTGACTTAATTTTATTGGGGGAGGGGAGCACTGAAAGTTGTTGACAAAGGGGGAGTTAACAATTACCTAAAAATTGTTGACACAATTAATGGACGTCCCCCAAACATATATTGTACATTTTGGAACGATGCAGAAGAAATGATTCATGCGGAAAGACGATGCAAATGCATGAAGATCAATGCTAAATTTGCTACGGACAAAATCACAAATCTATGGGTATTGGTGATGCTACTAATGAATACAGTATATAGCGGCCAGGGCTTGAGTGGTTCATGTAGATTTCAAAATATTATCTTGTAGTAGATTTTATGACCCATATATATAAACTTGTAGAAACATTGGAGTAGTAAAAACGTTATTGATGTAACTCGTGTTATAATCGCCGACATTTGAGGTGACTTCATTATAAGGGTAGCATCATCGGGAGTAGTTTCAGTACAAGTTGTTGTTATGACGGTGGAGGTTTTGAGAGGAGAAGGAAGGAAGAAAAAGGGGGAAAACTGATTTCGACCCATACCACTTGCATCTGATGGACAGACGGATTTAAGGAAATATATATACAAGTACTGTGGTTACTGAGGTCAAATAAATAACTGAAAGCCATGTATGTTAACGTTAGAGTTCTGCGGTGCTAACTGGACCCTTATTCATTAGTCCACTTATAGGTTGGGAAGGCATGACATCGCGAGCTTAGCGACCTACTTTCCGCCATATTACGTACAAACAGGATGAAAAACCATGAATGTGTGTCTGTCGAATATTTTAAAGATGTAATATATTTTAGGTTGATAAGGCAGGAAGGAAATCTCACGCGGGAAATGATATCACTATATAGTGCAGACTAATTTCATTTTTCCGCCAGTGTGACTCCAAATATTGATATTCCTATCATAGTATAAATATGCACTGGATTAGACCAACGAAGAACAAACAAATAAAAGAAAGCATATTTAAAGTTAAGAAGTTGCTGAAAATGTGCAAGCCTCCGTTCATGTATCAAGGAAATGCGAAACGTTACTCAATCTTGAATTATTAACCTTTCACAATCAAGAATCCGAGTAGAAATATATAAACTCTTACACAAAGAAGATTTCGCTTTGGGCGATGATTAGACATAGTGGAACTGAAACTTTGACAAACATTTTTTAAAAAGTCCTAGACACTAATGTAATTCTTGAACGTACAGCTTGTATCAACTGTGATACATATTTCACTTGGCAATAAAGTGAAATAAACACTATATAGATGTGAATTACCGAATAATAATTGCACTGTGTATCATGATTTAGTATGAAAAATATTGTACCGAAAAAGATATTGTTCGACCCTTAGTAGCAGAAAACCTTATTAGTTAAGGCTCTGTAAACAGTTGCTCAGGAAAACTAGAGAAAAGCATATCGGTCAGGGAGATGACAAACGACATTATACATTTTTTAATTCAGCTCACATGTATGTTGTGGAATTACAACACCATATTTAACTTGCTATAGATAAGGTTATCTCAAACAGCAAATACAGATTGAAACATTGACCGTCCATTTTGCTAGCTACTGACATTTTACAGTTGCAGTAAGATATATCGGTCTCTAATTTCTGTTTTTACATGAAAAGGGACAAATAACTAAATTTACGGCACGACGCAATTCGATATATTTTTGGGACCGCTGTATTGTTCCATGCCTAATTAACATGAAATCCACCCCACCCCCATCCAACTCGAAATGTAGAAGGAACAAAACAGAATTGTGACACTTTATTAACTCCATAGAATGAAGTCACAATAGAGCCATTAACTAGTTTACCGTTACAAAGCGATAATTTATAAATTATGACACGACGCAATTCGATATAATTTTTGGGACCCAGCTATATTGTTCCATGCCTAAATAATGTGAAATCTACACCACTCCTATCCAACTCGAAAGGTGGAAGGAACAAAACAGAATTGTGACGCTTTATCAACTCCACAGACACAAAGCGATAATGTATTGTGCAAACAAGAAGAAGGCTTCTAATATATATTATGACCAGGGTATGTATATCACTCTGAATGACACTTGACAACTACATCGACACCAGTTCTTTCAAGGCTGACGTTGATATATTGTTCTCTCTCCATAGCTCATAGGTATGTGTCGTCCAACATTGTCCTGATATCGATTAAGGCAGAGACTAAGAAAAGGTCAGTTTTATTGTGGTAATTTCTATGTTTAAAGGGTTAATGTGGCTCACTTTGAACAATGCTATGGCTTTTTCGAAAACTTCAATTGATTGCTATCAATGAGCCACGTCCTTATTAATCATTTTATGTGTTTAAATTTACCTTGTTTAAAGAAAACATATCGATTCCTTCAAGATAACTTATCTAAGAAGTCCTCATACTGATCATCTGCCTTGAATGCTACATTTGGAACACTTGTCATCTAGCAGTAGACCGGTATTCAGTTAAAAACGCATGATAACAATTAGGTGCTATATATTCTGGATGAAAGCGCACGAAATGATTCATATATATGATAATTTGTTAAAGGGAGAAAATTAATGACTACTTGGCAGCGAATAAACCATCTTACATGGATTGATTGTATGTTTATAATTTCATGCACAGCCATTATAACCACCACCACCAACATTATAATCGCCACATATCAGCACCACTATACTGTCCGTAAAAGAATCAGTCGCCAACTCTAGTATTTCCTCGTAAACAAAAGCACACTGACCATTATTAGTTGTGATAACTGTTTTATACTACGCCAAAGGTGACTTGAATTTAATTATATAAACAGCGGTGGTGGATTGTTTGGTCTGAAGATGAGACAAAACAAGCAAAATGAGGAATTTAGATCGTATTTGTTGAATGTACTGGATTATCAAAAAGAGAGAAAGAAAACATCGGTGCAAGAGCATGGGTTTCTGAAGTCAAATAAATAAACTAAAAACGATAGATGCAAAACTTGAAAGTTTCGCATTACTAAAGTCAAATAAATAAACTTAAAGGTATTTATGCAAACACAGGAGTTTTGGAATACTAAAGTCAAATAATTAAACTTAAGAAGAATTCAAACACGCGTGTTTTTAATTATCGAAATAAAATAAGTAAACAAACATACAAAAGTGCAAAAATGAGTGCACGCTTTTACAGATCACCAACATATCACCTCTGGATGCGTGAATTCCAGTCTCATGTTCGGCCACCATGAGTAAGTGGGCATTTCAGTAGTTTCCCGTGGGCTGTGTGGATCTTTCTGGAATTTTTACTACTTCCTCTACCATATATACTGGCCGTCATGTTTAGCAATATCATGTGCTGAAAATTAGCTTTAAACCCTAACAACAACGACAACACATTTATCAACTACATGTTAAAAAACGTTACTGCGACTCAGTTTGAATACTATTAATAATGTATATATCTCAGACTTACTTTGGATGATGTCCTGTTGAAGTTAAGTGCCACTATATAGCACAATATAGGTAATAAATGGCACATTGATAAAGGGTGGAGTGAAAACCTTGGTAAATTATTTCGAACCATCGAAAGTTACTGGCATTTTTCTCACATATTCATATTAGCCAGCCGACACTTACGCAGACATGAACGGATAACAGACGTACGGCCATAACAGGACCTTAGTTGACTTCTACTAGATAGACTAAGACGATTGTGTGAATACTCTTTCCCACTTTGGATGCAAAGCAATAGTATACAGTGTTTATAAGTGTACATGCAACATGCATATATTCCAGACTTATTTTGGATGTTGTCGATTTAAAGTGCATTGTCACTATATAGAACAAGATAGGTTATACATGACGGCTTGTATAAAAGGTGGAGATAAAAACTTGGTAAATTCTTTCGATCCAATGAAAGTTACTGGCAGTTTTCTCACATATCCATATTAGCCAGCCCGACACCTACGCATACAGATGTGATATATTGGCTAATGGCTACTCGTCAAATCAATATAATTTTGTTATTCTATAATAGTAAATATTAATTTATGCCTAAGACATTGTTCTTTTATATACAGGCTGATATCCTTTCGATATATTTTACATTTAACAGGAGCTATTCCTTGATTTCGACTGAACCTTTGCTGTCTATATTTTGCAGTCTTGGCCTAACTAACATCGTCACTGTATATGGCTTCCAAGTCACTTCACCTAAAGTCAATATGCCTGTATCTACATTCCATTGAAAATATTATGGAACCAGAAACGGAAGGTATGTAAGTCATATATAAACACCTTGTTGATAATTACTAACACATCAATGTGTATACATGGTGTTCCAAACTATTCTAAACACAGCAGGTGCAAATTGCATCAATTTTTTAATAAGCCTAAATTTAGATAACATAGTTCAATCTGATTTGTTATTTAATGTCTAATATATGCATCAAAATCTCTGGTCAAAGTTTTAGGTATTGCTTATAATGATCATTACGTTAGGGTTTTAGTAAGCCCCTTTGCGTGAGAGAAAAATTTCCGTTCACAACAGTGGCCCGACTGTGTGGATGGGTGTAAAATTATAATTTTATTCAGCGTAACGACAGCCGTTATTTGAATCATGTTTGAATTGTTTTATATTTTTCTTGTTAAATTTTGCCACACACAGTTTAATACAACCTGATATTGAAGAAAAAAAACGACAACTGATGTTTCCACTACTAAGTTGGATTTTCATCATCAGTATTATTTTCAGGTCTTGCTTCTAATGATTATAAAGTTATAGTTTTAGTATGCCCCTTTAATATGCTGCATTAGTTATAACCATAAATACATTTTCAATAATGATATTTTAAGAAGGGAGAAATTTGGACCTGTACTATCTTTATTCAGCTCTGAAAAACAGAATACATGGTAGTAGTCCCAAACTGTCATTTCTCCATTCAATCACGCAACGCACCATGTTGGTGTGACATGATATGCAATAGGTTTATTGACTGCTGTAACAGTTGTTCATGATGAATGATCCACCCCATTGGCTAAACATATATAACATGATCCATCCTAATAGTTAGACATGGAGAATAGCGCCTACTATAATGGTTTGACATAGATAACATGATCCATCCTAATGGCTTGGCCTAGATAACATGATCCACCCTAATGGTTGGACATATATAACATGATCCACCTTAATGTTTATACACAGACAACATGATCCTCCCTTATGGTTAGACATAAGATAACATGATCCATCCTAATACTTAGGCATAAGATAACATGATCCACCCTAATGGTTCGATATAGATAACATGATCAACCATAAAAGTTAGACACGGATAACATCATCCATCCTAAGGGTTATATTCAGATAACAAGGCCCACTCTAATTGTTAGCCTCAATGAAATATCATTTTAGATGTATCCTTTTGTTTCACCACCAGATCCATTATAACAACGTACATTGAAATGAACCAGTTTGTACAAAAGAATTAAACAAACGAAGGTGTTCGCATAATAATAAAAACAAATATACTCACATGTCCTTAAGTACAGTTATAAAATTAGCTAGGAAAATAATAACAAGTCAGGCACATATTGATACCTTTATTTTCAAAGACATGAAATGTTTAAAAATATAAACATATTGTGCATACTGTTGTAAAGTATTTATAGACAACAACACATGTATACTTTTGTTCATGAAGTACAGCCGTACATCAAACACTCGTCTCTTAGCTTCATGTACACAAAGTTTTTAAGAGTTTGAAAACGAGATATTCAATGTTTTATGTTTGACAATATGACGTAATAGCAACGTATAATTTAATTCTTGTTTAAATGCACTTGCGGCGTGTAACAATTTCTCTCGCAATGTTTCGTTAGGTGCTTTTACCCTGTATCCTGGATACAGCTTCCCAAATATTGAAAGCACTAATATAAAGTACAAACATACCGCTCAACGAAGCCCTGTAAACATTCCTAAAAGATCTGTCGAAAATAAATGACCACCACTTTGTTCATATCTTCCGTACTGACTTGGAAGCAATGTTCAAAAGACTGATGTATGATGTTTCTGATAATGGGTGAAAAATACTGTGCATTGCTTTATCTGGTGTTGAAAAACCTGTGCGAATTACAGTGTGCCTTGTTTAAAATACCCTGTTAGCCAGTGACGTACTAAGGGAAAATGGTGCCCGAGCAGCAGAGAGGGTGAGCCCTATAACTTTTTAGAGGCGTCTATTTGGCAAACAAAGGCCTCCTCCAAAACCGAAAAAAATGCGAAGAAAAAAAACAGAAATTAGGCTTCTAACCAACAGAGACGCATATTCGTTCTCGCACCCTCTCTGCTGCGAATTAAATCATATCATATAACAATAATGGTAGGAGAATCATTAACAACTAGAGTAGCTCGAGAAAAACTAGCGGCGATTAAGAAATTTATACCCGTCCGTGATCTTGTCAGACAAAAATTTCAGAAACGACAAGAATCTCAAGCTGATTTTACAGAATACACAGAACAATTATTTAAATCCGTTACTACAACCAATAGGGTGGTGGGAGATATGGAAAGAGAGAAGGAGAAGAAGTGGAAAAAATATCAAACAGAACTGAAGAAACGGCAAACATAGTTGCATCACAACATCCTCCTGTAGATCAATACACACTCGAGGGTATAGATAAAATTCATACTGTAATCACTGACGTGAAAGAAAAACTTGCATGTAATCCTAAAGTAATATTGATCTGATTAAAAAAAATTCAGAAGAAGCTATTGAGGATATTAAAATACTAATTAACCTGATTTGCCTGCAAAAATACTATTTGGTGTGTATGATAAATCTTAAAAGTTACAATCAGGTTATGAAACCGTAAGTGATGATAATTTAATTTAAATGGGCATATCGTATATATTACAATAAAAAAACAAGTCAGTCGTGATGATTATATGTTTGATACGCTTGTTGAAAAAATAAAAACACTTGCTAGAGGGTTTAAGCAATTAAAACGTTCTTTCCCACCGCAACAACAACATTCTTTCCCAGCGCAACAAAGACTGTTGTCGAAATTTGAAAATGCTAATGAACAACTAAAAGAAGCAAAAGTAGAAAGATCATCCTTAAGACTATTTAATACAAGGAAGGAAGAAGGAGCAACAGGAAGTGGTATTTTTCCGAGTAGAACTCGCCGGAGTGGTCTTCTTGCCTGTCATAATAATATGCCCTCCGACATAGCGCGATTAGAAATTCTCATTTGGGCAGCACGAGCTGGAAATAACTCACCGGAAATAATTACCGAAGCCGCTTATATATGTCAAGCATTATTTTAAAGTGGTATCATGGCTATCGGTGTATGTCGAGAATTTATCGATGAACTCGTTGATGATTGTCACAGTGACTGATCTTCACCGGTGGTTAATTGTCTCTACTATTAGATATAACGATAATAAATAATATGATCATATTATATTACCATTATAAACCTGTCGTGGTCAGGGCAATAAACTCACGATTATCCTTTTATATAACAATTCACAGAGATGGTCTTGGTGATGTTATTTAAGGGATATTTGCAAGGATGGCTTCCAAAAAAGCACCAATAGAAAAACAGTTACCGATGAAAACTATTAATGTTATTGGTAAAAAAAGCTCCTGGTGCTATTGGTAATATTGCTAGAAAGGCGTTTTCTGCAGCCAAAGAAAGAGTCATACGACGAACCCACAGCCAGTAAAATTGGCATTATCGGAAATTATGCCCGCAAATGTCAATTAAATTATAAACCAAGCAGCGGATAAAAACCTAGCAGCTTTGATAAATCAAGGATCTGACGAAGTACAAAGAAATATTACTGCAAATTTGATAGCGGGAAGCGGTCTGAGATCACGATTTAGATAGAGAAATATATAATAAAATGTTCAAATCTTCACCCGACCCAACATTTGATATAGATGCACCGGTGCTCAAAGATGAATCTGTACACAATTATCAGTTTTATTATTACAATGCCCTACTGCCAAATAGTCCCTCAAGGATTTCAGAATACAAATAAATACTTCCTACCCGCGGAATCATTTATTTAAGTAGAAGGAGAACTCGAAACAACGTTTGAAGATGTTAATCATGTAGGAGTACCATATGCATTAATTGCAGGAGTTGGTTTTGTTAACAATGGGATAATGGCGTTGTTCAGTAGCGCTACATATATGATTGATGGAAAAGTGATAGAACGAATTCATAATGATATTGATATTGTGTTAATGTAAATTATAACCTAGGATTTGCAGCACGTGTATCAATGACCGTGTTGATTATTTTCATGTTCAATTAAACTGTCTCATATTTTCGGATTTTGCAGAAATGTAAGAAAGGTTATCTTTGGAGTTAAACACACAGTAGTACTCGTTTTAGAGAGATCTTAAAATATAATGATTGATATATCTCTCTCGAGCGTAAACCAAACCACCGGTAAAATATCGGCAACTAAGGATAAAAAAAATTTGTGGATGAAATATCCGAACTGTTAAATCTTGTAGATGTGGGGCCAAATGAGGTGGTTATATTTGAAGACAAACAAGGAAAATTAAATTTTTGTAATTATTGTTAGACTTAATGGAGTATTATAGTTAACATTAATGAAGTAACCGAAAACTCCATAGCGGTGTTTGATTCCACTGGAAAGATTAAACCAGGTATTCTTTTTTCAGCTGTACTAGATAGTAATAATGATGGAAAAACAAAATCCGATGATACAAATATAGGCGAGTTCAACATGAACTCGAAAAATATAACGACACTTGGTAATCCAACATCTGACAGTGACGTTGTGACAAACAATTATGTAGATACCATAAACAATAAACTATCAACGCTACGGGCAAATATGATGTTAATGTAGGCGCGTTTGCAAATATTCGTAAAATGTTTAGAAAAATTTATAAGACCGCTGATTATTTTTGTGTAAAACTGCCAAATATTGCCAAGAAACTTTCTGATATTAAAACAACTATTGATACGTAGAGATAGGCTTGTCTGAAAGTTGTATTTCGTCGTGTCCACGTTCCGTGCACCCCCGCACAGTACTCATTAAGACAACTTTTCAGTCCAATTATCCAGTTACTATATTCTATTTTGTGTACACTTTTGGTGTAAACACTGGAAAACTGCAATTCTGACACATAAACTTATAAAAGGTATGTATGTATGTATGTATGTATGTATGTATGTATGTATGTATGTATGTATGTATGTATGTATGTATGTAGCAGCTATATAGGTATATATATGTAGGTAGGTTGGTAGGTATGCATGCAAGCATGCATGCAGGTAGGAATGACGATACGTCTGGCTTTTGTTAGTGCATTTTATTTTTAGTTCCTATACATTAATTGTGCACAACAATATCTTTTATTATTGATTGATGTATTTATGAATTCACTTTTTATATCTTACAATATATTAAAACAAAAGTTGAATATGATGTCCTCTTATTACTCCCACCCCACCAACCCCATATAGGTTATATGGTCGACGTATTTTCTCTTTAGTATTGTCACTAGTTGAATTGATACGCTTACACAGTGTGTGTGTGTGTGTGTGTGTGTGTGTGTGTGTGTGTGTGTGTGTGTACATATTCGAAAATCGAAAAGAAGAAATGTTAACTAATAACCAGCATCTGTTTAAAAAACAAATGATAATCAAAACTATGTCCATGTCCTGTCTCCCCACATTTGGGAATTTGCGGTCTTCTTCGCACTTCCTATTCCAGGAGCGTAGCTTGAAACCCTGCAGTAAAAGAATGGAGAAATTGTTTTCGCATCCTCTCTGGTTACGATGATTATCTTACCCCTGATGCAATGTTGTTGAAGCCCCATATTTGTTCCCAGTTTATTCGATATGATCTTAACGTTCAGTTTGGTGTATATTTTGTCTATGATCTCCTCAGTTTCCACTTGTAGGGGCAATCCATTTATGTTCACATCGAAAGATGTGGGCCCTATTTCTCTTGTGAATGGAGATGCCTGTTTTATTTCCAAGTCTACCGGGTAAAACATATATTTGTTGTATCCGGCATTTTGCAGTCCATCTATCTGCTTCATGTCTACTCCTATAGCTTGTAGCGTAGCTAAAACTTCAGCTTGTCTGGGTGCTTTTGCTACATTCCCGACACCGATCAGCTAGTATCCCGGCTGGTCATATGCATGCAGCCATTGTCTATCACTTGTGAATGGACGGACACATTCAAATTTATTTTCGCCACTAGTCCGAAAATTCTGATAATTCTCCCACCATATATAATTGCCAATAGGTGTATCATATCTAGCCCAAAGCAATATCGTTAAACACCAAACCAACAACATCCAGAATGAGTCTACAATATATGCATGGCTCATCAATTAATAGAAAAATATATTATTATTGCTTTGCATAGAAAGTGGTAAAATGTATTTGCGCACTTTTTCTAGTTTACCAGATCGAAGCCAGGTAAGTTATTGGTATGCCGTCCTTCGTCAGTCGTCCTAAGTGTTGTTTGGCAATCAAACGAGACGGTTCAGTTAAAACAGCACGTGCTCTACCTTTGTGCATAATCTTATCACATTTAGAGGTATGATGAATTTGATCATGGAAAATGGTTGAAACATACCTACGTGTAACTGGCTGAACGTACAAACACGAGAGGCTTTATTTTCAGACTGGCAATTTTAATTTTTAACCTTGTTACTCCAAAAGAAGATGTAAACCTTAACAATATTTTCATTTCAGAACATTGATGCACCATCAGAGTAAACCCACTCTCAGGATGTTACTAAAACAATTGGTTGTTTCAACTTCTGTATCGCCTAAACTCAAACATGCTATGCATCTGTATCGTCTATAGAAAATAAATGCATTCTACAATTAATGTAATTCCAATAGTATTTCATCAACTGACCTGCTAATAATCTCCGTTAATTGTGAACATAGGCGAAATGAATGTGTGTTTCGTTAGACTGACCAACCACAGACATTGACTAGACAGTAATCCCCCACTGTCAACACAGTAATATAAATGTGCATCAGACGGTGGTGAGATGATAGTGATCTGTAAAGACTAGAGCTTTAGACTACTCGACCACTTGGACCTAAAACAATTTTGGTATTTTATACAAGTACATATATATCTGACATTGATATTTTGCACACAAGTGAATATTCTTTGAATAATTGCTACATTGAACAAGAATTATATATATATATATTGATTTCGACTGCACGTTTACTCTACGTTTTGCAGCCCAGGCCTTAACGTCGCCACAGTCTTAGGTTGACAACTCACTTCGTCTTAGAGTCAACACGTTTGTATCCACAATTCCTTGAAAATACACCATGGCTACTGCAAGTTCAAAACAGGCTATTTGCAGTATAGTCAAAGTTGGGACGTTGGAACTCGAAACGAAAGGTATGTAATAGATGTCATATATAGCAATCATTATGGGTTTTGTTTCGGCTAACACTTTGATACGTAAATATGGTATTTCATAATGTAGTAAACACAACATTAGATACCGTAGTGAACATTTCAATACGCCTAAATCTACATTACATTGTTATATTAGCTTTTTTATTTAAGGTCCAATATAAGTAATGAAATCTTTCAGCAAATTTCCACTAAGCCCACAACATAGCATTACCGATATAACTGAAAGAGTGTGTAGGGGAGAAATGGCCATTCACAACATTTGTCCGACTGAGCGAATGGATGTAAAGTGATATATATATATATATATATATATATATATATATATATATATATATATATATATATATATATATACATATATATATATATATTCAGCATAAAGACAGTATATATCTAATTTTTGTTTTAGCTGTCTTATATCAAATACCATTATTGGATGGTGCTATGCGTAGCCTAATAACATCTAGCAATGGAAAAAAACCAAAAAACATTGCTTTTGATTGACTATGTCGGATTTTCATCATCAGTATTATTTTCAGTTTTCACCTCTAATGATAAACTTACGATATTAGTATATCCCTTTAATCTACGGCATTAGTTATTAAACATAAGATGCATTTCAGTTTGATGATACACTTCGTACGGGATAAGTTGCGACAGATTCTACATTGTGTTACGTGCTTAGGCTCTTAAAAACAGTAACATGCAAAACGTGAAACCGGTACGCTTGATAAAATTTAACAAAATAACGTATTTCTTGGGGAAAAAATTGTAAAGATGGAAATAAAATTACAGTTTTACAAATCAAATCCTAACGTAATCCAAGAATAGTCCACGAATTAAATTATAGAAGTCCTTGTAATGAAATGTTCCATTAAATTCAAGTTCGAATCCTTTTGGAAAATCCAAGAAGGAAGATGATGACGTATGATGTAGTCTGTACTTTTTTTTATCTAGTTCCTTGTAAATTCATAAGAAATAACACTCCGGTGATGGTAATCCGAATACAGTTTTGATAGACTGTCTCTGTCAAAGAATTATATATGAGCACATCAAATATTTATCGAGATACTTATTAATTCTTTTAAAATCCAAATCAACTTAAGAAAATTAACATGGATTCAAACAATGGCTACAACAAAAGAAAATGATCTAACGTCAGATGCTAACTATATTTCAATACAGAGTAATTATATTGTATTCTAATACTATGATTTGCAAACGACATCATCAAGTTGCAAAATCGAAAGAAAAAAGGACTGGTCACTTGATCGTGTTTATATCACGTACTCCTAACATGACCCTGAAGAGAAACAATCATTTTACTTTAAGAACAAAACGTTGTTTACGTTTTAATTCACTAGTCCAATCTTGACTTTGACAACAACCAATCATTTTGCAACTAAAATATAACCTGTGTACATGGTTGCGGTTAACACTGAATAAATGTATGAATCTAGGTCAACATTACTTGCTTACCAAAACAATTCAGTCAACCGATTTTCTGAAGAAAAAACATCATCAATAAAAGTACAATACAATAGCATATAATGTCAAATGAAAATTATTCAAATCCGACAAACAAACAATTAAATTAAAATAAATTTATATTAATCAGATATACGTAACACGAGTCAATGTCAGATTTCCATTTGCACAAGTAAACATGTCATGAACACGATTATATTTGTGTAGAAAATTTGCTTTCATTTGTTAGCATGACCAAAACACAAAGTTAAAACCAGACCGATATTCGCCTGATTTCAGCTCTCAAAAAATCGAATAGAGGTGTCGTAGTCTCATCGCGTCCTTTTCTGTTCAATAACGTAACACGTCAATGAGGTTTATTGACGTGACGTTATATGGCATTGGTCTATTGGCCGTTGTTACACGTTTTGATGGGGAACGTATGTACCCTTCTATAAATTTACTTATAATACTTAGATGTAATAGGATAACATCATCCATCCTAATGAATAAACAGATAAAACCATCCATCGTAATGGTTAGGCATATATAACACGATTCACCTTATTGGTTATACACATATAATATGATCTTCCTTAGTTACTAGATCAATATAATATTATCCGTCGCAATGGTTAGACAAAGAGATTAGCATCCGTCCTAATGTTTAGATACAGACAGATAGATAATAGCATCCATCATAATTGTTTGATTCAGACACGCAGATAATAGCTTCCATCCTAATGGTTAGACTCAGATACAGATAATAGCATCCATCAGTATGGTTAGATTCAGACAGAGATATAATAGCATCCATTCTAATAGTTAGATTCAGACACTCATATAATAGCATCCATTCTAATGGTAAGATTCAGACATACAAATAATAGCATCCATCCTAATGGTTAGATTCAGACACACAGATAATAGCACCCATCCTTATGGTCCGATTCAGACACACATATAATAACATCAATCCTAATGGTTAGATTCAGACACACAAATAATAACATCAATCCTAATGGTTTGATTCAGACACACAGATAATAGAATCCATCCTAATAGTGAACGGGCCACCTTTAGAAAGCTTCAATCGCTTCACCGTCCCTTCCATGATACCAAAAACGTGTATTTTTACCGCGATGATACATTTGTATGCGTGTGCCAACTCGTATACGGATACCGATTTGACCTCGTTAATGTGGTAGCGCCCTCCATGCTGATATCAATTAAAATTTGGATCAAGACCGATCCAATAACGTGTTCGAGGATCATGCAAATTTATCGTTATAAATATATGCGGGGTTGCCCGGGCATGACTAAATAAATTTCTAAAATTATTATAATCTATGTCTCCGTTGCAACAAGTCTGATGAATATTTCTTAGCGTATCCGTTAAACACAGCAATACTATTAGTTATCCCTGATTTCTTTAGGTATTGTTGTGTACCGTTAAGTAACATAAAATCACGTCTGTAAAGTCATGCCTTTCTCGAGAAAATATCAGGGCTGGATTAGATTGTTTATCCAACATAACATCATCATACACAACTAAATTAGTACTAATCCCATCAATATCATCTACAGATGGCGCTTCATCAATATCAGAAATAAATTCAACGTCATCACAGTCTTCCTTTATTGTCGCTGCGTTTTCATTAAATTTTTTAGCACTGCATAACACCGCTGATCATGTACAGACGGAGCTATAATATACAATTTATCCCATTTTAACCACCTCATTATAAATTAAGTAACAACTGTGTCTTACCACTCCCAGACGGTTCAATTATAGTCATTCTGATAGAATTTGGTAACGCTACAAGATCATTGACCGGTTCTCGTGTTCTTGTCGCTGAAACATCAATTATATCAATGTTATAATTACTAAATATGGATTTATATTGTGCAAATACAAGAGGTGTACTGGTACAGAAGCAATAATGAAGATCATAATGAAAAAAAAAATAGACCAGCGCTTACTGTTAGGTGTGAACGCTGTGTTACTCAAACTTAAATTTATCCCCGCCTATATGTTGGGTTTCAAACAAATATAACACGGGGTTGATATTTCAGCCAAGTAAGCCAAATGACCGGGAATTCCATGGGCCAAATACTCATGAAAAAACACCTTGCATGATATAATTCCAGACTTGATATCCGACTTGACAACCAAGACCAACCAAAACCAGGCGAATATCCAATAAAAGCTATCGAACATGTTTGTCTAGCTCATGGTGTAGCTTATCGATCAATTGATCTTCAACAGCAACAAATCACAAATGTGAAATTGAATCACGCGTTAAATTCCATTTTAAAAAATAAACTTTCCAGGAACTGCTTATTAAAAACCGCTATTAAAGGTAAACTAGTATTAAGAGCTTGAAATTAATAATGTAGTCAGTGTATTATTCTCGAGCGGATATTGGAGAGGCAGCGCCACGATTAGTAAACTCGCCGAAACTGTAGGTGTTGACTGTGCCACCGCAGCAACATGGTTAGCCCGACAAGCGATATGGCAAATCTATCTAAACGAATACAATACGAACATGTTGATGTTTGATTCCCTACTGAAGTTCATCAGGCTGATAGTTTAATTTTACCACATTATACTAGACGTCGTAAAACATACAAATACGCATTAACTGTCGTTCGTCTTGCAAGTAGATACAAAGAAGAATAACCGTTATCAACACAACCAGCTGATGAAGCAGCTTCTACGTTTAAACGAATTTATCACCGAGGTGGTCTACGATGGCTACATCAGTTACAAGTTAAACCTGGCAAAGAACTTCAGGCCGCAATATCATTTTTGATCAAACAACGCATCAAAAAATAACGACGAAATACTGCGATTCATCGCGATCAGGTCGTTGTTGAGAGATTTAATTGAACACTTGCTGAGAGGTTATTTGAATATCAATACGAGAAGTAGTAAATTCAAAAGAAAATATCTCGCGAATGGGTTTTTAAGATTACCAAGTGGTATATCTGCGCTAAATAATGAACGTATTCGCACAATTAACAAGGAACCGGTTAACGCAATCACACGCGCGCATATATCTGTGCAAGATGATTTGTCAGCATATCCAGTTCTGGATAATGTCACCGTGAGGTATTGATATGAACCTGGTGAACTTGAAGGTGGTAAAAAACAGAGCGACTGATACAGTTTGGAGTATCACAACACACAATTTCCAGCGTAGTTACATCCACGGGTAGACCTGCAATATACTGATTACATTCAACTGCTCCTCAAAGTGGATTTATGCGTGAATAATTACAAATAATTCATGAAGACACGCAATTGTCGCCCCCGATAGCTTAACTAGCACCTGGACGTCGATTACACTCAAGACAAGTTAACATCGTATTTTCGCGTGTCTGACGACCACTGTTATCTTTTCAATCCACGGTAAATTGTTTTAAATCGTTTTTCAGATACCACCATAACATTACACAATTACATCTCGCACAGTGATTATTCTGTTTCTGTTTCAGTATCATGATAAATTCGACATCGATATCAAAATCTTAATTACCTTTTTTATCACTTAGCTTATAACTGGCTATTTTTTTTCTGATTGTGCTATTGTGCTATATCATCCATGATATCTGCGTCTTCGATTAAACTCTTCGCAGCTGAAATATTCTTCTAACTGATTAAGAGAATGACTAAGATACAATTCGCCGTCGGGTTTTAAAAAATTGATCATTTTTCCATCATTTGAACTCTAAAGCAGCCATACAGACACAGGATAGTTTTTACTAATGTGGTGAATAGCGTCAGATATAATTTCCGAGACTTGTAAAGTTTTACAATTCTATTCCGCGGGAATATAGACACCACGCTAGCCCACGTGTGTGCGTTATGATCAATTATGTTTATTGGAGCTCTTCCATTTGCTCAGAAGTGTTGTTTTAAATATTACAAAACCTCTACTGTTATCGTTGTTACGCCTATTATCTATTTATACAATCTGGAAACAACATTTATTGTAGTTCCGGTGTTGTTTTCAGATTCAGTCCAATTGGCTATTTTTTCACGTCGTCGATCCGTTAACCCGTTACTCAATGTCGCATTTGCACAATGCTCAATTACTTGCTCAGCTACACGATTCAGCCTTGATGAAGACAACGATGAAAATCTCATTGGTGCTATATGTTAATATCAGGTTTACTAATTGGATAAATTTCGTAATAGAGAGCGCTAAAAAATATTATTTGCATAAAATACCGTTTGTCATCGGTGAAATCTATCGCGGAGACGATTTCACCAGCAAGTGCATCATTCACTGTCGCGGTTGTGTTTTTAACACTGTGTATACCATATACGCGGCATCGTTGCGATGAAATTCATACTTACCATGACAAATATAAATATGCTTACCTGTCTTCACAATCCAGTGCCGTCATTTGGGGAGGGCGAGGTTGGTGTGTGGGTGGGTGTTTAATTTGCATGTCCTGTAAAAGTTTTGTAGCCTATATACGAAAATTAACGAGCCCGTTAAGGTCCCTGTCTGAATCCACTAATATACAACAGGGAAATTTTTTTTTTAAAATGAAGTTAATTGGTCAAACTAGCTATTAAATAGTAACAAGATAGGTATATACTGAAACTTATAACAAACTATGACTTGTTCAAAAATATAAACCGCTCTGGTGGCCAAGTGGTTAGTGCGTCCACCGCGGAACCTAGAGTCGTGGGTTCGATCCCCGGCCGGGTTATTTCTACGACTTAAACAAATGCTACTAGCATTGACTGGGTGGGACATCATACTACATGTCTGCGGCATGATACCCCAGTGCTAGACATCACTATTTACTGCTTCACTGCAGACATCGTAGCGATATGAATGAAAAAATGTTCAAGCCACGTTAAAAAATCCTACTATCACTCACTCAAAAATATAAACATGTTATCTATACCGTAACAGTACTATGACATTTAAAATGACTAGATACATTACAAAATATGCAACATCGGTAATTTCCTACATACACTCTAAGTTTGATCAGATAATATCTCTGCAGATTTGTTAAAATGACTAATATATTTACTTTCTGCAAGTGCATTTAAAAAATGTAACATGCTGTCCGTGATATTGGGTTTAGAATTGGGCATTGTGTCCATGACATGGGGTTATAATTGTGCATAGTGTTCATGATATGGGGTTTAGAATTTGGCATACATTGTCCGTGACATGGGCTAGAGAAATGTGCACTTCTCTGCCACATAGCAAAATCTGTCACGCTGCCCGAACCCATAAGCGTTTCACCTCTAATTGCATTGTATGCAGGAATAAGTGCTCCTATTGATGCCTTGTAAAATATTAATGAATATGTATCAGTATATTTGTATCATGGGTATTTCCCCATCCCATAATAACCACTAATTAATATTTGGTTATATTAATGTTACAGTAACGGTTATGAACATTAATTATAACTAATTTATTGTAATTAGAAATACCCCACCACGAAACAAAACTTATATGCACTTATGTTTTTAGTGCACGTGGATCGAGTCGTTTTGCACACACACACGCACACACGCGCACACACAAGAAATACTATATTCCAACTACGGGATGTGAAGAAAGCTTTGTGACATATATTCTAGGTTTTGCGAACTTATTCTGAAGTGAATCAGGTTAAGAATTACAAAATTATCATGTCAACATTAAGCAGTCAGCAACACAAAAGAAGACATAAAGGAATACAAAATAATCTACTTGGTTGCTTAAATGCAAGCTTAAGGCAATAAAAGCAGTGATCATCCTTGTAAAACCAGTATGCACGATGTAAGATACAAAGAAATGATGATGTTGGTGGTGGTGTTGTTGTTGTCTAAAGTTACGCTATTCATTATTATTATTATTATTATTATTATTATTATTATTATTATTATTGCCAAATATACAGAGTAGTTAAAAATTAAGTTACCACATTCATTTACATAATATATTATGATTAACACATCAGAAAAAAGAATATAAAATGAATAAAAGACTTTAATGTTTAGTTTGCTAGAGGATCAAATTATTGTGCTAAAATTCAGTTTACATTTTAAACGATGTATGCAGACTTGTAACTGAATTTAGTAACCATGGAGTAGGTACCAATAAGTAAATCAAGGTTTTGTAATCAAATATTAATCTTGGATGCCAATACACGAGAACCAAAAAACATTCAAAGAAACCTAGAAGAAACCATTTTTACAGGACCTATCATTCTCGCCATTGATTGAAATTCTAGATAATATGACATAAACCTATTTATATGTTTATTTCTATTTTCTGATATCATACATAATATTGATTTTATTAATACAGTTTATTAAATCTTAAATTCTATTTTATGCTAGCATACATATATTGATTTCGTTATTACATTTTATTATATCTTAAATTCTATTTTCTGATACCATACATAATATTGATTTTATTATTACAGATTATAATATCTTAAATTCTATTTTCTGATATCATACATATTATTGATTTTATTAATACAGTTTATTATATCTTAAATTCTATTTTCTGATACCATACATATTATTGATTTTATTATTACCGTTTATTCTATCTTAGTTTCTATTTTATGATACCATACATAATATTGATTTTATTATTACAGATTATAATATCTTAAATTCTATTTTCTGATATCATACATATTATTGATTTTATTAATACAGTTTATTATATCTTAAATTCTATTTCATGATATCACAAAGAGTATGCACAAAAATCACGTGCTGAAAGTAAGCTAACAATTTTTAGCATTTTTTCATAGTTAATCTAGATTTTTGTCAACGCTTTCCGAGACCATTTTTCTACTTCGTAGTGACGTTTTGACCAAATCGCCATTTTAGTCAACTACCCAAACTGTTTTCAAAATTTTGATTCCGTTCCCAATTTTTCACCTCACATTCTTAAACCCTATACGTGTCACATTTATACTCTTGTATTCAATGGTTTACCTGGACCTTGTCTCGAGACAGCTTTGTGAGCAGGTAACATTTAAGAGTGCGAGACCACCAGTTAAATTTAAAACTCAACCACAACACATTATATGAAAGCATTCATTAACTAATTCAAATGTCAGGTCTCTGACGCATTATTAATTAAATGCTGGATCACTTTCCTGTAACTAGTGATCTCGTCTTCTCATGTATACTGCCAACATGCAGGAATACTTGAAAAACAATATCACTTGTTTTGTTGTTTTATTTTAGGGGCGGTACGGTAACTACGGTTTATTTGCCTTTTAACTCTTCTGGTCATGGGCAAGAACATATACTGGGATAGTTGATCGTACTTTCACACAAGTTTGTTATCACCATTATAGCTGGCAGAGTGGTCAACGTTACTATCGCTACTTCTCCTAAACGGATGGCACACGAGTATGAAGTTTTCACTAAAACGTTTCTTATAATGTCTAGCTGACCCAAAACGGACATGTTGCCAATCTGACGTTGAAAATGGGCGTGATAGCGGTCATCTTTCAAAGCTAGTTATCCTGAATGGAGAGCCCAATTGAAATAGTTTTCTTTGAAAATAACTATTATGATGAATAGTCGGTCTCAAGTGAAAATATAACAATGCGATGTCCAATATGGCCACAATAGCTGCCATTTGAAAACTATTGGTATCAGTATTTCTCCTGAATAGATGGTCATATAAACAAGGTGTTTTCACTAGGAGACTTCTAATGTATATTCGGTCCTAACCAAAATACTGATTAGACGTTCAATATCTTTTTACTGCCACTTGATCTGAGTTAAGAAGACAATTTACTGTCTTGCTGGTCCAAAAAGCAAACGGTATCGTTGCACATAAAATGGCCACCTCAGTAGCCATCTTATCATTAGTGTTATCGTCACTCCTTTTTAACATGACATATGGTGGCCGAGTGGTCTAAGGCGCTCACATTTATAGATAACTCGCATCTCACCTCTGTGCGCGTGGATTAAATTTTCAGACACACCTACATGGGTACGTGTGAAGGTTTGCCAGTTCTTTCCCATGGGTCGGTTGTTTTTCTTTGGGTCTTCTTGGGTTCTTCTACCAAATATACCGACCACCATATATAGCCCAGCATGTGCTGAAGCAAAAAAGATTAAAATACAAGAGACCACAAACTCCTCATTAACAGGTGGTCGTATTCAGTAGGTTTTATTTACAAGCGACTTGTTCTGATATTTAGTTGGTCTTTAATAACATATGGTGCCGATGCGACTTCTGACATGAGTACCACGACGAACATCTTCAACATATTGTGATTGTCATTCTACCAGGAGACATCTTACGATATCTTGTTGGACCTAAATGAGCATGGTGCCAATTCGACATACAGTATGTCCGCCATCGCAGCCAATTCAAAATCTTGTTATCAATGAGGAATATCAAAACTGTTCTTAGTAAACAGCCGATAAAAGGAAGAAATTGTTATTTAATATCTGCGATGCACTAGTCTGGTATAGCAGTTAAGTGCGATGCAATAGAATGACACATTCTAGCATTCAACTGAGATGCACTAGTCTGGTATCTTATCGCATCTAACTGAGATGTAATAGTCTGGTATCTTATTGCATCTAACTTAGACGTAATAGTCTGGTACCTTATCGCATCTAACTTAAATGTAATAGTCTGGTACCTTATCGCATCTAACTTAAATGTAATAGTCTGGTACCTTTAGCATTTAACTGAGATGTAATAGTCTGGGACCTTATAGCATTTAACTGAGATGCAATAGTCTGGTATCTTATAGCATTTAACTGAGATGCACTAGTCTGGTATCATATCGCATCTAACTGAGATGCAATAGTCTGGTATCTTATAGTATTTAACTGAGATGTTCTAGTTTGGTATCTTATAGCTTTCAACTGAAATGCACTAGAATGAGACCTTATAGCATTTAATTTTTTATATGAACTATTTTGGTACATTATAGCATTTAAATGAGATGCACTAGTCTGGGATCTTTTCACATACGAGATGCACTAGTCTGGTACCTTATAGCATTCAACTGAGATGCAATAGTTTGTTACATTAGAGTAATTAACTGAGATATAATAGCATAACACACTCTAGCATTCAACTGCGATGTACTAGTCTGGTACCATATAGCATTTAACTGCGATTCAGATGCATTGTGCATCTTTCAACTGATATATGGGTTGACATTGTTTATTTTAATATTAACAGTCTTGCTATCAGGTTTGACGCTATTTATTTCACGTTTAAGAGTCTTGCAATCAGGACTGCCGTTATTTAATTCAATGTTAACAGTCTTGCTATCAGGGTTGACATTGTTTATGTCAATGTTAACAGTCTTACTATCAAAACTGACGCTATTTATTTCAATGTTAGCAGTCTTGCTACCAGGGTTGACGCTGTTTATTTTGATGTTAACATTCTTGCTATCAGGGCTGACGCAATTTATTTTAATGTTAACGGTCTTGCTATCAGGGTTGACGCAATTTATTTCAATGTTAACAGTTTTGATATCAGGACTGGCATTATTTAATTCAATGTTAACAGTCTTGCTATCGGGGTTGACATAGTTTATTTCAATGTTAACAGTCTTGCTATCAGGGTTGACGCTATTTATTTTAATGTCAACAGCCTTGCTATCAGGTTTGACGTGGCTAGCAATCTTACTATCAGCGTTAACTATGCTTATTTCAATATTAGCAATCGTGTCATCGTTGTTGAAGCTGTGTATCTCAATGCTATGTCGCTATGAGGGTTGACGCTGCATATTTCATTGTCTACAATCTTGCTATCGGGGTTAGCTTCCATTATTTCAATGTTAACCTGCTTGATGTGAGAGTTGAGGCTGATTATTTGTATATTAACAATCTTGCAATCATTTTGGAACTGCTTATCTCAATCGAATCTCGCTTTCAGAGTTGACATTGCTTATCTCAATATAATTTTGCTATCAGGGTTGGCGTTAACTGTCTTAGTCGAATCTAGATATCAGGGTTGACAACGCTTTTTTCAATGTTAAAAATGTTGTTTTCAGGGATGACGCTGCTTATTTCAGTGCAATCTCGTAATCAAGGTTGACACTAATTATTTCAATGCAATCTCGTAATCAAAAATGACATTTCCTATTTCAGTGCAATCTCGTAATCAGGGATGACATTTCCTATTTCAATGCAATCTCGCAATCATGGATGACATTTCCTATTTCAATGCAATCTCGTAATCAAGGATGATATTGCTTATTTCAATGCAATCTCGCAATCAGGGATGACATTTCCTATTTCAATGCAATCTCGTAATCAGGGATGACCTTGCCTATTTCAATACAATCTCGTAATCAGGAATGACATTGCCTATTTCAATGCAATCTCGTAATCAGGATTGACGCTGTTTATTTTAATGTAATTAATCTTGTTATTCTATCCAAACTCTTGTAACACAGCTGGCCTTGACCAAACTCTTATCCCATCCAATCTTGCAAGCAAATACACAGTATCAGTTGCTAAATTTGAATAAATCACAATATTTTTTGTAGTCATTTTTGTAATGTGCATGATATTTCACTCTATTTTCTACATAATGCAAAAGGATGATTATTTGTTATATCTAGGTACTAGTGTGTCCTTTGGTAAAAATGAGTGGTCAAGGTTGAATTGTCATTATGTTGACGTGACATGGTATGGATTTATGGGTGTGCTTTTGTCTTGTGTTTGAAATATATGTGATTCAGAAATGTCCCTGATACGGACGGGACTTTCGCGACTTTTAAAAATATTCTCTAAAAATCGCGTCTTTTCTTTAACAAAAGAATGATCCAGGATGCTAGCGTATTTTGAATAGAGAATTTTCAGACACTAAATCAATGCGTTCTAAATTTACCTATGGATTACCGGTAATCCTCGCGTCTGAACAAAAATTAAAAAAGAAAACAAACAAAAAAAACCCCCAAACAAACGCATTATGTATTATTTAAAAAACTTTACAGACATTCCAGATTTTATCCGTTCAATATTCCCCAAAAATTAGGTCGTTTATCACATTTAAATCAAAGGAACTGTCAATGAGCTCTTTACATACAAAACAACTATCGTTACATTTAATATCAATTTAATCGGCTTACCTATAATTAATAAATTAGGTGTATTATTAAAAATATTTTATAAAAAAAGTAATGCTGAATGTATGAAAAATAAAACTTTAAATTTAATTGTGGAATCATTAATATTTTTTAATTTGTGATATTAGTAAAATATTTCTATTATTATAAAAATTACAAGCATATGTAATGACTGGTAAATGAAAGTAAACTGTAATTAGCCCAAAGAAGTGACAAACAACTTTTCTAATTATTTGCAATGTGACCATATACTTTAACAATTAGTAAGATGATTCTAATGTCTTATTTTTATGTGAAGATGGAAAAAGCGAAAACCTAACATTCTGTTGAAAAAGAAACAAAATGAGAAATGAAAAATAGTTGTAAAATGGCAATAAATAGGGGGAGATAACTCAGTAGGCCTACTCCTATGACCAAAAATACAATGAAATCAGTGGAAGTATTAAAGTGGTCCCAAAATTTCATCTTCCCTTTGTCCCTCAAATAATAACCATACTATGCAAAATACACTGATAAAATGAAAAACAAGCACCCAACAAACTCTTTCCCAAAAATCGTCCACATTCTCTCTCTCTCTCTCTCTCTCTCTCTCTCTCTCTCTCTCTCTCTCTCTCTCTCTCTCTCTCTCTCTCTCTCTCTCTCTCTCTCTCTCTCTCTCTCTCAAATGCATGTACATGTGCATATAAGACCATACCTACACACCCACATACAAAATATAATACAAACAAATAAATATGTGTGAGCACGGTAATAGTATACAACTTATTACATTATTGCAACATAATGTCATATAGTAAATGTCATGCACACAAGTAGCAATTTTTTTAAATTAAGAAATGAAACACAGAATGAAAACAGGTTGATATATACTTACATTGTATAAGCCTTATAAAATGTAAGTCTTTATCAACCTATTTCCATTCTGGGCTTCATTTCTTAATTGAAAAAAATTCTGCTACTTGTGTTGCAATCTTGACTTAAGCAGG
Organism: Unio delphinus; assembly: GCA_029339505.1. Taxonomy (NCBI): domain Eukaryota; kingdom Metazoa; phylum Mollusca; class Bivalvia; order Unionida; family Unionidae; genus Unio; species Unio delphinus. Next base: position 14,683,332 of record JAQISU010000046.1, on the reverse strand, counting down.
AGTGACACCTTATAATACTGTGTCACTCCTGTTCAAGTCAAGATTGCAATATCAATCATCAATTCAAGTTGGTACCTTCAATAGAAAAAAATAATGCATTGATAGTTTGAATTTATATTTGTTGACATTTGATTTTGTACTGAAGATTTCTAGTTGAGAAATATAGGAAATTTGTGAAACAACCCCATATTGTTGTTTACATCATTCTTGGTCATTATTTTGAATCTAGCTTTCTAGGACTAAATTCACACAGATATAATCTTGCTTTGACACCGTTCATTTAAACAAGTTTGAAACATACATTTGAAGAGAAGATATAAACACATATTTTTCTTAACTTAATGAAAATCCACATATATATGTATATGAAATAACTTCTAAATGTTATTAAATTGAATTTTTCACACTAACGGTTTTAACTGACAATGGGGTCAATGTGCTGAATATTTGAGAGATAATTTGTTCGACGCACTGGTCATGTCAGATATTGTTCAAACGACCACATAGGACTCCTGAATAGAGATTTCGTACGGTAATTAAAGGTTAGTCAGAAATATAATTTATACATGGACATATTACAAATTGTTGGAAGTTTAAGAACTACCGTGTTTATGAGTATTACCTCCTCTTAATGTATGGAAATAAAACTTTTACAACTTTCAACGCTTAGCTTTTGCAAATATACTTATTGTTCTTCCACGGGCCGCTTAATACCATAAACAAGTATCCGGATATGTATCATGTTCGTTTCCAATGATATAACATTCAAACGATCCAAATTTATCTCAAAATATGCCGTAACAGCGGACCACTGTTCTGAAACCTAAACGACATCAGAAAACGGGAGTCAGAAACGGTTATTCCCCCTGTCAGTCCTATACCTACCATTATTACGATACACACGTAAATTTTATTTAAAAAATGTTCTTGTTAAAATGTATGATCCAATCCATGGATAAACAGTCACTGATAAGTTACACCCGACAACCTCGTGACCTTGGCCTTGATGTGTACTAAGAATAACAGTCACACTAAAATGCTGCTAGACAAATTCACACCTTTGGTAAATGATGCACACTCAGTTTAGAACTTAAAATCGCTTTTTGATGCATACCGTTGTGTCTTTTGAAATAAACGGAAGATTTGTCAAACTATGCTAGTTGAATAAGTAATGAATTCTTTTCTTGCGGCGATATAACACAGGCCTTTAGATGTTATAAGGTCGAACGCTAATACGTCACAAGATACCGATAACGTCATAAAGAAACCAAAACACAGAATGGTTCCCTGTCGTGCAGTTGCATTATGGTACGAACGAAACGAAATCGTGACCTTTCCTAATTCATAACGGTCACTGATACTGTAACTAATGAAAACAAAACGGCCGATGTGTGCAATGCAATGCATTTTTCTATGTACTGATTTCAATCAAATATTTTTTATTGGAAATATAATAACTCTAAATGTATTATTTGCACAGTTCAATGTTTTAACTGCTTTAATAAGGGAATGTGTTTAGAAAGGCATTCAGTTCTGGAATACTTGATACAAGAAATGGCGTTAGGGATGGAAATAAAATGATTATGTGATAATTAACTAATGATAATAGCTTGCTAACACATTGGAAGCGCCAGGTTTATACAGTTCTGTCAGAGGCACTTGATTCTGAGTAAATTCATGTATACATTTACCATATAACACTCATGCATGCACTATAGTGATGAAGGTTTAATCATTTGTATTTCTGAAATAATTTGCAAAATTTACCTTACAAATAAATGGAAACTTTAAATAATGACAAATTAGGAAAAGCAGTTCCAAGTGTTGAACTTGTTTTTTTTTTCTTCTTGCAATCAGACAGTGGATCACCTTAATGAGATACAGGTAGCACCAAAATATAGGCAAGCATGGCACATGAAATGTAACCCTAGTGATGGTGCTGTTATATTATCCGTGATGGGGGAAGGATACTACAGTATAAAAGTGCTATAATTAAACATAGTTTTATTCCTGTGAAGAGGTTGTGGTTGCATCCTACTGTGTAACAGTGCTCTATTCAAACATTCACATTTATATTGCCTGTGAAAAGTGGGGGCAGGGTTGCATACTAAAGTGTAGCAGGACTCTGTTCAAACACAGTCATAGAGTTTTATTCTCTGTAAAGGGGAAAACATATTACAGGCATCACGGTACCAGTTGTTTTTCCATAGATCTAAATTCTAATATTTGGAGAGATAAATATATTTTCTATCCTAATTTAGCATGCATCTCACACACTGTTATAGAGAACAATGTTAGATTGTCAATTTGACGATGACAAAACCAGGTACTCCATTGCATTTAAGAGAGATAACTCTGCTGTAACTAGACAGGGTTATGAGTTATCTAGTCACAACATACATATTTTCAGTCATGTGCATCACATTTTCAAAACATAAAAATACAAAATATGATCTATATAGGAATTAGCATAAATTCACATGTTGCTAAGAGGCTAAACTTTCATTTAAGCCTAACAGAAATTACAACTTTTTCATAATCCACCAGTCATAGGTAGTGTTGTTGTTTATTTCCGATTGCAATGTTCCCTACACTTTAAGCTCCACACACTTGGACTTGCGCAATTGGTACCGGTTTACCTACAGTGCAACATCACTCTGTTCTTACAGCCACAGAGTTATATTCCATGTGAAAGGGAAAACATACTACAGTGCAACAGGACTCTATTTAAACACAGTCACAGATTTATATTCCCTGTTAAGGGTAAAACATACTACAGTGTAACAGCACTCTGTTCAAACAGTCACAGAGGTATAAGAAGTCAATCAAAGTTTGATTTTAGGAAACAAAGACATAGGTACCATATTATTCCATGAGGTCCCTGAGTGGTCACATGGTCTAAAGCGCCCTCCGTTACGGATGACTGCCATCTCACCTCTGTCTGCATGAGTTCGAGTCTAAGATTCAGCTAATGTAGTTATGTGGAACAGCTTGCCAGTAGCTTCTCGTTTTCCCGGATTTGTCCTCCACCAATAATAACTGGCCGCCATGTATAGCCTATCATGTGCTGAAAAAAATGGAGTTAAACCCTACAATAACAACAGCAAAATATTCCATGGAAAGGTGGAGCACATTACAAGAAATCAGCAATCGACACAAACCTTGGAAAATCACATGGGAATTTAAAGTCAATACAAGGTTATATTACTATAAACAGGTTTTGGGTTCAAAAATTATGTTATGAAGTTTTGTTTCGAAACATGGGACACATTGCAGTAATGGAATGAATTCCAATCTGATTCTCTACATAATATAGACATGTCCACTAAGTTTTGATTGTCTACTTAAAGTGATTTAAGCTTACTCTGCTTTACAAGTTTTGTGTCAAATGATTCCAGATTCCAAATGTTTATAAAAATGTAAACAATAAAAACTTACCAATATGGGCATGAAAGTCAAATTGAGTTATTTCAATATATGAATAATATGCCTATCAATACAAGTTCCTCAATGTATATGTATCAAATTGGAACACAAGTTATCAATTATAATTACTTTTAACAAGCATTTTACATATTTCCTGAGATCGGAAAGTGATGATTGTAATTATACTATGTTAAGCAAATTTCTTTCTTTTTGGGGTTGGGAAAAACATTTTATTTAATAGTCCAAGAATAAAATTAAAAAATTAATTTACAAAAGTAGCATGCTTCTATATTTATAATAAAGCTGATAATGCAATGTTTTTTAGTATATGTTATCTGGAACTGTACGATACTTTTAAAACAGTATGGATTTGGGTGGAGATCTTTAGACTGTACTATTCTGTGCTAAAATATGTGAAAATGTAATCCAATACAGTAGACACATATCTTTAAATTTCCTTCAATGTGATGTTGTTGTGGTGAATTTAATATCAGAAAAATGAATCATCTTTAAGTGCCTTCATTGTAGCAAGACTGGAAAGCTCCTCTGAAATACAATCTGACACATTCATAGTACAACATTTACAAGGGTTGTAAAAAGGCGCCATCTAACACAGGAGATCATACAATTATCAGAGAATTGCACATGGCATGAATATATTGACACAGCTGTGCTCAGCCTAGTCACTAAATTATTGTTAAGGGCATTTAAAACATGCAAAAATGTCCAATGGTTATATAAATCTAAACCCATCTTTGCAGTAAACAAATCCAAAACGACTGACAAATGAAACAATGTTAAAACATAAGCTGCTGCCGATTTTACAATGTTCATCTAATAAAAGCATTCTATACTAAATTTGCATAGAAAGTATTGTTAACCTCTACTAAAACTATATCTACCAAAAGATAGAGTATATGGTTTACTTCTACTAAATTTATATCTACCATAAATAGAGAGTATGGTTTACTTCTACTAAATTTATATTTATCATAAATAGAGAGTATGGCTTACGTCTACTAAATCTTTATCTACCATAATTAGAAAGTATGGTTTGCTTCTACTAAATCTTTCTCTACGATAAATAGAAAGCATGGTTTACTTTCACTAAATCAATTTTACTGTAAATAGTAAGTATGGCTTACTTCCACTAAATCTGTATCTACCATAACTATAAAGTATGGTTTACTTCCACTAAATCTATTTCTACTGTAAATAGAAAGTATGGCTTACTTCTATGCATAGTATTTTGAAATTTTTTACTATTTCCATATGAAGAAATATATGAGCCAAAAGTAATCTTTTCTCTAGATAGTAGTTTTAAGATTCAAGAGTCATATTTTGGTCAAAGAACCCATTTTTGGTTTCTCAAGATACATCTAAGCTGTCAAACAGTCACTAGCTTTTTTAAATGACCAACAATTAATGTTTGGCAATCAAGGCCATTCACCAAAATAATGGCCATGCTCAACACTATTCCCTGTCCTTAAAATATGCAAATTTAACTATGATTGGTTTTGGTCCTTGTATCTAGAATAATAATAATAATAATAATAATAATAATAATAATAATAATAATAATAATAATAATAATAATAATGATGATGAGGACTTTGTATAGCGCCTAATCTTTCGAAGCTTTAAGCGCTTTACACCTTCAATTATGATATGACTACTCTACAGAGCAACAAATGACAAAAACAATGAAATTGGAAAACACGAAAAAAAGTTGAAAACATATAAGATACAAAACATGATTAGTTCGCTAAGTTTAGCCCTGAAGTCGTAACAGGTGAGTCTTAAGAGCACTCTTAAAAGGGACCACTAAGTCTTTGTGTCTAATTTCAATGGGCAATTCGTTCCACGTCGCCGGGCCCTGGTGTACAAACGAACGTAGTCCATATTACGTTGTTTTTATCTTGGGAACAATGAGTATACGATTATCAGAAGAAGAGCGTAAGGATCTAGCTGGTGTATACACATGGGTAAGGCTTGATAGGTATATTGGACTGGAGTCTGTCATTACAACATAGCACAGAGAACAAATTTTGTGTTTGATTCTGTATCGAATCGATAGCCATTGTAGGGTATAGATCAGAGTAGTCTTCAGCCAAGTACAAAGCACATATTTTCAACGTATTCATATTCTAGATAGATTTATTCCATAAAGAAAGATCGAATAACTTTGTAAATAAATATTTTATCTTAAGCGCTGAGGGAATCCATCTTACAACAAAATATTCACCATTTTGCTTTTACTTGTTTTAATTTCAGTAGCCATTCTTAAAGTTTTCCTATTTTGTCTGAGGCTTTCATTTCTTCCACGTGATCTATGATTTGCTCTCCATGTGCCTCTAAAACATATATCTACTTTCTCTTTAGCTCTCTTATGGTTTCACACTAAAACTGCATGTCCTACCTCGTTAATTCAATTTGATCACTTCATCAATGTTTGAAGTTACTTTGACAAACTCTTGCTCCACTTTTGTATCCGCAAACAGATTTGGGAATTCTCGGTCTATCCTATCATATTTTCAAATTTTGATTTCATGGGCGGGGTTTGATTTCCACAAGCGTCTCTCTTTCTCTCTCTCTCTCTCTCTCTCTCTCTCTCTCTCTCTCTCTCTCTCTCTCTCTCTCTCATAACTGTGTCCAAAATGATTTCTTATTCCCCATTGGAGACCTGAGAAGTCTCGTTATCAGTTGACCGACTTGCCATGCTAACTATCCATTCTCAAATCGTACACTACTAGCTAGTATTCTACTATCTCTGCTTGACATTGCTTAAGTTTATATTCGCATGCAATATTTTGTACACCCACATAATCTCCATCGAACAGCTGATGAGTACACGACGAAACATCCATACGTTTTTCACTAGCCTACAGTAAAATGATATCATATTATACCCGTATTAATAATTATCTTGCAAATCTGCTAGATTTAGTATGTATGTAACCTTCTCGACTGCATTTATCATCACGTTCAAACCGAAGACACTGGATGTCAACTAAACTTTGTTTACCCCAACTGAGCACCTTCTAACAAACCGGAATTATTTAGTTTGGTTCTTGGTTGTTTATTTTGTATATCAAAAGGTCTTGAGGTTACAAATGGACTCGGTCTTGTATTAATACGCCAAGACTCTGTATTGTAGTCCGAATGAGTGTTACAAAACTGTAAACATCGGCGTTCGATTCAGTAGCAGACGACATAAACTGGAGAGTGCAGAAGTTAACATGGAGAAAGGATTTTCATTGAAATAATCAGGGTAGTGCATACATGCAATTTCGAATAGCAGATGCAAACTATTGGAAGATGGTCTTGTTTATTCTTTTTAAAAAAAATAATATATAAGGTACAGTACTGTAAGCATGATTGTTTCCGTTAGTAAAATGAAAAACTCTGCAACATTCACTCCCATTCTAATTTATACACAGTATAAATTGTGTATAGATTTTAGAAGGAGAAGGATGTTTTCAGTAACTGTCTTTTTACTGAAAGAAATGAGTGCTCTTACCGAATACTGATTATGTAGACTTTATTGGCAATCTCTGTCTCCCGAGTCCATCCCCGTATTTGCTTCCCCTGCAATGTAAGTTTTTGAATCATTTATATTTTCTAAAGGAAATTTTTATTCGTAGAATTAGAAAAAAAACAAATTTACATTTAAAATCTTACCATTTGCATCATCTGATTCGATTATTTCTACTTGAATTATGTGTCTATTTTTTTTACTTAAATTATGTGTCTGACTCTTTTTACTTGAATTATGTGTCTGATTATTTATATCTTATTGTGTCTGATTTTTTTAATACATAAAATTCAAGTAAAAATATATTCAGACACAATAAGGTAAAAATAATCTGACACATAATTCAAGTAAAAATAATCAGACACATAAGTTGAATTATTGTCACTTAGCAAGTATGTCAGAAGTTGGTAGTTAGTTATAAGGAGCGAAAATCGATCGCTTTCAATGAATGACTCATGAGCTTGATTCAAGGGCATAAAACAAACCCCAGGGCCTATATTTTTTGCATATATTATTGTCTTTTCATGAACTGTAATCGTCTATATGGTTATATGGCTGTGATATCAATAAGTTCAAGTTATTAGTTATGATTCTAAATTTCATTGGAGTTGGGGTGTTTCCTGTCTTGGTAATAAGATGTATACATTAATTAATTTGTCTTTTCGTGCTAGCAATTGTGTACATGGATATAAATAATTGATAATCTAAAAAGTTTCAAAAGTGCAACACAGAGGTAGGGATGGAATGCCTTTTAAGTGCCAGTTATATGTGAAAATTTTCTTTACATGTCAAGAAAGTCTGTGTTACGGCTGTTAGTTGGTGATCTCAATAATGTTTATGATGTGACCCAGGGGATACATTTTTTTGTAGGGTGGGTATAGACATCAGGCTATCACCTCACGCATTTGTATAAATATTTGGTCCGCAGATCACATATGGCATGAGTTACTTGAAACTTATGTAGAATCACCGCTTCTTCATTAGCCCAAGTTTATTCTGAGCAATTTAGTTTTATTATTTTAGTTTTATTTTTTGATATACGCAATTTAGTTTTATTATTTTTTAAACGTATTACAAGTAGCTTGCAGTAACAGTAATAGTTGCAAAAAAGTTAGAAATTGGCATCTATTCTATACTAGAAAAAAATGTTATTTTAAAAGTATTTTTATATTATTTTGATTACTTGTAGTTACAATCACATATGGTAATTAATAGGAGTTACTTGAAACATACGAAAAATTACATCTACCCCTTTTTTTCCTACTTTCAGTTGAATAATGTTTATTGTTTTTGACTGGAACGTAATTTTTATAGTTCGTTCTACATATCATAGCTAGATTTTCCTATCTTTAACTCGGTAGATATTCAGGCCATCGTCATTCAATGTAGCCACACAAAAAAATGTAAATCGTTTTAAAAGCTTCGTTTGACACGAATTAGGGATTTTTTTATAACGAAATATCATAGCAATAATAATTAAATAAAATAAAACTATTACAATAATGGTGGTGGTCTGTAAATTTACGACTGTAGAATATTGTTTTTAAGTTAGAAATAGATGCATAGATGTATTTACGTTTGTTTGGTATTGTTTACTAAAAATATATATGTCTATATTTTATGAGACTATGTCATAGTTTTAGGTCAGAAAAAGATTTATAGATGTGTATAAGTTTATTTTGCATTGTTTACTAAAAGTATATATGTTTGTATTTTGTGTATTCCGTATTCTGATGTAAGTTATTTTTTATCCACAGCCGACCGCAAAACCGACTACACTGGAGTTGTGATGATGGAAGGCATGTTGGTAGTCGTATCGTACATGGCGAGGATTCTGGAGGTTTACAATGGTCATGACGGTAAACTGATTACATCACACGAACTGCAGTCCCATCCCAATGATGTCTGTCTTATTAGCAAGAATGAAGTCGCTGTGTGTCTGTGGAATGGTACGGTTGTAATCCTGTCATTGAAATCGATAGATGACGTAAAACTCGTCAAAACTTTAAAGACAGGATTTGATTCATATCGTTCATTTGTAAAATGGAATTCAGACAAACTCCTTGTCAGCGGTTGGAAAGAGGAGAAAGACGGCAAAATGTTGTGTTGGGGAATTTTATCGATTACAGGAAGACGTATGGACTCAACTCACAACATCTGTGAAGGGTATCGCAGGACTCACATGGCCATCAAAGATAACACCGTGTACATCTCGTGTACTGGTTATGACTCCATTGGTGTTTATGACTCCATTACTAATGGTGTTTATATTTATGATATTTCGAATCCACAAACAAAAAAGTTTCTGTATCAACACCAGGAATTAAAAGAACCGTGGTCAATAATGGCTGACAGGGATTGTGTGTACGTGTGTGACAGGTACTCTAACAGAATTCATCAGCTGACAGACAGCGGTCAACTAGTGACCATACACAGAGTGTCATCAAGACTGGATAAAATATTCTATGATGACCATCATGGATTACTATACACCACAAGCAGATGGAGTAATGTGATAACTGTTTACAAAATGGATTCTTTACATCAACCTGGTAATTCAATTTTATTTCATATTTTCCACAACGAAAACATCATTTATTTACATTTCCTAATTCACATTTTTGTCTCAAAATATGATTTATGAATATTGTAGTCATAACTTTATTGTAAGACACACATGTATAATAGATTTAATATAAAATAAAAGTGGAATAAATATTGTTTTATCATTTTGGAAGTTTGAAAATGTCCATTTCGTCGTGCATGGTCATATTTATCGATGATGGTGAACAAGATTAACGTTTTCTCAAAATGTCAACCTCATTACAACTGGTACTTTCTCCACTTTAATATGTAAAAAGACGAAATTATTACTGCCGAATCTATTCATAGTTGAAAGGTAAAATGTATATAATTAGCGTATATGATATTGGACCATTTCTACAACTTATTCAGCGGAAAAAAAGAAAACGAAATTTTTCAAAACGCTGAAAAACTAAATAATCAAACATATACGCTCACATACGCCTTTTTTAAAATACTGTGGAGTTCTTTTTACGAGAATAATGGTAAAATATGTGCGAATATTTGCGGAAAACCTACAAAATACGTCTTTTTCAAAGGTCACCTATGTCAGCAAGAACGATAACTCTTTACGTACAAAATATAAATGATTACAACAATACTAGATAATTTGGATTAAAAAACACACAAAATCTTATTTGTATGAAAAGGCAGACGTTCATAGCAAGGAATCGTTTATAGAGACGTACTGTCATTCACGATACCAAACTTATTAAAAAATATTTGTGCGATGTTTGTTGTGTAGTATATTTTCGATATTAGAGAGTCAACGGAAGTATCACATACTGATTCAATGATACTATTGATACTATGTATCTATATGTGATTGTGATCACTGAGATATTATCAGAGACACTGGTATTAAAACGAAAATGTTCATGTTTAGTAGAGACGGAAAAGAGATAATGAAACAAAGTTAAATAATTTTTCAAAATTTTTAAGAATGAAAACAAATGCATTTAAAATTGTAATGCCATTTTTTGTGAGTATCAATATGAATGTTGTCATGATAAGACAATAAATAGAGAATCAAACTAGTATTTCTCCATTTAAACAAATAATCATAACTATTTCTTGAGAACCAACTCGGCGTCAGTTTTGTTTCTATCTCTGATACACATTTCTTTTGTTTTTCTTTTGTCATTGATTTTATTTCATAGATTGGAAAACTGACCAAATATATCTTATAATAATTAAATTCTAAAATAGCAATTGTTATGTACTAAATTGTGATTTCAGATCAATGTATATCTGTACAAGAACACTGTAATCAATATGAACCATTGGTTGTAAGAGTAACATACAATTTCAACCTGGTATGAGTCATGATTTTTTTATTTCATGCATAAATGTTGGGGGGCGGGGGGGGGAGGGGTGATAACAAGGCACATAAAGTCTTCAGAATTACCTAGAAATTAGAAAACGTGAATTTATTCGTGAAGCTGAATGTTCATAATACATTTATAAATAATATATGTAAAAAAATAAAAAATATGCAACTTTCACCATGAAATAACATGAGGTCAAGAATTTTCAAAAAGTGACTAAATACCAATATTAAAAATGGCAAACGGTTCATGTGTTTGAATGCTTCCTGTGAATTTATTTGAAAATATATCATAAAGATGGGTTCATTTTTTTTAAATCTGCACACTCAAATTAAGCAGAAAATATTCCATTTTAAAGCAAGATATAATTTCAACTTGTGTATGACTAAAAAATATAGTATTTAATGCAAAAATGTTTGGTGGTATGTGTGATAAAAAGGCACTGGGGGCTTCTGAAATACCTGGAACATTGAAAAAGTCAATTTATTCTTAAAGATGAATGTTCACAAAACATTTCTATATAAAATATATGTATGAAATACGCAAATTTAAGCTTGAAATAACACGAGGTCAGGAATTTCCAAAAATTGACAAAGACCAATATTACAATTGGTGGACGGTACATGTGTTTGAATGCTTCCTGTGAATTTATTTGAAAAGATATCATACAGATGGGTTCATTTTCGAAATCTGCACACTCAAATTATGCAAATTATTCTAGTTTTATATATTCTATAATCATGAAAAAATCATACCCTGTTGCTAGTTGAAGTAATTATTTAAATTGTTTTTATAAAAACGATCTGAAGGGAAATGAATCATACTCAGTGGTTACTCGTTATAGCATATGACCCTCACTATCGTGCTATAAGATAATATATATCTTTACAGTTTGTCAAACATTTACATGTATACATTGAATTAATTTATATCTGCAACATCAATTTGCAATTTTGATAATGTCTACATAGGTCATTTAAATACACGTTAAAAATATGTATATGGTGTAGACAGTTTTGTACAAGATTAATCCATGTAGGAACATTTTAGTAAATACGCACAAAGCAGGGGTACTGTCACAAGGATTTATATTGCTTACAATTTGCCCATTAATTGTGCATGCACTGTATAATATTATGACATAAGTTAATAGTAATATATATTGTGTGACATAAGTTAATGGTAATATATATATATATTGTGTGATTCATATGTAAACTGCAAGCAACAATATATGTCCTTATGGGTATCTGCATAAAACTAATTTCAATAATTTTTATTTTAAGCAGATCAGATTTACATCAGTTTGGAACACAAAGTTAAGAATGATTGGAGACTAGCCATACTTTAAGCTTTATGTTACAATCGACTTCCCCCAAAATATAATTTTTTCTAGCACATGATATACCCAGACCTAGCTTGACAGACTTGATATCTCCATACTTTATCTAGGATATTCCAGTTGCAGTCAGTGGTCTGCATGTTTGTCCATCCTTCTAAGACAAATCTAGTCATGATTAATTATTCCCAATACTTGAAGAATTTAAATGAATCTTTTTACATTTGAAGGGTAGATACCTGGTTGATTTCAGGCAAGGTTTAAACGTGAGACTGACTACTGGATAATTACATTTTATGGGGAATGCCTAGAAAATACCCCCCCCCCTTCAAAAAACACTCCAAATGTGATAATCAAGTTTTATTTCCTTTTGACCTTTTGGTAGGAAATGTATTGAAAATTCATTGATAAAAACATTTTATGAATTTTTTTAATTGACCTGCAGAACTTTCTTTGATTTCAATGTCCCAAATGTGAGATGGTGTGATAAAGTAAATTTGTTTGCTAAAAAAAGAGTGCAACTTGTATTGCTTCTCACCGCACAATTTAAAAACGGTATAATAGAATGAAACGAGAAATTCTATATGACTAAAATTAAAATATCTATATTAGACAAAATTATAAATTGTATATTAGACAGTTATTAAAGAACTACTGGGATGTCAGCTGATTATGTTAATAACCTAGTGTGATGTGTCTTGTACTTAAATTAGTAATTAAGCATAATACTTTATTCTGTGAATAGCCATGGAAAACTGACAAAGCATCAAAATAAACAAAAATGGAGAACAATTTGTTGGTCTAATGTGTGTATATATATGTTACATATATATATGTCTGTGTGTTCTGATGATAGTGTAATACGATCATATAATTTCAATGAATACTTTATGGTTCTGGTTTTAGCAGAAACAGGAAACAAAATTTGAGTCCTCTGCTAAGTTCCAGATAAAAATAATGTTTCAGATTATTTTGTGAAATTTGACCTTCTTGGACTATTGGTTATGTGGGGTGTCAGCAATGAAATAATACATAATTTTTGTGTAAAATAAATCTGATTTCTGAATTAGGTACATGAAATGTATGATATACTGTAGTCAAAATAAGCTACACGATTCTTTGTATATTCGGGTGGGGATCGTGTCAAAAGTGTTAATAAATACCTAATAAAATCTGTAGATAGCTGACTGGAAACATCAAATTTAGCTTCTAGGAACAAATACTTATCAGACTGTAATGGGGGCAATAAATCACCATTTATTTCAGTCCAGGTTTGCTTCTAATGAAAGAGTATTCGGTGATATAATTCAGGTATTGGAGAGTGAGACGGAGAGATTAAGACAAAGTTCTAAAAGTTGAGCGAGAGAGAGAAGAGAATGAAAGATCACTCATTTCATTACAGTGAAATTATTACTTACTGAAATGAAAAACAATGATGAAATTCCCCAAAAAATATTAATGTTAATTTAAAGTAAACAAGTAGTTAAATAAGCAGTTACAAATTAAGAAAGTGTTTTAGGTGGATGGAGACTAAATTTAGGAAGGACATTAGGAAAGTATAAATAATTTGATAAATTAGAGAATTAAGCTAATATTTTAATTGATTTCAACTATATACTATAAGTTAAATTGTTCCATATGTAACACTAGCATTTAAACATTTTCTTGTATTTGATTTTTAATTGTCCAGCTCTCTTTAATGTACATGTACCATTTAATAACGGTAAACAATAATCACTTTAGCTAGGGGAAGTTAATCTTGTAATATTATTTATTAGTGTATAGTTATTTTTAGTGTAGATATAGATTTATTATTATTATTTGTTATTATATTTGATTTCACAATGCACAAAGTTATTGTAGAAACTGTCATTGCTTATTATTGAAATGCACGCACTGTACTATTGTACAGTGTGTGTAGTAACATTGGCATAGTGTATAATCATAATTGTTATTAAGCTGGAATAGTGAATTATTAGTGCATAGTGTACATTTCTTAACACATCATGACACCAATCATGTCACCAATCATGACACATCATAAATCATGATTTATTTCTTGACACATTATGACACCAATCCTGTCAACTGGCCCATGTACCTCTTTATGACTTTATATTAGTGTAGTGTATTTGTAGTGTATAGTGTACAATTCTTGACACATCATGACACCAATCATGTCAACTGGCCCATGTACATCTTACTATTACATTGCCATAGTGTATAGACCATTCTTAGAATATATTCATGTATTCATGTGACCTAAGGCCAACGCATCCAAAACGAGGCTAAGATAGACGCCAGTTTTGTTTTACCTCTCATCCATGGCTGCTACAGTTGATACCGGCGACGGGAAAAAAAAATCGTGACAGTTGTTGTGTTCCGTTGTATATTGGGAATGGTAGAATTCATATGGATTTAAGCTTCCACCATATTCAAGCAATGAAAAAGATGGAGCTTCGTAGAAATTGGATTTTGCAATACGTCGCGATGAGAGGCCGAGTTTTAAAGTAAGAAACTGGATAAGTGTTGGTTTGTTTACTTGCAACTGAATGGTGTAAGAATGAAAAATCTAAACGCAAATAGATTTTCTGTCGATGAATGAGATGATTGTTTGTATGTGTGTTTTATAATGATATGTTTCTAAAAATGTTACCCCTAGTCCCATTCCACATAACGGGATCGTCGAAAACTGGGCGTACTTCCACGCAGCGCATTTATATAAGAAATTATGAATTTACGTATGAGTAGTAAGTACAGAACAAGTGAACTTTATTACCTCGTTAACAAATAGAAACGTATGAGATGGCATTCTTATGTAATCAAACCATAGCTTCATAACTTTTGTTTTACGCAATTATTTCATAGTGTGTATGAGAGAGAGAGAGAGAGAGAGAGAAACAGCCTCTGTTAAAACTCATATATAATTTTAAATTATAGTGAAGCTAGTAACTTTGATAGTTTTTGTTGTCTCCATTATAGTTACAAATGTTGATGAAAAGCTACGCTATTATTTTATCTTCTTCAGATCCTGTGAGTTGCATATAGCATGCATAAGTAAACATTTGCAGACCTGGAGGAGAGACTGACGAAAGCAGAAACAGACTTAGATGAAAAGGAAAGAAAACTGCAAGATTTGAATAAAAAAATAAACACGGAGAAATTTGGATTGAACAGATTTAAATGATATAATTTTACACTTGTTTTTCCGCATGAGGTTTGTATAACCTTCTTCAAAAGCATAAAACCTACTGCCATTAGAATGAAGATCTTATATTGCAGCACCAGGAATGGCGTCAACATCAGAGGACGTCAAAAAGCAATGGACCCAGTGGATGAACTTTTCATTTTTTGTGTAGATGCGGATTTTCGATTGAAGATATGTCTGTTCAATTTAATATTCACATGTCTTCTGTAAGTCGGAAATTAATTATGTGGACAAATTATTTGTATTTTTTACTGGGAAGTATAAATATTTGGCCAAGTCATGAAGCAGGTTCAAGCAAATATACCTCTCGAGTATCAACTGTCCTACCCAGGAACCAGAAACACCCTTAACTCTAGTGCTTACATCAAAGACTTTTTCAAACTACAAAACACACAACACCTGGAAAGGTTTGGTATGGATAACCGCACATGGTGCAATCACATTTGTGTCTTCCATGTACTCTGGATGCATGAGTGATGCGGAGATTTCAAGGCAGTCAGGTCTTACAGATTTGTTAGAACCAGGGGACCAAGTTGTGGCAGATAAAGGTTTTGTTTTACACAAAAGTTTTCGTAGGTAATGGTGTTTCCATTGCAACACCACACTTTCTGTGTATCGATGGGCAGTTCACAGCTTCCCAGATGGAGGACAATCAAAACATTGCAAGCCTGAGTAAACATGTGGAAAGACACATTAACCATTTACTCCCCAGCTACTCTTTTCTACGCATTTACCTCCCCCCCCCCCAATCTACGCTTTTCTACGCCTTACACAGTATCGACCAATAAATATGATATATCTTCCATTTAAATGTTGATTCGCCGCGTAGTAACCAAACGCTGGTAAAAAAATAAATAATCTTTACTAACATTTGATTTTAATTACCACAGGAATCTGATGTTTTATCAATAAAGTACGGCGAAATGTCTGACAAAATGAAATACTCTTATCAATAATATATATATATATATATATATATATATATATATATATATATATATATATATATATATATATATATATATTAGCCATGCATACAAGCACACTAGGATTATCATAGGGTTTAAAAAGAAAATATGGTGTTCATTCATATATTGATGTTGATAAATGTCAACATATTTTAATTTCAGACCCACTCCTTCCTGTGGAGATCCTCAGTATGGACGATAATTCCATTCAGCTGTACAAAAAAGCGCTGCATGCTGGAAAGGAGAAGGTTTACAATATAAGAGTGATGGTGGTAGGGCAATTTGGGGTTGGAAAAACTACCTTGATAAAGCGCCTCCTTGGTCAGCCAGTTGATATATCTGAGAGGAAAAGCACGGAAGGAATTGATGTGCATAAACACTGTTTCAAAATCTCTCTGGATAAAGGGGAATGGATACAGCAAGTTGAAGGTAAGACATCACTATCCACGAAATTTTTAAAGAAAAATAATGTCATGATTTTGCCTGTCCAAAAGTGCAAGGGTAAAGTTGTGTATTACCTTTTTAGTATCAAAAAGGTTATTGTGAACATGAAATATTATAGGGGTTAACTGGAGATAAGTTTTGACCACTCCACCAGTAAGGTGAAAATTTGCTTGTATAATCTCCAGGAAAAAAATATACATTAATTATTCTTAAATGATTTTCATATAATATATATTTGGGGTCAGTCAAGCATAGGACACACTTTTGTTACTACACAAAAACAGCAAATTGATCCCCATGTGTTGAACTTTAAGAAAATTTGTTTTAAAAAAATAGTAACTGAGACTGATATATCACTCATTTGTGGAAAATGGTAGATTGGACCTTGAAATTTTAATTAACGTCATGAAGTTATCAACGTTTAGTAATATATTTTTGTTACAGTTTCTTTCCAAGCAGTTTTCTTAGTACACCATAAATGATGGTATTCAACGAAATTTTGATCAATGGAAATCTGGAAATCTCATGTCTAGTTGAAGATGTACTTTCAGGAATAAATACCTATTAAATTACCAAAAATATCAAGTAAAATTTATGTTGTTGTTTTATCTTTAAGTTCAGTTTAAATGCAGTCATAATAAATTCAAAGTGTTCTCGTGTTTTTAAACATAAAATGTGTCAATCTTCTGTAACAGCTATGTCAGCTAGCATTTCCTTTGCTTAGAGGCCCAAGTACAGATAAAGTGAATCTCATTTGTCCAACTCAAGTTCCATAAATAAAGATTCCCTCATTAGGTTATCATCTCATTGATATTTGCCATATACAGTTAACCAATTATCTGTACCAATCATGTACAAGGGAGTTGGCACCTGATTATGCATGAAACATGTGTCAGTTATGAGTTATCATGTGAAAGGACAGAGCTGAGGTTGAAAACTTGCGCATATTTGATAGTAAAAATATGATTCAAACAAGTCTTATCTTAGGAGGTAACATGTGTCTTCACACATAGGCGACCTCTGGATTTACATTTGTCAATATTTGGCCGATGTCTGTTATTTCTGTTGACTCCAACTGTGGTATACTAGAAGATATAGAATTGTATATATAAGCAAAAAATAGCTCTTAAGACTACTTGATGAAGGAATAGCTTGAGTAAATTTGTGAATGCAACTGTTTTGATTCAGAATGTCAGAATGATAAATTTATAAGGCTTATGTTTTCAGGGGAAATTACGCATTTTCCCCAATAAGATACGAGTAAGGCTTAGACATGGCTTGAATTTAACACAAATATCTTGGTAGCCAGAAGGACTAGTGTACTGAGAAATTTACTAGTTCTATGTCACGCACTTGTATTGAGAGTAACACCAATTTTCTTTCATAAATATCATTATCATATGAAATGCAGAGGTACAAAAGTATAAATCATACTTCAAATCATCAATCAATTAACAGTTCTTGTATCTCAAGATAATCTGGATCCAATTCCAGAAAGGGATCCAGGTTTAAATTTCGTCCTCCACTTGCACTCTGGGCCTATTTGGAGTTTGTTCCGGTCTTCTTACCGGGCTCTCTGAAACATTCCACAAACGTATTGCTGGTGACGGATCATATGTTGGAATGTCATTTGTATGGAACATTATAAAGAGTAGGTTCGACAGAACCCAAGGTCTCAAACATGATCTCCAGTCACTCATCACCATTTTCATCTCCGATTCAATTTTAAAGTTCGAACAAACTGCAACAAACTGGATGTTTTCTCTGTATTTGTTTTTGCGAATTCCATACACATTCTTGTTCTCATCATAATTCAGCCATAACCTGTCTTTTGTTCTTGTCTTCTGAAACGTCCAATAATGTTTTTCCCTATTATACGAATTGTTCCTCTCTTTTATTTCATTTTCATTCAACGTTTGCTTTTTCCAGAGTATGAACACTTTCTATAACACGTCACGTTTTGTCTGTCTTATAAGGCGGGAATTACGCCTCTTTTTGAAATATGTAATGTTACAGTGTAGCTAACGCAAATTATTTAATATAAGAAAATGCATGGCAGTGTCATTTATATAAGAAATTCTGAGCAAGACACGCTTTTCAAAACGCGTGCTTTTGCCCCACCCCCCCACCCCCCTCCCCAGTAAATGGCCTCTCCCTAATAAAGTCTTGACTTCTGCAGGATCAAAGCAGTGGCTATTGTGAACACTGTTATAAAATATTAACATCAAAAGATAATGTTAGTTTGACCTTTAAAAATGTGTTCCCATAAAACGAAGCCATCTGACTCGGCGTGTTGTATTCAACAGCTCAAATTACGGTATCATCATTAATAGCGTAAGTTTAGTATGTGTTCGTAATTAATCGAACTGCAATGTATTGTTGAAATTAATAATAAGCGGAAATTTTTCACATCTTAGTTGCCTATGCTGAGATTTTTAATTCCCAACAAATGTATGGCATTCTGCTTGGATATCTACACGTGTATTAAATTATTTGTACAATCTTGTATGGGAATTTATTAATTTTTTAAAAACTATTTGTATTGTCATAGAAAATATAGTTGTATGGAAATGATGTGTCATAAATGTGATCATACTAAATTAATCTAAGTTTTATAATTATTTAGATGCAAACGTAAATTATGCAGTTCCCTGTTTGTGACTGTTAGCGCGTTTGGCTAGCAAACCAACACACAAACATTTTTAAAAATGAAAGGAAACAAACAAGCAAGCGTGCAAACTAATTTCTTTGATTAGTTGATACCATGGGTTGTGGTTTTGTAGTTTGTTAATGTGGTCGCGTGAATAAAGTGTGATGCCAGCTTATTTTTCATTTAATTTGCTGTCAGACTAATTAGAATATCAATTACCAAACTTCCGTTAATTGTTAATGACGGGACCGTGATTGGCACTATTAAGTGAAATGCTCAAAATCACATGGCTTCTTGTAATAGAAACACACTTTTCTGAGGCAGAAATTAACTTAATCTTCTCATGCTGATATTTTATGATTGCGTTTACAACGTTCACTGCACTGATTATATTAGATTGAAGATTAATAATAATAATAATAATAATAATAATAATAATAATAATAATAAATATTTATGATCATTGTATAGTTTGATAGTAGAATATCCTTCCAGAGGGCTCCTGTCAATGCAGTTTGCTTTCCACTTTTCAGATTCTGATCAATTGCACACACTAAATCGTCTGATTAAACTTTTATCTGTACCTGATCAAAAACCAGACATCAGCCAGGAGCAAGAGGGTATCAGTCAGGTAATCTATCACAGGGAGATTACTACTGAAATAGATGCCACTAAATGCAATGTACCATCAACCACTTCAGTGTCAGACCAAGAAGTTCAATCCTCCACTCAAGTATCTATTACCGGGGAATATGAGATTCATCATGTGGAGCATTTAGACAAAGAGACTGACATTATTGCTGTTCCACTGAGGTTTGCAATATCCAGTGAGAGTGAGAAGAAAACGAAGGATTCAACGATGGAAATTCTCCGTTTGGTCAATGAAAAAGCTGACAAACTAATGAATGATATAGAGAAATATGCAGCATTGTCAATTTGGGACTTTGCAGGTCAATATGCTTTCTATACTACTCATCAAATGTTTCTCACGAGTCGAGCAATTTATCTCTTGGTCATTGATCTCAGTCAACAATTCACCGATGACATAAAAGATGATGACAAGTGTTTCCTTGATGCAGATGGGATCATACTGCGCCAAGTTTTCGGTAAGTACAGTATTTTTAGACAGGAGAGAGAAAAGATTAGAAGTGTATGGCACCATAGTTAACAGCAGAAAGTGTTCTTAAAAATATTTGTACATAAAAGATACATACGGCTGTTGCCTTATAACAACTTGAGAAAATAGATATTGGAACAAGTTTTAAAATGGAATAAGGAAGCCCATAAGTTCAAATAGATCAATATAAGCTATAGTAATACTGCTGAAAACAATTAAAAGTTAAATGGGACTTGATTTCAGATACCAAAAAAATATTCACAACTCGGACAGGATAAAAAGAAAATATTGAAATTAACCACATATGATTATTACAACAACAAAACTCCCCCAAACCAAACTGATGATAGAGACTAGATAATTACAACAACAAAACTCCCACAAACCAAACTCTGATAATAGAGACAGGGGATAATTACAACAACAAAACTGCCACTAACCAAACTCTGATAGAAACAGTGGGTAATGACAGCAACAAAACTCCCCCAAACCAAACTCTAATGATAGCTACATGGGATAATTACAACAACAGAACACTCCCAAATTAAACTTTGATGATAGAGACTGGATAATTGCAACAACAAAACTCCCCAAAGTAAACTCTGATGATAGAGACAGGGGATAATAACAACAACAAAACTCTCCCAAACTGAACTCAGATGAAAGGGCCAAGGGATAACTACAACAATAAAACTTTCCCAAACCAAACTCTGATGATAGAGAAAGGGGAAACTTACAACAACAAAACTCCCCCAAAGCAAACTCTGGAGATATAGTACAGTTATGGTTGACATCAATTAATGTGTTATAATAAATGTGACATTCTGCATTTATATGGCAGAATACTGAGATCAGAAGTGATTAAATAGTTAAAACAAGTATTTTTGTTATCCTTGTCATTTATTTACCTGATACAATTATAAACAAAATATTAATTTCTATTCTTTTCAGGCTTGTTCCAGATTTGGATGAATTCCATCCATTCCATTGTAAAATCACCTGAAAACATTGTTCCAGTGATTGTGGTTGGCACACATGTAGATAAGATTCCAGAGGTATTCTTAGCTGGGATTTAATGATTAAGTTCATTTTAAAGATTTTATTAAATTAAGATTTTTTCTATCAGCAGGCATGGGTATCAGACCAGTAAAGATTGTATTAAATTATGTTTTTTTTCTATTAGCGGGCATGGCGATTGGATCAGTGAAGATTGTATTAAATTATTTTTTTCTATTATCACGCTAGGGGATTGCATCAGTAAAGATTGTATTTAATTAAGTTTTTGTTTTCTATCAGGATGCTATAAGATTGAATCGTTAAAGATTATATTAAATTACGTTTTTTTTATTAGCAGGCTATGTGATAAGATTAGTATTCCTTCCATATGCATATTATGCCAATGAATTCCTATGGGATGTGGGTCTGTCCATCTTAAGGGCCTTGGTCATATATGCCTCTTTGGGCGTTTGGATCTTGCCCTCATAACAGGGGCATTACTGTGACTTGTCCCAACCATTAATTCATCATCAGGTGAAAACCATATGGAAGGTTAGAGGCATCACTTCTTCCTTGACTGACAAATATTCATTGCCTATTGCCAACTGATTTAACTCTTCAGCTCCTACCCACTGTGTTGAAATGTGTTCATATGTCCTCTTCACCCCTAGGGACTTAATCATACGTACCCACTCTCCAGCTCAGAGTGTCCTCAATGATACAATCTCCATTGTGGTGACTCTTATGAGTTTAATATGAAAGATGCACTATTGAAGCCAGTTCTTATGCTTGCCCCTTCGTCTATATTAGATGTTGAATAAGAGATATGGTATTTTGACGAGGCAAGTAAGGAAATCTATCACCTCTCCAGTTGCTAAAATTACCAATTGTCCAGTATTATGATGACTGGTCAGTCAATAGTGTCCCAATTCGGTCCCATCATCATCATCTCTACCATTGTTGGTCAGTGGTAATCGAGTTGGGATCTTCTGCCTAACATCAAGAAATAGGAACTCCATCACAATACTTTGTTTAAATGGCGATCGATATTTTCACAAACTAGAACTCAGGTAGATCAAATCATGGCTCTTTTAATGATGCTGCCAGATAAAATATCTTTGCCTCAGCGTGGTGATGAAGCAAGATTCATACCTTTTCTATTGACACCGCTTGACTCCACTTTGATGGGAATTATGATTCAGTTTCCATCCATTGTTAAGTTGGATATTTAGTCAAAATCTGTTACCTTCCATAGCTCTACTAACAACAGAAATCCCCAGTCTCAGTTGAATCATTGCTGCCAATGAAACGTATAAAATTTTATATCCCATGAGGACACTCTGTTTAAGGTATATAAATGAAAAAGAAATTTCAACTGCCAATAGCTCATGATGGATTTTCACCATGATCAATAGACCCTACCAGTCTCCTAATGATCAAGACCATTTCTTTTTGAAACTTTGAACCCATTAGGTTTGTGCCATGACTACCTCTTGGGTCTGCCTTAATCACTCTTTCTTAGAGGATATCATGAAGGCAGTAAATTGGCATCATTTTCATACTACATTTTCCTCCTGTTATCCCAACTGATTATCGCAACAAAACACAAACATTTTTCTTTCTGGGTGCCATCATTACAGCACAAGATGTGGACCTGAAAAATACCAGCGTTACATAAGAAAAACCCCATCATTAGTGATGAGCACTTTCATCTTCTGTGTTTTGATAAATTTAATATAGCATCAGCCAACCCTCCTTACTGACAAATTCAGCTAAACAATATCTATTGGTAAGCTATTGTCAAATAACTGACAAATTCAGCTTAACAATGTCAATGGGTGAGCTATTGTCAAATTCCTGAAAAATTCAGCTAAACAGTATCTATCAGTAAGCCATTGTCAAATTACTGAAAAATTCAGCTAGACAATATCAATGGGTAAGCTATTTTTAAGTTACTGACAAATTCAGGTAAACAACTTCTGTTGGTAAGCTATTGTCAAATTACTGACAAATTCAGCAATACAATATCTTTGGGTGAGCTATTGTCAAATTACTGACAGATTGAGCTAGATAATATCTATCGGTAAGTTATTGTTACATTACTGACAAATTCAGCTAAACAATATTGTTAAGCTATTGTCAAATTACTGACAAATTATGCCAATTAATATCTATCAGTCAGCTATTGTCAAATTATTGACAAATTCAGCCAATTAATATATATCGGTAAGCTATTGTCAAATTACTGACAAATTCAGCTAAACAATATATATATTGTTAAGTTATTGTCAAATTACTGACAAATTTAGCAAAACAATATATATTATTCAGCTATTGTCAAATAACTGACAGATTCAGCTAAACAATATTTATCGAGAAGTTATTGTCAAAGTACTGACAAAGTTAGCTAAACAATATAAATGGATAAGCTATTGTCAAATTACTGACAAATTCAGAAAAACAATGTCGGTAAGCAATTGTCAAATTACTGACAAGTTCAGCTATACAATATCTATGGGTGAGCTATTGTCAAATTACTGAAAAATTGAGCTAAACAATATCTATCAATAAGCTATTGTCGAATTACTGAAAAATTCAGCTAAAAAATATCAATGGGTAAGTTATTGTCAAATCACTGAAAAAGTTAGCTATACAATATATATCGGTGAGCTATTGTGTAATTACTGACAAAGTCAACCAAAAAATATCTATCAGTAAGCATTTGTCAAATTGCTGAAAAATTCACCTAAAATATATCAATGGCTAAGTTATTGTCAAATAACTGACAAATTAGATAAACAATATTAATGGGTAAGTAATTGTTAAGTTACTGACAAATTCAGCTTTACACGATTGGTAAGCTATTGTCAGTCAAGTTACTGACAAATTCAGCTAAACAATATATATATTTTAAGTTATTGTCAAATTACTGACAAATGCAGCTAAACAATATCTATCGGTAAGCTATTGTCAAATTACTGACAAATTCAGCAACTTAATATCTATCGGTTAGCTATTGTCAAAGTACTGATAAATTCATCCATTTAATATCCATCGGTAAGCTATTGTTAAATTACTGACAAATTCAGGTAAACAAAATAAATCGGTAAGCTATTGTTAAATAAGAGACAAAATCAGCTAAACAATATATATTGGTAAGTTATTTTCAAATTACTGACAAATTCAGCTTAACAATATCGGTAACGTATTGTTAAACTACCGACAAATGCAGCAAAACGATATCAATTGGTAAGTTATTGTAAAATTACTGACAAATTCTAAACAATATCTGTAAGCTATTGTCATATTACTGATAAATGCAACTAAACGATATATATCGGTAAGCTATTGTGAAATTACTTACAAATTCAGCTTAACAATATTAATGGGTCAGATATTTTTAAATTACTGACAAATTCAGCTAAACAACATCTAACGGTAAGCTATTGTCAAATTACTGACAAATTCAGCTAAACAATATAAATCGGTTAGCTATTGGTAAAGTACTTACAAATTCAGCTAAAGAATATCAATGGGTAAGCAATTTTTAAATTACTGACAAATTCAGCTAAAGAACATCTATCGGTAAGCTATTGTAAGAGTACTGACAAATTGAGCTAAACAATATCTATCGGTAAGTTATTGTCAAATTACTGACACATTCAGCTAAACAATATATATTGGTAAGTTATTGTCAACTTACTAAAGAATTCAGCTTAACAATATCGGTAAGCTATTGTCACATTACTGACTAATTCAGCTACACAATATCTATGGGTGATCTATTGTCAAATTACTGGAAAATTCGGCTAAACAATATCAATGGGTAAGTTATTGTCAAATTACTGGCAAATTCAGCTAAACATATTGGTATGCTATTGTCAAAGTACTGAGAAATTCAACTAAACAATATATATCGGTAAGTTATTGTTAAATTTCTGACTTAAGTAAGTTATTGTTAAATCAGCTGAAACATATCGGTAAGCTATTGTCAAATTACTGACAAATTCAGCGAAGTAACAACAATATCTATCGATAAGTTATTGTCAAATTACTGACAAATTTAGCTAAACAATATATATCGGTAAGTTATTGTTAAATTACTGACTAATTCAGCAGAAGAATCTATATCGGTAAGCGATTTTCAAATTACTGACAAATTCAGCAAAACAATATATATTGGTAAGTTATTGTCAACTTACTAAGAAATTCAGCTTGACAATATCGATACGTTATTGTCAAATTACTGACACATTCAGCTATACAATATCTATGGGTGAGCTATTGTCAAATTACTGGCAAATTCAGCTAAACAATATCAATGGGTAAGTTATTGTCAAATTACTGCCACATTTAGCTAAACATATTAGTAAGCTATTGTCAAATTACTGACAAATTCAACTAAACAATATATATTGGTAAGTTATTGTCAAATTAATGACAAATTCAGCTTAACAATATCGGTAAGCTATTGTCAAATTAGTGACAAATTCAGCTAAACAATATCTATGGGTGAGCTATTGTCAAATTACTGACACATTCAGCTAAACAATATCTATCGGTAAGTTATTGTCAAATTACGAACAAATTTTGCTAAACAATATCTATCGGTAAATTATTTTTAAATTACTGACTACTGATACGTATTGCATAATTAGATTTGTTTTATTTAATTGCTATGGATAAGTATTGCATAATTTAGATTTGTTTTCAATATTAGTTTTGGATAAGTATTGCATATATAGATTTGTTTTATATAATTGCTATTGATAAGTACTGCATAATTAGATTTGTTTTATACAATTGCGATGGATTAAGTATTGCATACTAAGATTTGTTTTATATAATTGCTATGGATTAAGTATTGCATAATGAGATTTGTTTTATATAATTGCTAAGGATTAAGTATTGCATAATGAGATTTGTTTTATATAATTGCTAAGGATTAAGTATTGCATACTAAGATTTGTTTTATATAATTGCAATGGATTAAGTATTGCATAATTAGATATGTTTTATATAATTGATATGGATAAGTATTCCATAATGAGATTTGTTTTATATAATTGCTATGGATTAAGTATTGCATAATGAGATTTGTTTTATATAATTGCTATGGATAAGTAATGCATAATTAGTTTTGTTTTATATAATTGCTATGGATAAGTATTGCATAATTAGATTTGTTTTATATAATTGCTATGGATAAGTATTGCATAATTAGATTTGTTTTATATAATTGCTATGGATAAGTAATGCATAATTATATTTGTTTTATATAATTGCTATGGATAAGTACTGCATAATGAGATTTGTTTTATGTATTAATTTTGGATAAGTATTCCATAATTACGTTTGTTGTAAATTCCCACCAAAAAGCTTAATAATTGCCGACTTACAAAGTTACAATTCTTGATCATTCCAATGTATCCAAAGAAGATATTTATTTAAGTAAAGATTGATTTAAGTAAAGATTGATGTTTTCTCATTAATTCTGTCTTATGCCTTATATTTGGTGTAAAAATATAAAAATCAGACCGTCAGAAGTAATCCAAATAAATTGGTTTAAAGTGTTATTGTTTTATTTGGCTTGTTACTCATTAGATCTCGTAAACAAAGATGGATAATTTTTCAGTTAATTGGCCGATTTAAGCATCGGGACTCTATCATTGTCAGGGTGTGAAGTATAATTGACTTGTTTGTGAAAGAAGAAAAACAGGCTAAGAAATCTCTACGTTTTGCTTTGCAGTCCTGAAGATTGTTTTAAAGCTAACCACCTACACAAGATCATCCGGATCTATTATAAAGATTATTTCAGCGGATATCTCCAGAAAATGACACTAAACATTATGCATTTATGTATTGCTTCCAGAAACTTGGCATACCAAAAACTAATCTTGTATTAGACCCTTGTTTCGTTCTAATAGATTGTCATGCTTTGAAATAAACTCTCCAATACTGTATGTGAAACATTTACATTCATTTTTTTTATTTACAGAAATCTCGAAAAGAATTTATTGACAAGTACTTTAAAGACCTCCGGTACATGTTGAAAGAAAAGCCAGCCATATGTCACCTGATGAGTGATATTGCAATCGACAACACCCAGTCTGACCCCATGCTGGAAGTTTTGAAAAGAAGAATTTTCGAACTTTCATCACAGCAGCCTCATTGGGGGGAGGAAAGACCTGCCCGATGGCTTCCCTTAGAACAAGCTATCATGACACTAAAAGCTTCTGGTACCAAGGTGCGGTTAGCAGATAATCTTATGACAAATTTACACATATGCAAAATGTGTGCATATAAATCTGTAATGATTTTACCCACACACCCATACACAAAATGTGTGCATAGAAGTGTGCAATGATTTTACACATAAAACCATACACAAATCGGTTGCCTTTTTCATTTCTGTACTATGATTTCAATTTAAAATGATCTACATTTACCAAACTTTGTGAATGGCTTGCATTTGGGGTAAGTCAGCTGAGTTTAGAGTTAAAAGGTCTAAGGTCAAGGTCGCTGCAACTGAATATTGAAAAATTGCTTTTGTGCATAAATGTTAGTTTATAACCGTAATACATTATACGTTAATAGTTCATTACTTTTCAGTTCCAATATACTAATGTCCCAGTCAAATCTAAGTAGCATCTCCTCTAAAAACATGATCCCAGTTTAATTTATTTGTCATAGCGAACATAATAAATTTCATTTATTTGTCATAGCTAACATAGTAAATTTCATTTATTTGTCATTGCTAACATAATAAATTTCAGTTATTTGTCATAGCTAACATAATAAATTTCATTTATTTGTCAAAGCTAACATAATAAATTTCAGTTATTTGTCATAGCTAACATAAAAAATTTCTTCTCTCTTAGCTCCTCCTTTAAAAACATGATCCCAGTTTAATTTATTTGTCATTGCTAACATAGTAAATTTAATTTATTTGTCATAGCTAACATAATAAATTTCATTTATTTGTCATAGCTAACATAATAAATTTCAGTTATTTGTCATAGCTAACATAATAAATTTCTTCTCTCTTAGATCCTCCTCTAAAAACATGATCCCAGCTTAATTTATTTGTCATAGCGAACATAATAAATTTCATTTATTTATCATAGCTAACATAGTAAATTTCATTTATTTGTCATAGCTAACATAATAAATTTCTTCTCTCTTAACTCCTCCTCTAAAAACATGACCCCAGTTTAATTTATTTGTCATTGCTAACATAACAAATTTCTTCTCTCTTATCTCCTCCTCTAAAAACATGATCCCAGTTTAATTTATTTGTCATAGCGAACATAATAAATTTTATTTATTTGTCATAGCTAACATAATAAATTTCAGTTATTTGTCATAGCTAACATAATACATTTCAGTTATTTGTCATAGCTAACATAATAAATTTCTTCTCTCTTTACTCTGACTCTTGCAAAAGTACATTTGTGTCAAGTCACAAAACGAAATTTTCCTTTTGTTCTTAAAATTTATTTTGTATAATCATGTCTTTCTTGTAATAATTGTATCATTCTCCTAACATTCCTTGCTAATTTTAAAAGTTTTGTTTTACCTTGTTCCACAAGTGGTGATTATGTTAATTGTTCCCTCTTAAACAAATATGTTAAGGAAGAGCACTTTAAAGCTTGGTCAGGAATGCCAAGATGCCTTATGACTGGACAGTCTCAATTGATATTCAGGCTGTACACTTTCCTCTAGTGTCTTCACCAGGTTGAGACCGCTCCAGTGACCTAGTGGTTAGAATGTCCACCGCGGAAGCAGGAGGTCGTGGGTTCATTCCGCGGCAGAATCATACCAAAGACTTAAAAAATGGTACAAACAGCTGTCTCGCTTGGTACTCAGCATTAATAGGTTAGTGTTATGACTGGTCAGCCAGGTGTCAGGATAATGTGACTGGTTGGAACATCATGCTACATGTCTGCGGCATGATGCCCCAGTGCTAGACATCACTATAAATTGCCTCACTGCAGACATCGTAGCGATAAGACTGAATTTTTTTAAAGCTACGTTTAAAATCCTAATCAAACAAAAAATTGCCAGGTACATGGGGGCCTGTAAAGTCTTGCCTCTGCCGGTAAAGTCTTTGCTTAAATAATGTCGGTAATTAATATATCACTTGAAATCTTTAGATATATCATTCCTACAATATTTTGATGACTTGTTGATAAACTCATCAGAGATACTTTTCTGAAGACCTTTTCCTCTGGTGATCAGTGGTGACTAACATATTCCCAATTTTGACAAGTATGATGTCTTCCCATCTCAGTACTTCATATACATGGGTATGAATTTTCCTCACCAATCTATTGAAGGTTTGAGTTCCAGAGGATGGCAAAGCTTCATTATTGATAATGGATCTTATCACCAAAGTTGTAGCCTTTGTTTTTTTTTTGTTTTCACACTTCTGTTCAGGAATCTCTGAATTCAGCTTTGGGGTATATATTTTTCCAGGTTCTAGTGAACAGGAGAAGACATAAATACTTTTAGGATTCATATGTCCACCACCTGATTGGCTATATTGTAGCCAGTTTCTGACATTAGTCCTAAACACCATAATGAGCCAAACCCATCTCCTTTCTTCAGACAAAAAACATCTGGTCAGGTGAGGCAATCACTTGGAGCCATAGTCAGCATTAATTCAAGGACTTGCTGTCAGGACAAAAAAGCAAGCCTTAGTATCACCCACCTTGTGTTAATTAATAATCCATATAGAAACAAATCAAGGTGATTATTGACCAACATGTCTCAATAAACACATCTCTGGTTAATGTTAATTGACTTAAACCACAGTCATTCTGAGCAGAACCTTTTATGTTCCTATTAGATTTACAATCAATCAAACATTCCAAAATCTAAAGTTGTTTTATAAACTGAGTGCATCCATCCACATTTATTGATCAGAGATATTTCATCCATTGCGCAAAATGACTATTTGTAAAGTAAAAAACGCCTATGGGCACTAAAAAGGCAACTCCTCGTTTCGTTAGCATTATATTTGACATTCATTCTTGAAGGTGAAAAATGACTATTTGAAAATGTATCATTTTTCAACACTTCATTTGATATTTACTATGATAAATTTATGAGTGAAAACTATTAATTAGGGCTTTCCAAACTTGAATTTGCTTTTCATATGTTCAGACTGTTGTCATATTAATTAGGGCTTGCCAAACTTGAATGTGCTTTTCATATGTTAAGACTGTTGTCATATTAGTTAGGGCGTGTCAAAGTTGAATGTGCTTTTCATATGTTCCACCCCACTACTTAAATTGTAGATTATACTAGCTTTGTACATTTCTTTCTTTCAGATTGTACCACTCAGTCTCATTGAAGAGATAAATATGTATGGATCTGTTAAGATTGAGGACAGAAATGAATTGGAGTTGTTCCTTAAATTTCATCATGACATTGGCACAATCCTCCATTTCAGGTAAAGCAAGTGTGGCAATGTATATTAATCCTCTCTCAAGTGTGCAAAAGATGAAATAAATTGTATATTTACATCATTCCATTTGTTTTTAAAGCAAATTACCGGTAATCAAAGTTTATTATACGTTGATATGCCTAGATGCTCACACGATGCTTCTAGATTAGCTCTGCAAGTTATTATTGTCACCCTCTCATACAGTAAACCCATTCCATAGGGTACAGGTTGGCCTTTCCAGAGAGATTGGGTATTTGTGAGGTGTGTTTTTGTATATATATATATATATATATATATATATATATATATATATATATATATATATATATATATCTGCATTAAGAAAGGTAGATATACTTTCAAAGCATTTAATATCTTTATATATCTTTATAAAAAGTTAGCATTATTTTTTTTTGAAAGGTTCTTCTTGTTTTAAGAAAAAACTTTATTCAAGTTAAATTAATAGTTATTATTCTTCAGCATGTAATGAGATAGGGGTACAGTTGACATGTGCATTTAAAAACCATTCAGAAACATCATCATATCAGTGGATAAAAATTATATGTAAAAAAAAATAATTATCATTTGTAGGTATTGACCATGTAGGACAAATAAGTGTGCAAAGTGAACATATTTTCTGTTTCATTCAGCTCTCGACTCAAGAATCTCATTACAATAAAGATAGGAACGCTCAAAAAGACTTTTATTGTTATTAATGAACGAGAGAGAGAGAGAGAGAGAGAGAGAGAGAGAGAGAGAGAGAGAGAGGGGACTATGTCTCAGTGTGCAAGCTCATGTGCATTTAGAGGATATGTAGTTGTTTTGTTGTGTAATGTTGGCAAAATGTTTAAGTTGGTTTGGACATTAACAAATATCTGGGAAGAATTTGGAATAAGATCATTATGAAGTTTACAGATTATGTTAAAATTGTGGATTAGCAATCATAATTCTAATGGACTTGCAGTTTCAAGATTTTTTATTATAGGAAATTCTCTTTTAAGTGGTAATGGCTACAAATAATTAACTGAAGATTGAAGGTATTTTATCTGTTTTTGTGATGTGGTCTTGCTTGACCCCATTTGTTAAAAAACGGTTTATACCTTCTCTGCAGGCACTCCAAAGTCATTATTTTTAAAACGGATTAAATAAACATCAATATTCACTTCTTTTTTGCAGAGTCATTGTTTAACTCAATGAATATTTCAATAATTTTAAAGAGAACCACAAAAGAACATTGTTCTTAGTTTTCTCAACCTTGCACACTCATATATAGATGTTTATTAATAGTTACATTCTCTCTGTCTCTCTCACACAGCTTATAGATGCTTTCGAAAAGATATTGTATTTACATCTGCAAAAACCCTCAATAAATCAGAACCTTGCAGATAAAAACTTGAATTTGGTTCCATTCATCTTCTGTTTTGAGGGATTTTCTGACACAAATTTCTTATTATAAATTATTTCTGTAATTCATTTGATTCTTATATGGAAAACAAAGATTCTATGGAATATTTGCCTTGCCATTTTGAGACTAGTGATTTTAATTGCATCATCTTTAACATTGACTTGTACAAAATTTGTAACACTGTGTTGAGGCTGCTGCCACCAAAAGGTTAGCATCTCTGAATTAAGCACAGTCATAAAACTATTGGATGTAATTGCATGTAAATTGATTCAAGCAACTGGTGTGCATCATACAAAAGTAGATGTATGTAAAACATTAATCAGGCAATCAGCCCTGTTATTTTTTGAAAGGCCTTTGCAATAAAAGTACATATCACTAATTGGTGCCTTATATGGAACAAGAGAAATCATTTTTATTAAGTGTTTGATGAACATATCCTTTTACATTGTTTTCAGTGTGGAAGAATTGAGGGAGAAAATTGTTCTGGACCCACAATGGATGATTGATGCTTTAAAGTCCCTCATCACAGCCGAGACTTTTATCAAGAAATATCCTGCCATCACTAGGAAATTTTATGAATTCATAGAGACAGGAAAGCTCACCCATGAACTGATAGGTTTGTAATTATTTGCTTTAAAATAGGAATCGTGGTCTGCTTTTAACATTCCTTTATCGGTGTGTAAGAAAATGTTGGTGCATTTCTTCAGTTATAGTCCATGTCTCCAAGTCACTGTTCTGGTGATGCCTATGGAATCATTCATATTTTGCCACATAGCAAATGATTTTTGCCATCTTTTCATTTTGTCTTTGCTTTTCAAATTTTATTTTGAACCACTGATATCAAACTGATTATTTCATTGAACGATATGAAGATAAAGTATCATTCCACATGCCACAAGACTTAAATTGGTTTACAAATATATATTAATAATTGATTTATATATCACTAATTGATTCCTTGTGTATGTCACAACACATTTGACTTTTCTTGTAGCAGTCAGCAAATATATTCTCACTGCAAACACAGCTGGGTAAGGTGTAAACATAAAGAGGTACTATCAACATTTCATGGCAAACATGAAGGATATGCGGGTATTCTTAGTTGCACTCTACTTGCTCTAATTAAAGATGAAATTCTGCTTTCTTTAGAATGATTTTAAAAAAATGGCTTGCACTTCTGTAAAGAAGAAAACAAATTTCAGGAAAAAAATTCAAATATTAAGGTCACTAAGACTGAAAGAAAAATTTCAGGGACTCGTAGACTTGAAGATAAACTCTAGTTCTAATGAAATGAATTATTCAGGTTCATAAGTTAATTATCATTTACATGCATTTTTGTATGTATCAAGCAGGTCTTTCACCACTGGTTTTAATGGATAATCCTTTATATTTAAGTGCATTAAAGATGCATTACCAGCTGCCATAAGTGAAGTCCTTATTTAGAAGGTCAAAGCAACAATTGTTTTTAATATTGGACTAAAATCTGTTATGAAAAGCAACAGCACTTTCATTTGTGTTGATTAGGCAAACTGTTACTTTCTAGATGTCATCTGGAGTAAAGAGAACAACCTGGAATTCCGTAACAACAAGGATCACATTCTACGTCTGATGGAGCAACTCAATATTATTGCCGTCCCAAGGATATTTAGCGAAGAAGGAAAAGAAACCAAGGCAAGTTTATGTACAGCATGATTTAGTTAGAATGCAATATAATTGCCATGTCTGTTGTATAAGATTTTCGTCACTATATCCTTTTTTAGATCCATTCTTTGTGTTGATGAGAGCAGATCATAAGAAAGTTCCTATCTACAGCTGTTCATGACCAGTTGAAATGCATGCATGATAGTGTGTGTGATGTTTGTGGTTTGGATTTTTAACATAGCTTTAATAAATTTCAGTCATATGATTATTAGTGAAGAAGGAAAAGAATCCAATGCAAGTTTATGTACAGCATGA
The DNA here is from genome assembly GCA_029339505.1 of Unio delphinus. Classification (NCBI taxonomy): domain Eukaryota; kingdom Metazoa; phylum Mollusca; class Bivalvia; order Unionida; family Unionidae; genus Unio; species Unio delphinus. The sequence goes on along the minus strand of JAQISU010000046.1, from coordinate 14,648,926 downwards.
TTTGTTATAGTAAGCTTGCCTTCAGCGTTCAATTCATTTGGTTATAAGTGTGAGCTCTGTCCCATTTTGGGTTGAAGTTATAACACTCACTTGTCGATTGTGGGATTTATTGTGAGATGCAATGGTACGAAATTATCCTAAAATGAAAGCGCATACTTAGAATACAAGACAAATACAATACAGAATATAACCGACACAAATACAGTGTACAATACATAACCCTCACATCGGCATTTATAATTTTATCAAGGAAAAACACAAATGAGAAATTACTAGACTCTAATGGTATAATTTATCCAAATTATATTCAATCCCTGGTCGTTCGCTAGCGTGAAAGACAAGTGCTCTTCATCTTCACAACTCGTACTGCTCGAGGTGTTGTCTGTCTGAAGAACTATAGTACAAATGCCAGAAGCTTTTTGTTAGAAAATAATGATGGTAAAGGCTTGGGAATTACTTTTAAGAAGCATTTGGACAAAGGAACTAGCATATTATATGCATTATGTGTGATACATTCTTGGTCAAGATTTTGTATTTGCTTATTACCATGCTGTTATTTACACCCACCATGCAAACATAGCTGTATAGAATAATGAAACTTGATGAAAATACCATACATTCTTGCATATAAGCCAAATAATTTAGGAAGAAATAAAGGTCTTGAAAAAGAGGGTCAGCTTATCAGCGGGCAATAGTCTAAACTTTACAGGTTTTAGGTCTTTTTGGTGACTACTGTAATGGTTGTAAATCTTGGGACACGAAAAGATCCTTGTCCTAAGACATAGGTGTGTAAACTGCTTTCTGTGACCCTACAATTGTTGAACTGTTATAAAGTACAATGATTGATTTTGTTAATATTTTGCATAAGTATGTTTTCTTCATAATTCGCGGTTTGATTGTGTTTGTTTAAGAGACCAGGTTGTTGAATATTCTATATGGTTGATTACGGGCTGAATTACGTACATCTCTTGGAGTCGAATCATGGACTTAACTTAAATGATATTTCGAAAATACAATAATGGAGTTCAGAACAAATGCATCAAAATTATGATAAAACCATAAAAGTTGAGTTGTAGTTTGCTTTCATGTAAGTTACCTTGTACCTGTGAACTTTCATGCCCAATTTTTAGTTCGTTTAATGCCTGCATCCCGATTTCATAATCTCTTTCAATGTTTTGCAGAGAACTTTTCAGTATTACATTATATCTTTGACTTTCATTTTTTCTAAACAAGACAAGCCCTACGTGTTCTGTTCTGTTGTATCTCCAGTGAATTATTGTTGTGACAAAATAATTACTTTACTAGAAAGAATTCGATTCTTCACTAAATAGAATGTTAAGTTTAAAGATTATTCACATAAATTCTACCTCTACATGAACACAAAAAAAATAAATAAACCACAACAAAATAAAACCCACAGCAACAAAATAGTCCACATTTAATTTCAATCCCAAGAATGATCACTAACTCCATATGCTATAGCGCCTCTCCCACGAAAGAAATTTACACGAGTGAACACCTGTCATTTGTATACCATTTGTAATAGTGTTACCATCGTTAAAATAAAAGGAATGAAAATACATACTATGTCCAAATGTGTCCTCAAAGACTAATTCAGAGTACATGTTTTAAAGTAAACAATACTAAATACTTTATGAGTTTACAATAAGGGAATAAGGGTGGATATACAGTGAGGGAAAAATTGCTGCCACATGTACGTTACCATGAGGTTGCCTATTTAGGTACCTTTAGATCAATAAAATTGGAAGTACTTTATTTGCCAATTAATTGCTGGTGCTTGCATAACAGACAATATTGTATTACGTGATTTATTTCATATTGTTTTTCGTTGTGTTATACTGGCATTACATTTTAATGAGTTAGGTATTTACAATTTTCGAGCAAAGGTAAAACGTAATTACAGGTACACTGATATAAAATGTCCAACTTTATACCATTTCTTTTTAAAAACCATGCACGCCAACCTCTAGATAAGTATATATGTATTTTTTAAAATTGCTTAAGAGAATGCATTTAGAACTTACCTCATGCATCTTGAGATGTGTTGGATTTGTGGGCCAGTCAGCTTTTATGCAGGTCATGCCCTTTTTATACCTGTTTGGTTTGGGGGTCGGCTTATATGCGAATGGACTTGTATACAAGTATATATGGTATGCACATTTGCAAGTGCAACACCTTTATTGCAAAGGTAGAACACTCTGATATATGCAACTTAACAAAATACAAAAAACACATCACCAGTCTACATACTGACCTTTCCTCGTGTAGAAATCCTAGTGGGCAAGGTATATAAATTAACTTGCCTGTTAGTCACGATGGTCCAGACATTAACATGCTCTGAAACAGCTCCTTCACCCATGTCACTGCTACAGAACTCAACATTTCTGCCAACTCCCTATACTGTGCCCCATCAAGGCATCAAATTGATTCCTATTGTGTAACAGTGAGGGGCTAGCCTAACAGACAGCCAAGTTCCCTCTCACTCAACAGACATACTGACAGATTACATGAACTTAACATCCCAACTTTTCTAAACTGATGATCCTTATGATATCCTCTCAAATGGATAGCCTTTTCCTGTTGACACCAGCCTTGACCATATAATAGGGATCACAAGGGGCTAAAATGTCAATATTATGAGCTCAATCAATAAACAACCCAGCTTCCAGTATGTCGACCCCGCTATTTGCAGGTACGTTCAGGACCAGTTTAACCTTCATAACACCTCAAGCTCAAGACACTCATTCATACAATATCAAAAATTGTTCCTCACTCAACAGATGTGACATTGCGATTTCTCTACAATCTGACACGAGAATAGACTCTTTACTTGCCAACAGTCTGGAGGTCATGGTTTCTAATCTAGTTAGTGACAGATGTTGGCACTCTTTACCAGCTAAGTCTCAAACATCATAATGTTTCTTGTTCTACATTGATATCATTTGTTCTTCACTATCCAATGTTACATGAAGATTCGGCCTTTGGAGCCTCCATTGATGACATTTTCTACCCCTGGAGTTTTAGCGTCTCCTTCCACTTCATCAACAACCTGGACCAGAGCTGCAGCATCTGTTGAAATTGTGATGGAAAAGAAAAGTCTGACTTCAATTTTTTCCATGTTCTGGTAGAGTTGTAGACATTCTGATCGTGCTATCACCGTCAGTTTGTTGGCAGTTCATACTTTGCCACAACAGTTTTTATTTTTTAAACCCCAGCCATTCACAGTGATATTGCCGTTTTGGGAATGACAAAGCAATACTCCATACAGATGGATCAGATGGCCTTTGATGACACACAGCAGTTAGTATGCAATATAATTGTCATGGCTGTGATGTTAGATATTTGTCTATATAACCATCTTCCAACAGGCGGAACATAGCTTATCTCCTCCCACTGCGAATACCTCAAGAATAGATGGGAGTCTGTCTCAAGAATGGACTTAATACTGAAGAGAGCCACTCAACACACTTTGACCAATGCCATAAGTACAGCTACAATTTGCAATCAGTGGAATGCAACTCTGGTGCTCTCTGCCTGCATATTCCTGAAGGACCACCATACAGACAAACTAAAAGCACAGACGTTATCCTTGAACCTTCTGGTTAATGCCAGGTTGAAGAAGTCTGCAAAAAACCTACGTTAGAGACCAATTTCCGTCTTTCCCACAATTACAGTATCAAAACAGGTGAGTACAGAAAATCAACAAAATGAACCAAGGGCACTGCACACAAATCTCAGAAAAATACCCTATCAAAACTCCCACAGCTAAAGCCACAGTTCTCACTTACCAAAGTTTATATACAGCTGATAGGGTCCTATAGATCATTCCAATATTGTCATAGTTCCAAAAGCAATATAATGTTTAGGAAAGAAAATTAGAAAATTCTTAGTTTAAAGTCATTTTA
>JAQISU010000046.1:13987500-14042500 GCA_029339505.1 Unio delphinus | reverse complement strand
ATATACATGCTGGAGACGGTGAAGTAATATATACTAGTATATTGTGCCAAATACTACAAACAAATAAAGAAGGGCGAGGACTGTAATCTTTCCACTATCCAAAACATCAAGAATGTAATTAAAAACTTTCAATAGAGTAGTTACAGTACTATTTGTTTATAAATAGTGAGTCTGGTGTAAATCCAAAGCCTCTCTTCTTTTTGGCGATGTCTGATAGCAGTGCAGAGCGTGCCCCTAACACTGCTATACCATAGGGAACTTATTTTTATTGCTACTCTGCATTTGGTGGGTGGGGCATGTTTTTCAAGCAATAAACTCAGGCAGTAATCAAGTTGTTCTGCACGATTTAAATAAGTTATTAGGGTTTCTTGGATGTCATGCATGAATTTGGTTATACTCATCATACGGAGGTTTCTCTTAGTAGCACATCAAGGTGGATGGTTAGGGATTGATACGTCGAGATGGCAAATAATGCAGAGGTGATCTGATGCAAGTTCGTGGGATATAAGGGTGGATTGCAGTATATTATCATCAGGTCTCTGAAGCATCCAGTCTAAAATGTGACCAAGTTTATGGGTGGGATGGATAACTGACTGTTTAAGATTTGGAAACATGAATGTAATCTAGAAGCTTTGACTTGTATGGGTTTCCAGGAAAGTCAAAGTGAAAGTTGAAATCTCCAACAATAATTAGGTTGCCACCTATCGAATGTCCATACTAAAGAAGATTCGGAAACTGCTCCAAAAAGAGAGATTGACAGCTTGTTTTTCTACTAGTAGGAGGGCGGTAGGGATAGAAAAAATGGACTGACTTTTGTTTCAGTATAAGTGGTCTTTGGACTAATTCAATTGATGTATGGCATAATTGAATGGTCGTGTTGTACTTAAGTCATTTTAGCATGGAATTCTTTGTGATGACAGCAATTCTACCTGTGCGAGGCATGCGGGGGAACGAATTGATGGAATAATCGGTGGGTGTTAAATCCGCACACATGGGTTCATCGCCTGATGCTTTTAGCCATGTTTCTGTCAGGGAGAAGACGTCGATAACTATTTATGTGCGCTTTTCCGGTGATCCTATTGATTGAGCGTTGAATGACGCAATACGTAGTTGTTTCTTTGGGAAAGTTTACACAACGGTTGACGATTTAAGATGAATTTGAACCATGTTATCAAAATTTTTAAATGGTGTGTCTGTTACGGACGAGGGGGATATAACTGGAATTATTCTTCCTGTTTTCTTTTTCGCATCCGTTTACATATAGGTAATGATGAATGTAGTCCCAGTTCGTTTAGTCTTGAGTACAATGTAGTATCAAGAGCCAAGTTGTGGTAATTTAACGTAATTAATGAGGGTCCTCCATAGCGTAAGCGGGTTGACTGGTAATCACGTGATCGCGGTTTAGTGACAAACAAATGAAGTCCTAAAAGTACAACAAAGGAGCTCAGAACAATTATAATTGTTTTCGTTTCGAAAACAAGGATATGAAGGAAAAATACGAATTGAACAGACAATGCTTGATGAAACACAATTATGTAGATGACGATAGACAACAAGCACAAATATCATGAAAAATAGTACAAAAACGGAAGAACCATCGTCAACCAGTTAAGCTATGGCGACCATCATTCCGGAAGTCCAAATATATATGTGTGTGTTTGTGAGGTGTGGAGTGTGTGTTTATAGATAGATAGATAGATATATAGATAGATAGATAGATAGATAGATAGATAGATAGATAGATAGATAGATAGATAGATAGATAGATAATATAATAAACACAAAACATTATTAGCGGAAGGTTGATGTGATCAACCTTGACCACACGGGATAAGGAATGTTAGTCAAAATTATAGGTTTAAACCAGTTTCTCCGATTGTGCGTTCGTTGCGTCTTTGATCCATTTTCCAGCCAAATCCGTGTCGACCGCTTTCTCAGTTTCGGCTTTGTCCTCGTCTTGAACTAACTTTGTAACCTGCAGCAATCGGTCGATAATATACTTGTTCACGAGAGCTTCTTGATGGAAGATATAATGTTACTGGGCCGTCTTTGTCAGGTCGAGGAGGGTCAGTCATGTTGTGTTGCGACCATGTGATTGCCAGTGTAGTCTGCGATTTCTTGAAAACTATACAGTCGTGCTGATATACCGCCATGCAACCAGTCGCCTCCCTCGTGATTGGTCGTTTAAACGCTGCAGGCTTTGTAAAAACATAAACAAAGTTCGTTCATGTCGGAACCACCAAAGCAGATGGTCTCGGTGGCATACTGGTATACGCCCACCTGAGTCCAAAACAAACCCTGAATACCTGCTCTTATGTCGTATATGGCAACCTATAACGTGCTTCTGAACAAGCTGAATGTTGTGTCGATATCCGATGTAAAAGATAATGAATTAACATTTCATCAAGAACTCAATATATGCGTGACCTGATAACAGTATGTTGTTCTTGATCTAACCACAGAAGGTGAGTAAGTTAACGGAAGGGCTAAGGAGTTAACATTAAAGTCAAAATCTAGTTCATATATGATAACAGTGACACACGAGTAGAAACACATGTGCAGAGAAATTGGGCAGGGCGTCTCTAAGCTCAGCTTAAGTACTGCAACTACATTCTTCGGTGCCTAAGACAATCAGAAGATCCAAAACCTCCGCCAGTTTTAGATCATCATCTTTCCTTAAAAACCAGGTTCGAAAAGCAGCAAGATAAGTTGATATAGAGTTATCAAATATATTGAGAGAGGAACGTTTTTGGAAGACTACTCTTGTGGAAGACCGTCTAACCAAAAAGATGTTAGTGAGTTTGAATGATGCCATGGTTCGCTAGTAATTAATTCAACTCTAAACCGAATGACTGTCCCTGGAGTAAGATAGTCCATATTAAAATCTAGTGGTGTACAATAGTGGTTTTTACTCCTAAAAGATAAATTAACAAATACAAATATCGTACCCAGAGTAAATATTATTTAAAAAAAAACACATTATGCAGCATAAATAAAATTTAAAAAGCCGTTTATCTCTATTTCTTCACAACGTTTCAATATGGCTGGGCATTTCTTCATTTTTAAGTGCCTTCCAAATGTGCCAGATGGAGAGACGTTTATTAAATCACCACCCAAATACACTGAACCATCAAACAAAAGACAGAAAATTCCACATGGATGGCCCTAAAAACACAAAGGTGAAGCTCATCACCTGTCTGATACTACAGTGACCCAGATCGCCAATGTAAAAAATGATGCAGAATTGCTAAAAAGAATACGTTTGCAGTTGAGTATGCCATCATGCCAAAATATACTGTTGAAAAGGTGCAAGATTGTGTGAGCATGCAGTAGACTAGATGAAATATAACAAAGATTTGAGATATATAAGCAAGTTTGCTGGTACTGCTATATATGCAAAATGGTACATTAACGATAATAAGGAATACTGACGAGGCCAAACTATGTGAATTAGGCCCATAGCTGCAGACTACCACCTTGCATTAAGTACTTTATCGATCGGGACGAAAATGGATGTTTCGAAAAAATATTTAAAGGACTAAGAAAAGATCTGTCACAGATGCGGGTCGACACTTGACGTATTCACACGAGAAGAAGCAGGATCGTTTATTGAGATTACTCTGTATTAACTGTTACAAAATTATGCCACTGCAGCTATTCAGAAGTAAATGCCAAAGTTTCTGGAATCCAGAGGATGTGCTAATGGAGTTTTCAAGCGAAATGTACTTACCCTGAGATGCAGAACGTCAATATCTAAAAAAACTACCTCAAGACCTAGCCGAAAAATTTACTTCTTTTCCAGATATATAACACGGCTGAGGGAGGATTGGGAATTTGATGAATATTTTTTGGGACCGATGGACGAAACACCAGTGTATTTCAACTTGGCTTCATGTAACATAACGATAAAGCAGGAACGAGAGATGTGAGTATTAGATGTACCGGCAGTGACAAGCGCCATATATATATATATATATATATATATATATATATATATATATATATATATATATATATATATATATATATATATATATTATAGGATTAAATGATCATGGTTGGGTATTTATTGATGTGTAAATTTTACCTAATCACTCACAAAGTAAATAAAGTCCGAAGGACTTTATGTTAACTTTGTGAGTGATTAGGTAAAATTTACACATCAATAAATACCCAACCATGATCATTTAATCCTTATAATTCCAATTTCATCATTTCTATCGTCAAATTAACTTATTCCATCAATAATGCATTCGATTTTACGTAGCGCGTAGTTACCTTTCATTCGGCGTTTCACACCGCCCCGTAATACATAACCTGTACAGAATCACACGAAGAAATTGACTACAGCCACAGTTACGTTTATTCATAAACTTCGTCTTTTACATCATAGGCATTGGTTACCGATTTTTTTAACACATTTTGTTTACTGACAACATTCTTGTTCAACTTTAGTCAGTCCCATCTGTTACGTCAGATGACCATGACCTTACATAATAACAACTGATACCGACTCGGCAAGTGTGCTAAATTAAATTTCAATCAAACCTGAAATCATTATGGATTTTTTCAGTGAATACTTCCAATTTTTATGGAAATATGAACAAGATGATGCTATCCCTTACTATATAAAGGTAACAATGAAATAAATTCTATACAAGAGTAACATTTTATGTCATTCTCAGCATCGTTAATACTTAACAAGACCCACTCGGTGATCTAGTGAGAAAATGTAGCAGACGAATGCTAAATTGTATAGTAAACTATGCATTTGAATCAAAGAATATTGGAAAAAGTATAAAAAGTGTAAAAGTTATATTTATTTGCAGAATTATATATTTTACAGATGACAAAATCGTTTCACAATAACGTGTCTGCAATGTTTATTTATATTTCAAAAACCGAAAGTAGTCCCAGAATTTATCGAAGTGTAAACAATTCCTGATCAACATCACGTGACCGTTTACATCCAATCATATTACAGGAAATTCGTTTAATTCATAAAAATTGGAATTATATATATATATATATATATATATATATATATATATATATATATATATATATATATATATATATATATATATATATATATATATATAGATAGATATTGTGTATTGACATGCCAGGCATGTGTTTACTTGTGTGCACCGATGATAATCTTTCGGGGGGAAAATCTTTCGTGGATGCACGAGTAAATTACATACACTAGATGTATATCTAAACAAGCCTTTCAAGTGATTACTGCGCACGAGATGGTCACCGTATACTCGGGACAACGCTTTCTAAAATATTACAACCATGAAAGCTGGTGAGGTGGTAACCAAAATAATTGAAGCTCCTTCAAATCACCAGATGATTTACTTGTATTTTGAAGCCAGTGAAGAATTACAGAAACGATCACATGACAATCAGTAGCTTCATAGTTATTCACATATGTAATTAATTAACTGTTGAATACAAATCTGTCTTTAATTTCAAACCTAATGATCATGTACCTGACAAAGAATACTTAGAAACTGGGACTCTCAACTTTATAAACGTAACATCAAAGGTAAATTTCATACCCAGGCTAATATATAATAATAATAATAATAATAATAATAATAATAGTAATAATAATAATAATAATAATAATAATAATAATGAGGACTCTAAGCACTGTACACCATATATAATGATATGACTACATTACAGAACAACAAATGACTAAAACAATGAAATTGGAAAACATATAAACATGCTGAAAACATATAAGATACAAAACATTATTAGGTCCCTAAGTTTGTCCCTGCAGTTGAAACAGGTGAGTTTTAAGAGCACTCTTAAAAGGGACCACTGTGTCTTTGTGTCTAATTTGAATGGGATATTCGTTCCACATCGCCGGTCCCTGGTATGCAAAAGATTGTTGTCCATATGACTTCGTTTCACAGTGGGAACAATGAGTACACGATTGTCAGAAGAAGAGCGTAAGTATCTACCTGGTAATAATATAATATAATATAATATAATATAATATAATATAATATAATATAATATAATATAATATAATATAATATAATATAAGATAATATAATATAATATAATATAATATAATATAATATAATATAATATAATATAATATAATATAATATAATATAATATAATGTGTTTGTAATTGTGCCCAGTATCTTTTGTAATATGATCATCATAGTTTTGTTTCAAACATCGTTCAACCTTAACTTAAAAGTGGTGATACAAATTTGTTTTCTTTCGAGTTTTACATTGAAATTTAGAAGTGATATAAAACAACTGTATTGATGTTTCATCCAATCACAGATTGCGCTTGCTGTCATTTTGCGGCCAACAACATACATCGGACAGCGTGCTAAACTTTGTCATGGTACCGGGAATATCCTAATACAAATAAACGTGCTCTAAATATCGAATTACATTATAGATAGCTCTCATCATCTTTGATTATCAGACTTTAGTTTGAATTATATTTACATTAAGCATCCTTCATTGTCCTGTCATTATATGTTAGTCGAAGTGACATTAAGTCATGTTTAATATTGGAATTTCATCCAAACAGAATAATACCTATTTACAAGTTACAACGCACATCTAATATAGAACTTGGATCGATGTTAATACGGTCATGGCTCGCTTCTCTCTCTCTCTCTCTCTCTCTCTCTCTCTCTCTCTCTCTCTCTCTCTCTCTCTCTCTCTCTCTCTCTCTCTCTCTCTGTTTCCTTGAATCATGTACATTATTATAAATCCCTTTTGTTTCGACGTTTGTGGTTAGAGTCAATGAAATCAATTTTCTTTCGTTTTTGTTGATCGATAATATTGTTTTAACGTCAGGAAAAGATCATCTTTATTGTAATCAACATTACTGAGGTTTTACTGATGAAATCCTGCACTCGTATATAAGTATAGTTAATGTGGAGCTGGCAACCTTGAATCTACTTTGCTACACACTAATTGATATTTGAAAGTAAGTATATTGGCGAGGATTATGTCGGAACGAACTTGCTTAATTATGCGAAACTATGAAGTGTTCCCAGTCCGATGGACAGTCCTTTCCAATTCCACTGCCATTGGCTGCAAAATCTGAAATTGTTTCCATCTTTATGGGTTTAGTATTAAGTGCGGTTACGCGCATTACTATACACGCATTAATATACAGGCATTATTATACAGGCATTACTATACAGGCATTATACAGGCATTACTATACAGGCATTATACAGGCATTACTATACAGGCATTATACAGGCATTACTATACAGGCATTAGTATACATCCATTACTATACAGGCATTATTATACAGGCATTACTATACAGGAATTACTATACAGGCATTAATATACAGGCATTACTATACTGGCATTATACAGGCATTACTACAAAGGCATTATTATACAGGCATTACTATACAGGCATTATGATACGGTCATTATTATACAGGCATTACTATACAGGCATTATTAAACAGGCATTCCTATACAGGCATTGTTATACAGGCATTACTATACAGGCATTACTATGCAGGCATTATTATACATGCATTATTATACAGGCATTACTATACAGGCATTAGTATCCAGGCATTATAATACAGGCATTAATATACAGGCATTATTATACAGGCATTACTATACAGGCAATATTATACAGGCATTATTATACAGGCATTAATATACAGGCATTATTATACAGGCATTACTATACAGGCATTACTATACAGGCATTACTATACAGACATTACCATGCTGGCATTATTATACAGGCATTAATATACAGGCATTATTATACAGGCATTAATATACAGGCATTATTATACAGGCACTAATATACAGGCATTATTATACAGGCATTATTATACAGGCATTACTATACAGGCATTAATATACAGGCATTACTATACAGGCATTACTATGCGGGCATTATTATACAGGCATTAATATACAGGCATTATTATACAGGCATTACTATACAGGCATTACTATACAGGCATTATTATACAGGCATTAAGATACAGGCATTATTATTCAGTTTAATTTGTTGTGTGAAGACGTAAATGTCGCTAATATAATATGAAATAGTTAAGCGCCCATAATTGGGACTGAATTTGCTCCGTTGGTTGGAATATCTCATATTGTTTGATCACAGTTTAACGAGTAGTTGCAGAATATAGTTTTCATTAGTTTGTTATGGTTCTGATCAGTTCTATTGGTCTTTTATATTCAATGATGAGACTGTGGGAAATATCATTGGCATTTCACAAATCGATTATTATCGTACTCAACGTGAAGGTATTTTTCAGATCATCCTCATATACACTGTTATATTTTCTTTACATGTGCTGAATCCATTACTTTCCAATTTTTAATCATGTATTATTTACATGTGCTGAATCCATTACTTTCCAATGCTTAATCGTATATTATTTACATGTGCTGAATCCATAACAATCCAATGCTTAATCTTGTATTATTTCATTGTAAATGAATCATGAATATGTACCTGTCTGTTTAACTATGAAACACTTGTTTTCACAACGTTAAAATCGTCAGGTAATAGCGAAACAAATATTATATCGATGCCATGGTCATGAAATACAATTTGTTGCATTGTTTCTACTAATAATATTGAAATTGTATGTAACTAGCATATTATATAAATTATATTGCAAGTATTCATATTAAGTTCAACCTTTCAACCCAAGGCAAACTATACTTTGAAATTGAAACCTTCTCGATATAGCATGCAGCGTAATTTGAATTTGCGATCACAAACGTTCATATTCTGTCCTAGCAACATTAAATTAAATTAAATTTATTTCATTTCAAAAAAATATTCATATTCATTGCACGAAATTTCATAACTTGTATTGTTTTCATTTCTTTTTTTTTCTTCACTAGACATATCAATCAATAGATAGATTTAATAAAATACGACTGTATATAAATATATTTTCAAGGGACAAAACATGAATATAATTGGTATAAAACATAAATGTAAACATGGCAAGGTAGATAACAATAATACTTGCAGTCTGTGATACAATTGACAAAAATCACTTCATGTTTCATTAACCAGTTCAACAAACATCTCTCACAAGCTGGTATAATGTGTTGGTCACAAAATGGCTAGCAGCTTAAAAATAAAGCTACCATTTGCAAACATTCGATCACAAATGAGTGCAGTGCAAAATGTAGTTTTTAATATCATCCTTGATTCTTAAATACATCGTGTAAGAAAGTGTTTTACAGAGTTTAACAGTACATGTTTATTTATGATAAATGATATGAAAATTAAAAGCAACAATATGATTAGTAAATTTACTTGGCCTAGATCATGGACACCCCTGCAACTAACATACTTTAAAGTGATAAAGAAACTGGTTCTAGACACAGTAAGAATTACAATCCATCCAGTATGCACAATCAGGTATTGTAATTTTTGCATCCATTGATAAGTGCAAAATAATTTGAAATTTGTGAGAAAAAAAGTGGGTCATTTTGTTACATCATCAACAACAGTCTTGAAGCAGCACTATGTAATTGTAGCAAAGTTATGAGCAACAAAATACATCGTTTTAAACATGTTGAAGATAAAATAACATTTAATCAAATGCCAGACAAAACGTACCTTTAATTCTTGCAAACAACCGGTAATATTTTGTCACACATATTGCTCATGTGTCCACCAAACCGTGTACTATTTATTTTCCGTATGATTACAACAAAGACACTGGTAAGAAAAGCAACAGCCTGCAGATAATGAAACGAGCTAATAACATTTTTATTACACAGATACATCCAGTAATAAAGTTTCATACTTTGAAACTACGAGCCATAATTTGAATGTACTGAATTTTGTTCTCAACATCATATGTGTAATCCACTGGTTCACATGGGGACCTTTATTGTGGTACTCCGATGTTCTCTAAACATCGGCACTGTGGCCCTTGCATAATTAAAACATGGTGCAGATATTGCCATCTGACTATAAGCATTTGCACATTGTTTATGTTCATTGAGTTTCGAAAGTTGTTACATGCGGAACTAAATATGACTACGATCAGAGAAGTGCCAGCGTTGTTCAGGTAGCATAAGTTTCATCTGAATCAAAGGTAACATAGTTAAATCTGACCATTGGTTGGAGGCATTTTCTTTCAATGGTGAATTGTGTAGGCTTGGATAAATGTCTAAAACTAACATTATTATAAGACCTGCATTGAACATTTTGTGCTTGTGCTTAATGTAGCAAATCTGTACAACAAGTATTATACATTGTCTCTATATTATCTCATGTCATATGCAAAACTGTTTCACACATATTTTTTCTACATTCATTTATTTATTATGTTTCTATTAACATCTTCTACGAGTTATGGATTTTCTAATATCACATGTAATGTTTTGCTTCATTTGAATATTTAAGGATTATCTGCCACCTTTGATGGGATTTGATGTTCACGTTGTATGCGTAACAAATATAGTTTTAATCAATGTATGGTTAAATAACATATAATATTGAGGAGAAATACAACACATTGAAAGGTGGTGCAAGTTGGCGAAACTTTTTGTAAGGCTAACATGGCCATGTTGACCAATCATATGGCATTCCTTAAGGTAACAATTAAAAATGCGTGCATGCGTAGAAAGTTTATTTAAGCATCAATACCAAAAGCATTACGCTATGCAAAATGTAGCTCAAAATCTCTGAATCGATTCAAAAATAGGTCACGCGTTAAGTGTATACAGAATGTGTATGATTGATAGTTAAATTGTAAAGAACCATACGGTATTATCTGCATCCCATGTTGGTATGAATTTAAAGCGAACTCATCAAAGGTCAAGGCAGCATGTTCTAATTATTTTACATTGGGTAGGAGTGATCGTTTCACTTGATTCTAATATTGATGGTGCACTTACATGGCACCTGGCATCAAAACAAGACATTGCTGCACAACGTTATATATTTATTGAGTTACAGAATAGAGCGCGATTAAATAACCAAACATTCAACCATATGATATTTAATCAAATAGGTGCTAATGAAGTATTATTGAGAATAAACGGCCAACTGGAACCATCTGAGGATTCACTACTTGATTACGGAACCAACCAAATTGCACGCGCGTATCATCGGTTGCTGACATTTATGGGACGCGATAATAATGTGGATACTGGTCTGCATATATCACAGTTGGATTTTAAAAATCAATATCCTATTTACTACTTTTCGCTGGAACATCTTGATTTAACCAGACAATCCGTAGTTGACATACACTTCAGAGCTCGTGTAGCTCGTCCCGGTGGTATTGTTAATTACAGAGCGATTGATGTCATTCTCAGTGACAAATCAATGCTATTCGAATGTGTTGGTGGACGAATTAGAGTAGTTGATGCATCAGTGGAATATATATATATATATATATATATATATATATATATATATATATATATATATATATATATATATATATATATATATATATGCGATGTCAAAATGATTCGTTAACAAGAATTAATTTTACACTCACCGACCAATCCTATAATCTGATTGATTTACAAGGAGAGGTGTTACAAATTAGTCTGTGAAATCCTAAACGGATTTTCGTCTTAAGACTTTCATCAGAAAATATTTTCAAATCGTCTCATCAACGCCATCAGTGCCGCGTCTGTCTGGAGACGGAGTCTCAATAGCGTGACAAACCGAAACCATTTCTCTTTTTTTCTAGTCTGCCTGAATTGGTTTCGGTTTGAAATCCTTTAGAATTTTGTTTGAAATAGTTTGGGTCTGTTCGCCCCCTCTGCAGCTCAGCCTGGTACAGGCTTTTCTCCAGGGTCCTGAAACTACATAATAAAGCTAATGCTTTCGATTGTAATACTTGCCTATTTGCCATAAATATTATCATCATCACCATCATCACCATCATCATCAGCATTATCATAATCATCATCATCATCAGCATTATCATCATCAAGATCATAATCACCACCACCTCCACCATCATCATCAGCATTATCATCATCAAGATCATAATCACCACCACCATCATCATCATTATCATCATCATCATCATCAGCATTATCATCATCAAGATCATAATCACCACCACCACCATCATCATTATCATCTTTTGTTTCAAAGATAATTAACAAGAATGCACTATTAAACAGTTTCATATATTCTCTGTTAAAATATATGTCATTATTTAAATTAGCATCGCTAGTTTCTAGTATATTGCTATTTTTACTTACATTCTTACAAATTAATCGTAACTTCTTTTTTGTGCTTTAGTCTATGTTTCTTATCAAATATATAGCTCGAAAACTTAAATTGTTTGTTGTGATTTACTTGATCTTGTTACTTAATTTTAAACATCTAGACCAAACAACACACACACACACACACACACACACACACACACACACATACACACACACACACACACACATACACACACACATATATATATATATATATATATATATATATATATATATATATATATATATAGATATATATATATATATATATATATATATATATATATATATATATATATATATATATATATATATATATATATATATATATATATATATACACACAAACACACACAGACACACACACACACACATGCATACACACACGGCAACATTTACACCCAATTCACTAGAATTTTAGTCGCAAGTAACTTTAATATATTTGGAACCTTCTTGGCGCTAGTGTTTAAAATCTTTTAATATTGTAACCACCACATAAATATACGAATTTGACGTAACGATCTTCCATGCATACAGTTTGCTGTCATTTGCAAAAGTTTACTCCTGTCTGCGTGTTAAGCTTTTTCTTATGTGTCTTAAGGGCTGAAGATGCAGTCAACATATTGATTTCAATACTGATTTTAGAAAAAGCTAAATTATGTATGTATAGCCACATCATGTTTGGTTAACATTTAACATGAATTATATATATATGTAAATAAAAAAAACTCTCAACCATATATTTGAAGTTCGGTAATATTATGATAATTGACTATAGCTGTGAAATATGGAAAATACATCATATTCTATCCAACCTATTATTGCAAAGACTGAATTCAACGATCGTTTTTTTATTTCTTTGCAATCACATGTCCATTCGGTTCTGTGGAGCAAGAAATTTGAGAACAAAAATTGTTAATATTAATAGAAAAGTGTTAATGTCTTTGTATTCGGTTGATATATGATTGACGTTTTCATTCGTTTGATTTAGCAACCATTATAGTAATGATATCTCACTATAATGTATGTGTAGAACATCTCACCACAATGCATCGGACTAGAAGTAGAACATCTCACTACAATGCATTGTACTATGTGTAGAACATCTCACTATAATGCAGTGGACTATGTGTAAAACATCTCACTACAATGCAGTGGACTATGTGTAGAACATCTTACTACTATGCATTGGACTATGTGTAGAACATCTCACTACAATGAATTGGACTATGTGTATAAGTATATCACTACGATTCATTGGACTATGTGTAGAATATCTCACTACAATGCATTGGACTATGTGTAGAACATCTCACAACAATGAATTGGACTATGTGTATAAGTATATCACTACGATTCATTGGACTATGTGTAGAACATCTCACTAGAATGCATTGGACTATGTGTAGAACATCTCACTACAATGCATTGGACTATGTGTACAAGTATATCACTATGATGCATTGGACTATGTGTAGAACATCTCATTACAATGCATTGGACTATGTGTAGAACATCTCACTATAATGCATTGGACTATGTGTAGAAGTATATCATTACAATGCAATGGACTATGTGTATAAGTATATCACTATGATGTATTGGGGCATGTGTAGAACATCTCACTACAATGCATTGTACTATGTGTAGAACATCTCACTACAATGCAGTGGACTATGTGTAAAACATCTCACTACAATGCAGTGGACTATGTGTAGAACATCTTACTACAATGCATTGGACTATGTGTAGAACATCTCACTACAATGAATTGGACTTTGTGTATAAGTATATCACTATGATGCATTGGACTATGTGTAGAACATCTCACTACAATGCATTGGACTATGTGTAGAAGTATATCACTACAATGCATTGGACTATGTGTAGAACATCTCACTACAATGCACTGGACTATGTGTAGAATATCTCACTACAATGCATTGGACTATGTGTAGAAGTATATCACTACGATGTATTGGGGTATGTGTAGAAGTATATCACTACAATGCATTGGACAATGTGTAGAACATCTCACTACAATGCATTGGACTATGTGTAGAACATCTCACTACAATGCATTGGACTATGTGTAGAAGTATATCACTACAATGCATTGGACTATGTGTAGAAGTATATCACTACAATGCATTGGACTTTTGTGTAGAAGTATATCACTACAAGGAATTGGACTATGTGTAGAAGTATCTCACTACAATGCATTGGACTATGTGTAGAACATCTCACTACAATGCATCGGACTATGTGTAGAAGTATATCACTACAATGCATTGGACAATGTGTAGAAGTATATCACTACAATGCATTGGACAATGTGTAGAAGTATATCACTACAATGCAGCGGACTATGTGTAGAAGTATATCACTACAATGCATTGGACTATGTGTAGAACATCTCACTACAATGCATTGGACTATGTGTAGAACATCTCACTACAAGGCATTGGTCTATGTGTAGAAGTATATCACTACAATGCATTGGACTATGTGTAGAAGTATATCACTACAATGTATTGGACTTTTGTGTAGAAGTATATCACTACAATGCATTGGACAATGTGTAGAAGTATATCACTACAATGTATTGGTCTATGTGTAGAAGTATATCACTACAATGCATCGGACTATGTGTAGAACATCTCACTACAATGCATTGGACTATGTGTAGAACATCTCACTACAATGCATTGGACTATGTGTAGAAATATATCACTATAATGTATTGGTGCAAGTGTTTATTATATCTCACCCCGATGTATTGGGGTATGAGTAAAACGTATCTTATTACGATATCTTGGGGTACGTGTAGAACATATCTCACTACGATGTATTGGACTATGTGTAGAAGTATATCACTACGATGTATTGGGGTATTGTAAAACATATCTCACTACGATGAATTGTAAAAGTATACTACTGTGAAGAACGTTTCTCACTATGATGCATTGGGGCATGTGTAGAACATGTCTCTCTACTAATTATTGGTGTATTTATAATCAAAATATAAGGTATATATGTATAAGGCAGCAATACACGTCTGTTTATTATCTATGAAGAATAAAAAATAACCAGACAAATACAACAATTAATGCGTCGCGTCCAATTTAGACCTAATATTTTTAATCTGCAGCATCTACACAAAGAATCGTGAGAGAGAGAGAGAGAGAGAGAGAGAGAGAGAGAGAGAGAGAGAGAGAGAGAGAGAGAGAGAGAGAGAGAGTGAGGGAGAAAGAGACAGAGAGAAAATTACGAATGAGGCAAATGAATATTAGAGACGTGCGGCAAAAATACATTATAAATGATCATACCTAAATAAATTCCTATATTGTGATCATACCTAAATAAATTCCTATATTGTGATCATGCCTAAATAAATTTCTATATTGTGAATTCACCGTATAAACTACTGCAAGGATAGTTCGACATATCGCCGAGTAATAAATTGTTTCCAACATTTGTATCTCACATCATTAAAATAATATCATTATTGAAGTGAGTTCAGCTTGCATGTTTCAAAAGATGTTCATTACCTACAGTATTCTCTCCACCATTTTTGCCATATTCAACACCAGAGAGCACATACAAAATACAGTACGAATTCATTGTGGAGATACATATATTTGTTACCTAATTAGAGAATGTCTGAATCCGAATTTTCAACGAATAATGCCAAGTAATGTATATTACTTGCAGAATCGCCATAAAACAATAGCGGTAAATAATTTTTCATAGTCATTTTATATTTTTCTCTTTGTCAGTTGATAGCTCGCAACTACTGGCTATATGCTCATCTTCTCCAAAATGATCAATGTTATCATTTTCTTGGTTTAAACTATGTCACGTGGTGGTGGTGGTGGTGGGGGGGGGGGGGAATGTGGCATAAAGGTGTTTCTGACGCATAAGTTCACTGGGTAACTTTCAAGATCCATAAATATACATGTACCAACAGGGATTAAATTTCTACTAAGTAAGATATAAATACGATCATTCAAGGTCAAGGTCAAACTTATGAATTAAAATCTGTCTTTAATTTCAAACCATATCGTCATGTGCATGACATAGAATACTCAGAAACTGGGACTCGCGACTTTTAATACGTCACATAAAAGGCACAATTCATACCCAGGCTACTAGATAACACGTATGTAATTGTGCCCAGCATATCTAGTAATACGGTCATCCTAGGTTGGTTTCAAATATCGTACAACCTTAAATCAAAGATGGTGATACAAATTTGTTTTCTTTTCCGATTTTTATATGGAAATTTCTTGGCGACATAAAACAACTTTCTTAATGAATCCCCCATTCACGGATTGCTGTCCTTTGTGGTCATCCGTATTCATCGGCCAGGGTATTAAAACTGGGTCATCGTACGGTGAATACCCAGATAGAAACTATTAAAAAATCGTTTTCTAAACGTCCATTTAGAATATATATATATATATATATATATATATATATATATATATATATATATATATATATATATATATATATATGGGTCATGGTACGGTGAATACCCAGAAAGAAACTATTGAAAATCGTTTTCTAAACGTCCATTTAGAAAATATATATAGTTCACCCGATCCTTGATCGTCACACTTCGGGCATTCAGGTTTAAATTAAAGTTCATTTATGTCAAGTCATTAAAGATCAGACTAACAGATATTAGCTGTGAAGTTTGGAAAAATACATGCACTAAATGTAATAGAGACTGCATTGATAGCTTTTTCAATATCATCGCTATCGTGGATACATCTCTCTTCTGTGCGTTTTTTATTCTCCGTATTTAGCTAGCAATATCTGCATGTACATTTCTCTACAATATGTTGTTTTATATGTTAGTCACAAAATAGTGCTTGTATTTATATTGAAAGACGTTAGGGATCAAAATATATATTTCGCATCAATGAAAAATCATTTTACAATCAAAATCATAATACTTTTTGCAATGTTTCAAAATATCCTTGATAAATGCCATATCATAGCGCTGCGTACAATTGTCTCTACATCTATAGATCTGTACTTGTGTGTAAGCGTGCGTATGAGAGAGAGAGAGAGAGAGAGAGAGAGAGAGAGAGAGAGAGAGAGAGACTTCGCACCTGAAATTAGAATGAGAGTGTACTTTCTTTAGCATCTGTTCTATAAGTTATCTGATTGATACACACTGATCATGTCTTACATTTTTCTGCTGTAGCATACACTATCCATATTAAATTGCTTCCAGAATCATGCTTGTCATCTCTGCAAATATTTTACACTAGCGTTAGTACCAACTGATTTTCTCCCAAGTTGTGCACACTCTCGGTAACAGCTTCACTGTTTACATAGGTGAATACACCTAACTTTCAAATATGAATTGTGACTGTAAGTTATTTTTATCTTGATATCTAATTGCATTGACAGGATGCAGATGCAACTATAGGTCGAGATCCATAGTCTTACTAATTGCGATAAGAACTGACCTAATTGATCACACCAAACAACAAAATCTACACACACTGGCCTTATTATAGTTAGGAATGTTACAATGTTAGAATGTTATGTCAAACTCGTAAACGGCAACACAAAAAGATTTAGTAAACTAGTTTCTTCGGGAAGATTGACCCGAAGAATTCCAATAAACGGTGATCTTGTTATTGTAAAAAAAATATATACATGATATTGAGCTTGATAAACCAGCTTATGTAGGAGGAGCGGTGTTAGATATCTAAAAGTGGTTGATGTACGAATTTCACTACGGGTTTGTTAAGAAAATATGGCCAAACGCTCGATTGTTGTTACTGAAACCGATTCTCTCATGTATGAGATTCCATGAAGTAATTCTAATGATGATTAATACCAGTATATATATGATCACCGCGAGCTGTTCGATCTGTCTGACGTGACAGTAAAATTTAACGATGGCACTAACAAGAAGGTAATTGGGAAGTTCAATGACCAATTATGTTTTGACCCTATAGTTGATTTTGTCGGCTTTCACAGTAAGATGTATTCGGTGCTGGCGCTCAAAAAGTAAAACAAATGTGATGAAAGCTAAGGGAGTTAAAAAAGCTGTTGTCCCAGAAAAACTTGTCACATGATTTATACAGAAAGATGATATTCGGCGATGAACAAAATCATATCGCGAAAATTACCGCAATAAGGCATCAACTTGAAATTAATACAATTTATAAACAATGGCTCGTTAATTTCGATGATAAGCGATATTGTTGCGATCAAATTAATACTCTCGCGCTCGAACATTACAAAACCAATGTTAAATTTAACCTATTACCGTAGTCGAAAAAATACTCGCAAATAATCTAACTCCGTTTAAAACTACACTACCAGGTTTATTATCTCTTATCATGTTAATTATTTGGATTGCCTCGATCTCTTCTGGTATTAAAGGTCTTTCTAATAATTGCTCCATATTACTACGTGGTAGGGATAGATGAAATTTAAAAAACTACACCGTGTATTCATTTTGAAATTCTTCATATAACTTTTTAAATGAGTGTTAAATATGGAGGTTCTTTTCCGATTATTAGTATTAGCATCAGAGGGGGTGAACAGACCACGTTTTCAAGCAAATATAAGGCTTCCTACGAAACCTTATTTTAACCACAAAAAAATAAGTCTCCATTTAGCAAACGGAGACTTTACGATTTTTCAATCAATTTTGGTCGCATCGATGTGGTCATCACCCCCTCTGCTGCTGGAACTTTCAGTTCTGGTTAAAAAAAATCATTTACGAGTTCAACCAAATATTTGATCGAGTCCGATACGATATCGTGTCCGAGGATCATGTAAATTTATTGTTATAAATCCATGCGGAGTCGACTGAGCGTTACTAAAGAAATTTTTAAATTGATTGAAGTCCATATCGGAACACCATGTCTGCCAAATATTTCGTAACGTATGTGTATCAACGAATTTAAACACAGCAAGAATATTACAGTTATCTCTGATCACTTTTGGAATCTGAGTGTAGCGTTGAGTGACATATATCACGTCAGTGTTTTTATGCCTGCCTCGGGAAAATATTCTAGCTGGGTTTGTTTGTTTATCTAACATCACATCGTCGTATACAACTACATTGTTAATGCTCCCATCAAGGTCATCCACGGATGGCGCCTCGTCAATATCAGTTATAAAATCAATGGCGTTCTCACCCTTAATTTCTGATGCATTCTCGTTAAAATCCTTTAGCACTTCATAGCAACGCTGATCATCTACGCTAGGAGCAACTAAATACAACTTATCCCATTTCATCCATCTCATTATTAAATTGAGCAACAATTGAGTCTTGCCGGATCCAGATGGCCCGATTATAATTGCACGGATAGAGTTTGGTAGCGCTGCATGATGCTTAATTGGTTCTCTTATTTTAGTCGCTGAAAAAATTAATTATCTTCATATCTCTATACTTAAATTATGGATCTATATTGTATGAAGTGTAAAACGCGTACTGGCACAAATGATGTGACGACGATTCCAACTAAAAATAACAGATCAGCACTTACTGGTAGATGTGCAACATGTGGTATAAAAAAGTTTAGATTTATTTCTACAAAATCAAACATTTTACAATCCGGAGATTTTTAAAAAAAAAACGAGGAGGTGATATCTCAGCCAAATTTGCAAAACTCCATGGAACCCCATGGGCAAAGTACCCCGGAGAAAAGCACCTTCCTGGATATAGCTACTGTGGTCCCGGAACACGATTAGATATCAGACTTGATGATCAAAATCAGCCCAGATCCGGAGAGTATCCGATAAACGCCATTGATAAGGCGTGTCATGCTCATGATGTCGCATATAAAAGCAGCAATTTGCAGCATAGACATCTCGCAGATGTGAAATTAATTCATGCGTTAAATGCTATTTTTGATAAATCTTTCAAAGAAAAATTGGTAATTAATAACAACATGGAATCTATTTACTATTCTCCAAAAGGATACTGGCGGGGTAAAGCAGCAATCAATAAACTCATTAGCGCCGCAAAAGTGAAAAAGGCTACTGCGCCTAATTGGTTATCCAAACAGGCTATATGGCAAATTTATCTACCGCGCCCTAAACAAATCAATTTTTCGCATTTTGATGTTACTGGACCTAATGAAGTTCATCAAGCTGATTTATTGTTTTTACCACATGACAACGGTTACAAATACGCGCTAACCGTAGTTGACGTTGCTAGTCGATACAAACAAGCAGAACCGCTAAAAACAAAATCATCACCCGAAGTTGCTTCTGCATTTGAAAAGATTTATCGACGAGTCCCACTACGCTGGCCAAATCTGTTACAAGTTGATCCTGGCAAGGAATTTCAAGGCGTTGTTTTATCTGCGATGAAACATCACAATGTCACCATCAGACGAGGGCATACTGCACTACATCACGATCAGGCAATTGTTGAACAATTTAATCGGACTCTTGCTGAACGGTTATTTGGATATCAATACGCGAAGGAGTTTATTCAGGATAAAAGATCCCGTGAATGGGTTAAGAGATTACCAGCTGTGATTACCGCGCTCAATAACGAGATTACTCGAACAATTAACATGAAACCTGTCAACGCGATTAAGAAAGCGTCTATACCAAAAATGGAAATCCAAGGAATTTCACAAAAATATTTCAAAGAACCAATTCTTGGTAGTAATGTCACTGTTTTGTATTTATACGAACCAGGAGAGCTTGAGGGTGGTAAAAAAAGAGCTACCGATCCTATTTGGAGTGCTACTGCACACAAGATATCTACTATAACACGATGTACGGGTAGACCAGCAATCTATAAACTGGATTCAACTGCTCCTCAGCGGGGTTTTACACGCGAACAACTACAGGTAATTCCTGACGATACTAAATTACCACTGCGGGGTCTTAATTAGCGCCGTTGCGTCTGTTGCACTCAAAACAAGTCAACATCACATTGTTTCTGACATCACCGAGACTGTTATTTTGCTGTCTACGGTAAATTGGCCAGGATCTTTATCCGAATACTGCCAACGCATTATACAATTGCAACTCGCGCAGTGATTATTCTGTTGTTGTTTCAGCGTAATTATTAATTTAGCATCAATGTCAAATTCTCGTTTTTTTTGTCTTGTTGTTTGTAACCGGGGAGTTTTTTATTAATGATGCTAACATCAACGATGCTTGCATCATCCATTATGGTGTCATTATCGCCACTGGCTTCGCCAACGACAATTCTTCGAAGCTGATTTATACTTTGTACTCTGGATACTGCGAGATAGACTAAATTCGACCATTCGATGCGATTATCTACCATCCAAACAATTGTATCCGATATAGTTAATCCCTTTGAAGAGTGTATTGTCGCTGCGTATTCTAACGTCCATGGGGATTTATTAGCACGCAATGCATTTTCGACGACACTGATATCAACCAGCACAATATCATTTAACACGAGAATCTGCTTTTCACTCTTCCCTGGAATATCAACTTCAATATTCTGCTTTCTTGTATCCGAAGGCCTATAACACAACGGTACTGGAAGTGTTGCAAATTTTTCTTTATGCCTTTCAAATAACTTCATCTGAAGTGTGTCTCTGACTATTTTTCTACTTGCTACTATCAAATCATTTGGTCTCCACGTTTCCCAAAAATCATTCATGGGAGTTTCTGAAATTATTTCACGCGCTATTTCACATTGGATTTTATCCGATTGTAATCTAATCAGTGCTTTGAACTCGCGTAATTGTCTATCAAGTGATCTATGGTCGGTATTAATTTCTTCATAATAGTCTACAGAACCCTTTAGCCATTCATGTGGAGATCCACCGATAAATGGTGGTGGATGGCCGAGATCACCGCACATGACGACTTTTGTGTTTTTGTTTAACAACCACTTGAGAAATGTCTGTAATACTCTCAACGAAACCGTGCATATTTCATCCCAAATTATGATTTCAGGAATGAATTTATCACCCATTAGATCAGGGGTCCATTCATCGCCTTTCCATCGAAAGTTACTATGATAAGTACAGGCATTTACCCCTCGCTGTATCATCTCTCTGGCGAGTCTGTGAGTCGGTGTTAACACAATCATGTTTGACCGACGAAATAATTCAATTGCACGATTTGTCTTTCCTGACGCACCACAACCGTTTAAATAAACTGTCTTGTATCTACATATTGGATCAGATACCGGTGGTGCATTAGAAAATTCTGATTGAATCTCATCACACTCTAAGTACTTTTCATCCATGGTAACATCTACCGATTCACAATACTCATGTAGCGTTTCCTTTTTAAATCTCCAACATCCCCACTTTGCCTCCGGATCTGTGAATTTAGCTACATCTGATTTGTATTTCTCGTGGATATACATAGAATCAGTGGCTACTCTAACTGCGGTATTAGGAAATCTATTTATCATCGAAAATAAATTGATAGAACCATAAGCTAGCATTGAACTTCTCAAATGTGTGTACTGGGAATTACATCCATCACAGTAGGTAACAACCGTACCCAATTTCTCACCATTGGATAGAAAAGCATCCTTACGAGATACAAGTTTTCCCTGTTTCGTTAAATCCGTTACAAGAAAAAGGTATTCAGCGACGTCTATGATCAACCGCGAGGAATATTTTGCATTGTCGTATCTTCCACCCTGGGTAAATTTACCGATTATTCTTCGTCCAAAATCTTTTGCTTGTTCTTTTTTAATTTCAAATAACTCCTTAGACCAATTCATGATTTGTTCTTTATTGAAATCAGGAAATTGTTTTCGCAGTTCGCTAATTATACGATCTAGATCGGGTTGTGGTAGCCAAACTTCTTTCTGAGCTCGATAGCATATAATAGCTTCGGAAACAATCAACGATATTAGCATGCCACAATCAATCATATATCGTAGTAACACTATTGGCATCCAGGTCTTTTCAGATATATGTCTACCAAGCCAAAGATAACTACACGGATGTAACCCTGTAGCGAGTTCAAATGATATCACATGAGCGAATCCGGTTAAATCAAAATCATGTAAAGGCCCATTAATCGCAACACGAGTCATTTCATGCGTGGGGTGTCCAAATCGTTTAAAATAGTTACTACATTCTCCATACCCGAGAAAACTTCCAGGATAACACTCAGATATATCAATTGAAATCATACCGTCACGATGGTATTTTGTTTTCCACAGTCCTCCATGACCAAATTCGATGCAACTCAATTTAACGTCCTTGAGAAAATCACTTTGTGTTGGACGCCATGAGTTGTTTTCTCTTGCGAAGTGAGCTACCACTGATGGAATAGTAAAACTATCCATTAATAGTTTTTCATGGGAACTCTCTGGTGAAAAATCACTAGCGATTTTTCTCATTCTGTTATCTAATTCTTCAACGCGATATAATTCACCATTTGGTCTTACAAATTGATCAAATCCTATTTCGGGATCTTCATCACTTCTAAGTAACCACACTGACACAGGATCATCTTTACACAACGTATGAATAGCATCAAATAATTTCTCTTCATAGAAAACATCCCCGACGAACTTTATGATCAATAATTTTAATTGGAGCCCCTCGCGATTGATATTTCAGCTCGTATAATACTTCTCCGGTTATTGTTGTTACTGATATTGGGAATTTTAATGATGCTTCTAGTTTATCTATATCAGAAATCTTTGCACCGTGCTTTTTCACTGTCAGTTCCCATTCGGTTATTTTCCTACGTCGCAGATCAGTTAGTTTATTTCCTCGGGATGCATTTGTGAAGTGTTCCATTACCCGTGTTGCTAAACAATTCAGTGAACTAGAATATTTCATAGGAGCTAGTTTTGCAATATCGAGTTTATCATTTAACGGATATATCCCATAAACAATTGCTGTTACGGGATAAGATCTTTCGTAGTATGGTTTGTCAATTCCAGTTAGAATTCCTGGTTTGGAATCTCTACTTACAATGACAGTTTTTTTATCCTTGAGGATTGGTTCAAATTTATCCTTGATAATCCATTTGCCTTCGACTTCGATAATGAATTTTATTCTGAAAAAATACTTCTGTTGGGAATTGCTTTGTCGAAAATCTTTGTATTTTACATCCTTGAATTTCCAGCCCCTTGGCGGGCCAAGGTGTGAAATTATCTCAGCTGCTCTTTCATCGTTCATAGTAGCATCGATGACGGGTACATTGACATCTTCATCAATAATTCGAAATGTCGACAAACAGTATACTGCACCGTCTCGGTAGAATTTATTAAAACACTCCCTGATTTTATCCAGTATAGTTCTATCACCGATTAGACGTTTTGGTGTATCAGAGACTCTATCAAGATTGAATTTAGTATTTCTCCAAGGCTTAAATTTCGATAATCTTTGGAACTCCTTATCAAGATTGAATTTAGTATTTTTCCAGGGCTTAATTTTCGATAATCTCTTGAACTCCTCCATGTTATAATTAAAACAAGTATTTAAATAGAAAAATATAGTATAATGAATCACTTCAAGTGGTTAATGATTGGATCAACAACCCAGTGTAACAAATCATGCAGAAGCGAATTCTGTGGGTATCATTTACAAAGCGTTCGCAACGGTTCTTTCGGTCCTCTCCCATGCCTAAAATGTGGGGCTGGGGTAAGGGGGAAATCGCAGTTGTGTCTTGCTTGTGGGGGTAAACGATACAGGGAACTAAAACGCTATTATGACAAACGAATAAAAAATACCGTCATTGACCCTAACGTCCTTGATAAAATCAAGGACAAAATCATCAAAACCCCTCAAGATTATATCAAGAGGTTTATAATTAAAGCAGATAATAAATTAGACAAGTAGTATTATTATACAAATGAGCCAAGATTTCAGACCTCATCCAGTGCTTGTTAATTACGAAGCCTCCAGTGATGGTGTTGTCAGGCACCGCAGACTAAAAAAGCCGGTTGGATATCTGAATAATATGAGGTATTTGTTGTTTAGTGCTAGAAATAAAACATATCTCTGTCACAAAATTATTTTTGAATGTCATAACGGATTAATCGAAGACGGATTTGTGATTGATCACATAAATGGCGTGAAGACTGATAATTGTCTTGAGAATCTTCAAGCCGTCTCAAAAAGTCGGAATGCAAAATTAGGTGGAACTGGTAAACACGCAAAACGCTTTAGGGGAGTTAAATCGTTTGATTTAGAAAATAATGAAGAGAGAAGCTTTCAGTCGATAAATGAAGCTAGTAGATTATTTGACATTTGTATGCCTTCAATACGATTTGTTGCAGAAAATATAATTAAAACTACTCTGTCTAAAAAAATGGTCATAAAATAAAATTCGTATACACCTGAAACTATTCAAGGGAGATAAATCCTTTATGGATAAATCCGCCGCAATTCACACTCTACCTACTAAGTTCCCATGTATTATGTGTCGTCTGCTATTACCTGTAGGAGAGGTATAATTGATATGTGCGCGCCCACGTGACTGTAATGGAGTAGATAATACATGAGTTTCGCTAGAGAATAAAACTTTTTATTGTCACTTGGGCTAAAACTGCATTATTTAAACAGTTGTATTTTTATTTATCTACATGTCTCATGTGTGGGGGTGGGTGGACCAGCAGTAAAGCAAACAGCTAACTACGTTCTTTCAGTACAAAAATTCTTTATAATCTAACGCATTACCTATGTTCGCTCTGCCGGAACGCGAGTGTTTCCTATTCATTGAAGTAGGTGGGCGTGGTTAAAATTCCTTGTATACAGCTCTTTGTGGCCTAATCGATAATGCATTTTTTCTAGAGAATTAGAACAGGGAACATATACGCTGTTTTTTAACAACTATATTATTTTGTTTAATGTTTCATTTAACTATTTTGTCTCATTTAATGTTGTGAAACAGCATTAATAAGTAATTCAAGGAAATAAAATAACACACTCGTGAATCAACGCTGCTGGATTAGTCGCCTTATATAGCATATGAAAGGTAGAAAGCTGGGGCTTTCGAAGACCAATGCGACCGATCAAAACTAACCAACGCCATTAACCCGGGCGTGTGGTTGTCTTTTGTTCACAATCATGCAACCGGGTTAATTTAATTGGGTTGCTTTTGATTGGTTGGTTGGCCGTAGAAAATCCGCCCCGTCGTTTCATGTTTGTGCTGTCTTGTGCCGTCCCACATTGTATGCCTAAAATTTGCCACAACACTCGAGTGGAGATATATATGGCATTGTGATGTCACCCCAAGCATATCTTCTGGGTGGTCTAAGATGGCGTTTGCCACCTTAGGCCTCCCTTCCGGAGATGTATGTTTCGGGTCCCCTTGGGCTTACTTGGATGTGAAGGCAACCAAGGAGTTCCAAAGATGTGTTGTCGTATATGTAACATCTGGGTCTCTCTGACGTCATAGGGCGCCAGCGAGATTGCCAAATGAGTGTTATTTTTTTTGTTAATAATTAGAGATACAGTTTACTATAAAAATATGGATATCAAAGATGTAAATTCTATAATTGCTGAAATCTCAAATTTAAAAAATAGATGGGTAGTATTATCTGAAGATCTCGACTGTGACAGGATTGCCTCGGAATTTGAAGACATAGAGTATCAGTTTAGTAAGGGTCGTTATGTTTTACCCAAGATGTACAGGCTCGTGAAAGGAATTCAAAAGTCTATCAATGCTTGTTTGTACGGTAACGACATTAATTTATTTATAACGCTATTTAACACCGTTGAAGCAATACGTCAAAAGCTCGGCCAAGAGTATCAAAAACGAGCTGAAATTAGTTCTAAGGTTCGTGATCTTAGAAAAATGTTAAACGAGGAAAAACCAGTATCTTAACCACGTGAATGATAGGCTTTCAGTATTTTATTAAAAAATAATTTTTTTTAGCGTTTTTTGTAACACTCACATAGGATTTTCTCCTGAAAGAATGCTAATCAGTTTGGGCTTGCTCATGCAGTTATGTGCATAATGGATGATCTGGTCGTAGTAGCAAGTAATCACCGCGACGCCTCCATTTTCACGTAGTTGTTGTTGTTGCCGCGTCGTTAACACAATCGTTCATCGCCGTTCTCAGATATTACAATTCTGAAACCCCCAGCGATGTTATTTCTGAAACATTCACGGATAGCGTCGTACAGTTTAACCCTGTCGAATATGGATACGTTAGCTTGATGGTACATTATTTAATAACTCATCTTTTAATTGTGATAGTTTCACATTTGAAAATTCAGTTCACAAACAATATATGATAGGTGAATCGCTTACAACTAGATTAGCCCGAGAGCGGCTAGCAGCAATTAAAAAGTTTATACCGGTTCGAGACAGACTTCGCGAGAAACTTCAACAACGACAACAAGCGCAGACTGACTTTTCTCTGTCAAGTGAACAACTGTTTACTCCGATAACAAGTGCAACCAAAGATGTGAAAAAGTTAACTGAAGCAGCGATATACGAACATATTCCTGAAAAAGAACGAGCAAAGAAGGCGCCGCTGCTTGATACGCTTGAAAAGATAGCAGCGGAAACTGAACAAACTCACGCAGGGATACAACAGCTATCCAGTGATATAAAAACCCAACGCGAGTATGAACGATTAGCTGATATTGATGATTCTGCGCCTGAACCACAACCTGTTGATGTCGTTACCCCAAGAGGTGTTTCCTTTATAGACAAACTCACCGAAGAAGCTATAACAGAAATCAAACAACCTGAATTAATAAAACTCAAAGATTATACGACTTTTCGTGATTTTGCCGCCCAAAGCTTTCATTCTAGAAAGGACTTTTAAAAGACGAGTATAAAAACAGTAGAATAAGCCGAGATGAATGGGTTAATTGGTTGTATGAAACGAATAAGGGGATTACTGGTAATTTGAAAAAGGATACAATTGAGTACAGATCTTTTAAAGTAGGAGTTGATTGTTATGGTATACAAAAACAACAAGAACGAGAAAAACAAAGTCGAGGCCGACAAAAGCAATTACTTGATGAAAGTCAGGGTGCAACTGGTACAACTGAGGAAACAAGCGGAAAAGGATATTCGATTGAAAATTCCTTGGATTTCAACGCAACCGTGACATGCCCTGGTAACATTCGCAGTGATATATCACGGTTAGAGGTTCTCATCGGAGGGAAACGAGCCGGAAATAATTCACCGGAAGTAATTAATGAAGCAGCTGATATCTGCAGACGATTATTTGCCGGTGGTATCATGGACATTAATGTATATCGAGAACTCATTGCTGAATTAGTTAAAAATCACAGAGACGCTCATGGTTATGATAAAAATCCTATGGATGTAAGCGATTGATCATTGATTGAAAAGCTACTAGTTTTATAACAAGATGATTATACACTACAACCATAATAAACCCGCAAGCGTCTACGTAGTGAACTCACGATTGCCTGTTTATAGAGCATATTACGGAGATGGTTTCGGCAATACCATTGCGGGGTTATTTACAAGAATGTCTCCAAAAGTTTCGCGGTTAGCTAAACAATTATCAATGAAAGCCATTGATGTTATTCGTGATAAGGGAATCAGCAAAATCGGAGATTTCGTTGGAAATCTTGACGGAAAGGCATTTTCTGCCGCGAAAGATAAAATAGCATCATTGTTGCGAAAGAAACCAGGAATGACTTCGTCATTAGTGCTGCCATCAACTACAGTGATGCCTGCAAAAATAAGCAAAGCAATCAATAGCGCAGTGGAAGAAAATCTAGCGTCGTTGACTCCGTCACCATTGACGGATTCGCCGGTAACAGATAGCGCTATCATGAACGCAATAGCAGGAAGTGGTTTGAAACAAAAAAAAAAATTCGAAGAATTTTCAACGACTATGATTACAAAGAGTTTCACAATTGAAAACACTAGTATTTTAATAAAATGTTTAAACGAACAGCTGATCCCGCGTTAGATATGGAACCCCTTGTGCGCAAAGACGATTCCGTCCGCGATTATCAATACTATTCCTATCATGCAATGCAACCCGACCTACGATCGCGAATCGAACTTTAAGTTCAAGATACCAGTAAATACTTTTTGCCATGTGAAGCATTTATTGAAATCGAGGGAAAACTCGTAACAAATGATGATTCACCATATGCAAATGATCCAAATATCCGAGTTGGTTTCGTCAACAATGGTATAATGACGCTATTTGAGAGTGCAAAATATCTCATTGATGGAAAAGAAATTGAATCAATAGACCGTGATGTTGATGTTGCAACAACAATAATCGGGCTAGCAAGATATTCCGATGATTATACAAGATCGGCTGGTCCGTCTATGATGTTTGCAAAGGATACCTCTGATAACGCTGACCACCTTCTATACATTAAATTGTTAACAGCAAGAGATAATGCAGAAGCAAATCAACAAGAAGCAGCTAATCCAGAACGTCGAGCTACACCCGGAGCTGCGTTTGAAATTATAAAAGAAGTTAATGATAATTTCAATTTAGGATTTGCAACACGAAAACTAGCATTGCAAGGACAGCAGCGATATTTGTCATGTGCAATTCCACTCCATCACATATTTGGATTCTGCAGAAATGTCACAAAAGTCATCTATGGAGCCAAACACACAATTGCGTTAGTGCGAAAAGGCGATGACAACGATGCAATTTGGCGTACTGGTGCCGTAGATGGTAAAGTTGTTTTGAGTAAAATAGTATTGTGGATGCCAGTAATGACCCCATCAATTACCACGGAAGAGCGGCTGCTCTCATTTATGGAAACAGGCGGCAAATCATTGCTAAGTTGGCTAACAACAACAACTGATGTCAAACAGGATGATGTTGATGGTACATTTACATGGCACCTGGCATCGAAACAAGGCGTTTCAGCTCCACGTCATATATTTATAGCGCTGCAGAATCGGAATCGATTAGGCTCCCAAGAACGCAGTCATATGATATTTGATCGATTAGGGGTAAGTGAGGTTTCGCTGAGAATAAACGGACAACAAGAACCATCTGAGGATATACAGCTTGATTACGAGAGCAACCATATAGCACGTGTGTATCATAGAATGCTGTCATATATGGGTCGTGATCAAAATGTTGATACTGGTTTACAAATATCGCAACTTGATTTTAAAAGCCGCTATCCGATTTATTACTTTTCGCTGGAACATCTTGATTTAACAAGGCAATCCGTCGTTGACATACATTTTAGGGCTCGTATATCCCCTGGTGGTGTTAATTATAGAGCGGTTGCTGTCATTCTCAGTGATAAATCAATGTTGTTAGAAGGGGTTGGCGGACGAATGAGAATTGTTGATGCACCAGTGGAAAATATGTAAACGATTCCCAATTAGATCAATTGAAAGCATAAATGTGTTTTACAATAAAATGACATATAGTGTTGTTAGTGTCAAGCTGACTGATGGTCATGTCAAGAAATTACGATCAAAATCCGCTAAAGAATGTGGAACAACAAAAACGTTGAAACCAGCGCAGATGTCCGGCGGTAGACATAAAATATCATTAACGTATCGTCAAATAAAACATTTCAATGATGCAATGAAAAAAAGCGGGGAGTTCAAATTGAATTTTCAAAGGCTGCAGTCGCCAACATGATAAAATCAGGTGGTATATTTCCATTGTTATCCGCAATAACAGCATTGATTGCAGCGGCTGACCCAGCTGTTGCGAAAGCGGCTGCGATGGGAGCCGTTGGTACCGCGGCAGGGATGGCGTTGAAAAAGACAACTGGGAAAGAATATATAAAAAGGGAAAGGGTCTAAGACTACCAGGAACCCCGTATTCATGGTACAGCGGGAGATCCGTTCACGGATCCGGCCTGAGAATACCAGGAACGGTTTATTAGTTGAAAACCCAATTGTTCCCATGTCCAATTTTGATTTAATTGATGCTGCTAAAAAACTAGCGATAAAAAACTTCAGAGGGGTTTTTATGAGAGATCATTTACCATGAAAACCAAATAACGTTGAAACCGGTATCATCAATCTTGATAACAGCAGCGGATCGGGAACTCACTGGGTTGCATACGCGATTGATCCGCGTGTGATTGTCTATTTTGATTCATATGGGCTAGCCCCACCGAACGAGTTTATGCGGTATATAAATTCTTCGATGAAACTCAAAGAGTTTCCGATTTTTTATTCCACGCTTACAACACAACAATTAAATGATCCACCGATATGCGGCCGTGAAGTATTAAATGTCCTCGCGGAGATTTCATTAAAATCCTTTGGATCTCCGTGGAAACCACCTCATCTGGTTGTAAATGAATACACGAGTGGAAAATTACAAGGTAATTTTTGAGAACCAATAAATTGAAAACACAAGTTGCGCTTACAATAATGATTGATATTTGGGGACGATCTCTGTCACAATGTCGAAACCAACCACGAAAACATCTGCGGGTTCTATCGAGGATGTAAAAAAAATAATTGAAGATGAAATCGCTGAGACGTTAAATTTAACAAGTGTTGACCCGAACGAAATAGTTGTATTTCAAGATAGCCAGGGTAAATTGAAAAGTAGTAATATATCCGTGAATGACATTTTGATACGGCAGCGCAACGCTGCTGAAAACTCTATTGGGCTGTATTCCAACGATGGACAACTTAAACCAGGCGCACTTGTGTCTACGATCACCGACGCGATTGCCGCCCACGACAGCATGATTGCCGCCCACGACAGCAAGATTACCGCCCACGACAGCATGATTGCCACCCACGACAACAAGATTGCCGTCCACGGCCGTGATCTGGATGATTATATACGAGGTTATAATAGTTTTCGCAAAAATGTCATACATAAATTCTTTGGAACCCCGCTTCTGGTTGGTATGACTCTCGCTGAAATCAAACACCTTCTATCTTTATTCTTTTTTAACAAGGAGGCGGAGAGGATGATGAATGAAAATGAAATAAAGGCAAATTATCTCTATATTTACGATGATATTTCTAAACTAATAGAAAATCTTGAAAAGGTACAAAAACCCACTAACGACGTCATTGTTAAGTTTTTTGGAACCCCGCTTGTGGCTGGCATGACTCTCGCTGAAATTAGCGAGTTTATTGGCAAGCATACTCACAATGCCTACATCGCTAATAGTTTCTTTGGTGTCCCAGCTACATCTACGATGACTCTCAAAGATATTAATATGTTTATGGTGAGACAAACAGCACTTAATACCATCGTGGATAAATTTTTAGGGAGAACACCTATGTCTGAAACCACATCGTTGACAGGCATGATTCTCGCGGAAATTAAAAGCGCTATTGACGAACAAAAAACCGCCAGCGAAATTGTTAATAAGTTCTTTGAGGGCAGTAGCCTCCAAGATATCACGACGAAATTTTCTAACATCCACTACTATATTAAAACCCAAGCACGGCTTGGAATCAACGACCTTCTGATTCCATTTTTTTTAGCAAGAGGGATGGGAGGATGATGCTTTCTACCGAAGTCAAGGTAAATTATCTCGAGATTTACAATGATATTCTTAAACTAAAAACTCTCGATGAATTTAAATACCTTCTGATTTCGTTCTTTTCTAGCAAAGAGACATTGAGGACGATAAATACTAACGAAATCAAGACAAATTACCTCGAAATGTATAATGATATTCTTAAACTAAAAGCAGACTTTGAAAGGATACAAAAACCCTCCAGCGACGTCGTCAACAAGTTTTTTGGAACCCCACTTGTGGCAGTCATGACTCTCGCGGAGATTATCGCGGCTATCAATAAGATAAAAATTCCACATAGTGTAAGCGCCGTTAATAACATTGTTTACACGGTTGATAGTGGAACTTTTGATTGGATCCGAGGAAAAGAAAATTATCTTCGTGTTGGCCACAGACATACTGGTGTGCCAGGTTGCTATCGACTTACAATAATACATCGCAGTAAATTTGATTTAGAATTCAGCAACACAGGTATCAGCGGTGTTAACACGCTGACATATATACTAGAGAAAGAACCAAAACCTCCACCCTATATACCAATCCCGCTTACGATTACTATAAGCAATTCAAAAGAACCAATCCCGTTGAGAATTACTATAAAAAATTCCGACGATTCCGTGGTTAGGGAGTCGCTACCCTGGATAATAGAATTTGTATCCGGTGTCCCCTCATCCGATCCTAAAACCGTTTCAATAATAGGATACTTGAAAACACTATCAGGTTTAAAATAACAATGTCGACAATGATTCCATCATCAATGACAGCGTCAATGACAGCGTCATCGCAATATCGATTCGACACCGTGAAAGAGTTTTCCGCGAACTTGAAATCACTTTCTGAACGTTATCGTGAAAAATAAAGAAATACTGCAGAAGAATTACCGCCATCGATGTAACTGTGTACTCGGTGTCTGGTGTGATGGCCAGCGCCGGGGTTATTTTGTCGACGGTGACCATGATGGCTCCGATTGCAGTTCCAATCGCTATCTCCGCTGAAACAACAATTGCTGCAGTCGCAACCGCGATAACTAAAAAATTATCATCGTGTTCTCAGAAAAAACTCAGTGATTATACAGCTCGGTACAGGGTGGTATTTGACGCGTACTCGAAATTATCCGAGTTGATCTCACTGTCAATATATAATTAGTTCATATCCGATGTTGAATTTTCCACGATGACCCAGTTGTATAACTCCGCGATGTTGAAATTGGAAATTGAAGACAGCGTTAACAATAATGTCACTACAATTCAACGAATTGCAACTGCTTCAACGAATCGTGGAGAATACCACCCCGATACGAACAAGCATGATATCAATAACATCAACAACCCCACAATTTAGTGTGAACTTCCCTTCTCCGATTCCAGTGCGTGAGATTGCGCTGGCAAAATTACGAGTATATCATAGCTGGCCTAATATCAGATCGGTTGCATTTGGCGGTCAGCAACCGAATAACGCACTGGTGTTCTCGTATAAGAATAAACTCGATGGTACTCCAGAGTCGGAAACTGTTTCGTTACCAACTGGGTCGTACCAAATTGAGCAAATCGATGCTGAAATTCAGCGTAGAATAAAATCAATCAGGGGAAAAGAATAAAAAATAGCTATTAAACTTCATGAACCGACGCTCTCGTCGTCGATCGAAATAAGCGCAGAGGGATGCATTGTAGATATCTATAACAGCTCGTTAAGAACAGTGTTAGGATGGCCTGAAAAACCACCGGAAAAATCCACCACCGACTTAACCACAGACGTATGATCATATCATGAAATCAATCCCAGTTATCGAGATAATTTATCTGATATAAGAAAAGGAAAAATCGCCTATAGATTTATATTCACCAACAAAGACACATTGCAATGGGATTTTATCACTAAAAGAACAGCCGATTCATCTGTTACTATTTCATTTACGCTAACTGACGTCCGTGGTTATTTTAATGAAATTAAACAATTATATGAAACACAACTAGAACAACTACGGAAAACAAAATCGCAAAAACACGTTGAAATAATAAATCAACTTATATCTGACATAGAATATATCTATGAACTATTTATTCAAACAATAATTAATGACAAGAGCGACAATAAACAACGATTCCTAACCGATTACAATATCACAGAAGACAATCTGCGCAATTTCAAGTTTCCCAAATACAACGCTGATGAACTAGCAAGAATTGTTAGAACCGATATCAAGGCGCTACAAAAACCAGATTCAACTGTCCTGCTCAGGCATAATAATGACCCAGATGGCGGTGGTAGGCATATTGCACCGCACAATGTAAATATTTCGGCGGTGATTGCTCTCAATTTAGTATGTGATGCAATTGAAGGAAGCTATCAAATTAATCTAGAACAATCAAATCAAGCTCAGCAGGGATATATTCTTTATTCGTTTGCACCAACAGCTCCTCCAGGATTCCTAATTATTGAAAACCCAATTAATCCTGTCTACATGCGATGCCATAATAATTCGTTAACGAGAATTAATTTCCGACTCACCGACCAGTCAAATAATTTAATTGATCTACAAGATGAAGTATTAGCGATTAGTTTGTTTGTAAAGTCCTAAGGACTTTCATCATAAAGACTCGATCAAATATTTGGTTGAACTCGTAAATGATTTTTGTTAACCAGAACTGAAAGTTCCAGCAGCAGACAGGGTGGATGACCACATCATTGCGACCAAAATTGATTAAAAAATCGTAAAGTCTCTCTTTTCTAAATGGCGACTTATTTTTTGGGGGTTAAATTAAGGTTTCGTAGGAAGCCTTATTTTTGCTTGAAAACGTGGTCTGTTCACCCTCTCTGCTGCTGTATTGTTTCCGATTCTAGGTATTATTTCCGATTCTAGGTATTATTTCCGATTATAGATATTATTTCCGATTATAGGTATTATTTCATGATCTTGATACATGCAAGTAATATTTTTTTTTATCAACAATCATTTTATCATAACAAATAATTGCACTGGAAAATGCTTAACGCGAGTAAATAATTACATGAATTCATAATACTCATTATACTTTGTTAATTTAGATTCAATTAAAATTTAACTAGTATGAACAATGACAAATTGCGCTCATAAGTCATCATCAAAATAAATTTGTATTACACTGTTGGTTTATATTTGCAGTAGATAATTTATTGTATTTTGTTTAAGATTGTTTGGTTGATTTTGTATTCCAAGTGTTAATAATATTATGTATCTTCTGTTAGCACGATATTAAAACAACTACACTCGGTTTCCTCCACAGACTAAATACTAATATATTACTAAGTGTTGAAAATATCACAGCAATAATTTTTTTGTTTGATGTTTTCAGACTTCTAGAGAGCATACTCGACATAGTAGTCTGTTGAGTCTTATTGATCGATATTTTATAACGCAGTGAGGTAATGTGAGTGAGGTGTGAGGTAATGAGGTAATGAGGTGTATAAAATATTAACATTAAAGGCTCGGAATTGTAAAATGGGGTTATTATTATTATTATTATTATTATTATTATTATTATTATTATTATTATTATTATTATCGCTGATGGAAGTGTATGGAAATGTATGGGAATGCGCTCACAGCCTCCTTTACACATACTACTATATCTTACAGGTTTGACCAGTTACCATCCACGAGTCTGGCAAAAGCTGCTCAATGAACTGAGAACAACGCATGGTTTCATCCTTTTTCAGCAGATTAATTTCGACATGATCCGGACATCTATGCAAACGTTCATAATCTCATTCAATTTTAACGTCAAGAAATAGTCAGCTTCAATGTATTTAGTTTCACTGTGATGATACTGACGAAATCCTCCACTGGAATATAAATATATTTAATGTGGAGTCCGTAACATTAAACCTGCTTTCTTACAGTCTATCTGATGGATAAAAGTAAGCGCATTCATCTGGATCTTATGAAATCAATTTTCCTTTCATTTTTATTTATCCATAATATTGTTTTAACGTCAGGAAAATACGTCTTTAATGTAGTCAACTTCACTGAGGCTTTAATCATGAAATCACGCACTTGTGTGTGTGTGTGTATATATATATATATATATATATATATATATATATATATATATATATATATATATATATATATATATATATATATATATATATATATATATATATATAAAACTGAGAAACTGAGGTGATTATATTTTTCATTAGTTTGATAAAGTTCTGATTAATTATATAGGTCTTTATTTTCAATGATGATACTGTGAGATAGATCATCCATTGCATTATACAAGTCGAGTATTATCGGACTCAATGCGGATATATTTTCCACATCACCCGCATATATACTGATGAATTGTCTTTACATGTGCTGCATCCATTACAGTCCAATGTTTAATCGTGTATTAGTTCATTGTAAATGCATCGTATATGTGTTCATATCTATTGAACTCTGTAACGTGTGTGTCACAACGGTAAAATGGTCATCTAAGAGCTAATGTGTTTTTTATCATTACCATGGTCATGAAGTACTATTTCTTGCATGTTCCATATTATATATTGGTTTATACTAATATTATTAAAATGTTATGTGCATATAATAACTAGCTTAATATTTGAATTAAAATATTAAACATTGCTAGTATTTAGTATTAAGTTCATCCCTTGACATTCATTAGCATTCGGAAATTGAAACTTTGTCGACATAACATGCAGCGCAATTTACATTTGCGATCACAAGCGTTCATATTGTGTCCTCGTTTCTTCACTACATAGATCGGCTACCTAAATGTTATCTCAAAGTAACGGAAGTATGCATAACTTTAATACAAAGTCAATTTGGCTAGAATAAGCCCATGGAGCATGTTCGCGCGGCCAGTCCGTGCATGTAATCAAAGGTAAGCTGTCCAAAACAGATCATACAGCCAATGTCACGTTGTAGAAAGAAACCAGATTTCAGCATGGGTATGTTAGACCCTGGAGCAGCAGAGAGGGTGAACAGACCACGATTTCAAGCCAAAAAAAGGCTTCCAGATCACGTTTTCGAACAAAATATGGCCTATAGATAACGTTTTCGAACAAAATATCAGGTTTCCAACAAATCTCATTTAACCAAAAAAAAATCTCCATTTTTGCAAAAACGGAGATTTTACGATTTTTTAATCAATTTTGCTCGCAACGATGTGGTCATCCACCCTCTCTGCTGCTACAAGTTAACACAAAATAATAAATGATTTGATCAAGTCTTTAGGATGAAAATCATTTATGATTTTACAAACAGACTAATCGCTAACACCTCTTCTTGTAAATCAATCAGATTATTTGACTGGTCGGTGAGTTTGAAATTAATTCTGGTTAATGAATTATTATGGCATCGCATGTAGACAGGATTAATTGGGTTTTCAATAATTAGGAATCCTGGAGGAGCTGTTGGTGCAAACGAATAAAGAATATATCCTTGCTGAGCTTGATTTGATCGTTCGAGATTAATTTGATAGCTTCCTTCGATAACATCGCATACTAAATTAAGCGCAATCACTGAGGATATATTCACGTTGAACGGAGCGATATGCCTACCGCCTCCGTCTGGGTCATTATTGTGTTTGAGGATTTTTATTTCCGATGATGTTGTTTTTCTCCATGTATCATGAATTATTTTGAAACCAACATCGATGGCATCACTGA
Source organism: Unio delphinus (assembly GCA_029339505.1). NCBI lineage: Eukaryota > Metazoa > Mollusca > Bivalvia > Unionida > Unionidae > Unio > Unio delphinus. The sequence continues at coordinate 14,004,176 of JAQISU010000046.1, read as the reverse complement.
GAAGTTTTTTTAGTTCTGGTACGTTATATCCTGGTAGTTTAAATGTTAGAATATCCTTGACGGGGATTTTATATTGATCTGCAAATAAATCCTTTGTTTCAGGGCTATTGTCACCTAATATCTCTTGAATAATTTGTGAATGAAATGTTTCTATGTCATTGATGATTTTATTACATGTTTCTACGACGCTGATAAATTCATCTCGGGTGAGAGTGTTGGATTTAATAGATATTAACAACAACGAAATATCGTTATTGAACGCTGTGAAATTTTCAGTGATTTTATCGTGTCGAATTAAGTATAAATCTTTCTTAACGATGGGATTTTTCAATACATTAAAAACATTAAATTTATTGTAATAGCTATAGCTTTTTATTGGATTATCGGGTTTTATTCTGTCGGTGATATAATCAGTTTTTTGTGGTTCGGGTAAATTAACGGTTTCCTCCAGAGTTTTACTCTGGGGTGGTAATTCAGGCCATCCTAGTACGGTTCTAATAGAACTCTGATAGATATCTACGACGTATCCTTCAGTGCTTATTTCAATTGCGGATGATAGCGTCGGTTCATGAACTGTTATAGCGATTTTTGACTCTACTCCAGTAATCGATTTTATTCTACGCGCGAATTCATTATTGATTTGTTCGATTTGGTATGACCCTGTTGGTATCGAAACGACGTTCCAGTCTGGGGTTCCGTCGGGTTAATTCTTATTTGCAAACACTAAAGAATTATTGGGTTGTTGACCACCAAATGATTTTGATCTGATATTAGGCCAACTGTGATACACTCGTAGTTTTGCTAGCGCTATCTCCTTCACGGGGACTGGGCTAGGGAAATTCACACTGAATTCTGGATTCGTTGATGTTATTGATATCATGCTTGTTTGTACTGGGTTCGTGTTCTCCACTATTCGTTGAAGTGATTCCTGCGGTGTTGTCATTGTTATTATACTCATGATTTATTTCTAATTTTGGTATCGAGGAATCATAAATACTGACCATCACTGAGAACTCACAATCTGGTAATGTTGATATTATTGAGATCATTTTGTTTTTTGGGTTCGTGTTTTCTGATTCCATCGGTGTTGTCATTGTTATTATATTCATGTTGTCGCTCTAATTTCGATATCGCGGAATCAAAAATACTGACCATCGCTGAGAATTCACTATCTGATATAATTGTATTATCGAGTGACGACGATATCATCAGGGATAACTGCGAATATGCGGTTGATGCAATATGAAATTGAAGTAAGTAATTCTGCAGTTTACTCTGGCTGCATGATGATATCTTTTTTGCTATCCCGGTTGATATACCCCCGATTGTAGCCACCGCAGAAATGCAAATTGGAACTACGACCGGGGCAATCATTGTAACAGATGCTAGTATTATTCCGGCGCCAGTGAGAACGCTTGACACCGAGTATATAATAACATCAATTGCGGTGATTCTTCGTCGGTATTTTTTTATTTTTTTTTGATACTCCTCAGTGAGGGTTTTGAGTCTATTCTGAAATTCTCTGACCTGATCATAGCGACATTGAGTTGATGAAATCATTTTTATTTTAAAAACACTAGCGTTTTCAATTGTGAAATCCTTTCAATTTATTTACTTAAATCTGCTACGAATTCCACATACCAGGTTGCTGAAACCCTAATCAAATTTTTATCAGTAGCTGTTATAGGGAACTTTTCAGTTGTATCCTTGTCGATGATCGTTGAAATCGTATTATTGACCCCGGATGAACTCGACGATGATATATTAAATTGAGTCAATGGTGTTACTAGTGTTAATCGATAAATACCTTTAACGGTTGCAGTGATATCTAATTTGTTGTTTGTAGGTGTCCACGCAAATGATCCGTGTTGGATTGTATATACCACGTTGTTGGTTTTCTCATGAGGAATTTTTGTTTTTTCAATGATTGATATCATCCTCGAAAAATCACCTTTGATGGCTTCGATGAAAGTTTTCGTCTCATCGATGGATTTTTTAATATCCGGGAGTTTTATTTCAATTTTATCTAACGGGGTTCCAATAAATTTATCAATGATATTTCTACGAAATGATGTAAACTGTTTTCCGTTTTCTTCAATTCTAGATTCAAGTGTTGTTAGTACAAACACAGAATTTTTTAACTCATCGTTGAGAGTTTTTAATCGATCTGTAATCGTCGAAACGAGTACACCCGGTTTGAGTTTACCCTGATCGGAAAATAACGCGATAGTATCCTCGATTGCGTTTTGTTGTTTAACCAAAATATCATCCAGAGAAATATTACTGGTTTTCAATTTACCCTGATCCGAAAATAACGCAACGGTGTTCTCGATTGCGTTTTGTTGTTTAACTAAAATATCATCCAGAGAAATATTACTGGTTTTCAATTTACCCTGATCGGAAAATAACGCAACGGTGTTCTCGATTGCGTTTTGTTGTTTAACTAAAATATCATCCAATGACACATCACTGGATTTCAATTTACCCTGTTTGTCTTGAAATACAACTATTTCATTAGGATCAACATTTGTTAAGTTCAACGTCTCAGCTATTTCATCTTTGATTAGTTTTTTTACATCCTTGACAGAATCAGGTGGTGCAGTGCCATCGGGTTTGGGTTTCAAAGATCTCCCCCAAATATCAATCATGTTATTGTAAAACTCTTTCTCTCTCTAAAATCGTTTCGATTTCCAGCGATTACTAGTGTATTCATTAACGACAACATGTGGTGGTTTTCCGCTTGGGTTACTCAAGGAGTTAGAAATAGCGTCAAGGACATTTAATACTTCGCTGCCACATATTGGTGGGTCAATCATCGTTTGTGTTGGTAGCGTAGAATACCAAGTCTTCATTGGAAGGGTTTTTATATACCGCATAAACTCTTTTGGTGGGGCTAATCCATATGAATCGAAATAAACAATCCCACGTGGATCAATAGCGTATGCAGCCCAGTGAGTTCCAGGTCCGGTGCTGTTATCTAAATTAATGATTCCGGTTTCAACGCTGTTTGGTTGATGTGGTAATTGATCTTTCATAAAGACATCTCTGAAGTTTTTAATCGCTAGTTTTTTAGCAGCATCCATTAAATCAAAATTGGACATAGGAATCTTCGATTCCTCAATTAATAAATCGTTCCTGGTAGTCTTAGACCCTTTCCGCTGTACCACGAATACGGGGTCCCTGGTAGTCTTAGACCCTTTCCGCTGTACCACGAATACGGGGTTCCTGGTAGTCTTAGACCCTTTCCCTTTTTTTATATCCTTTCCCAGTTGCTTTCTTTAGTGCCATTCCTGCTGCAGTACCAACGGCTCCTAACGCTGCCGCTTTAGCCACCGCTGGGGCTGCTGCTGAAATCAATGCTGGAATCGCAGCTAACAACGGAAATATACCGCCTGTTTTAATCATATTTTTGATAGCAGCCGCAGAAAGAGTAATCTGAACACCTTTTTTGGCTGCAAGTGCATCATTGAAATGTTTTATTTGACGAGTTGTCAACGACAACTTATTCTGACCACCAGTCATTTGGTTGGGTTTCAACGTGATTGTGGTTCCACATTTTTTAGCTGATTCCGATTGCAATTTTTTTAATTGACCGGGAGTTAACGCAACACTAATAACACTATATGACATTATATATAATTGATTGATTCTAATTCAATGAAAAATCAATCAAAGATTTTCTACTGGTGCATCTACCACTCTCATTCTTCCTCCAACACCTTCGAGTAGCATTGATTTATCACTGAGAATGACAGCAACCGCTCTATAATCAGCAATAGCACCACGAGTCACATTAGCTCTAAAGTGTATATCAACAACAGATTGTCTCATCAAATCGAGATGTTCCAGTGAGAAGTAATAGATCGGATACAGATTTTTAAAATCATATTGTGATATTTGCAAACCAGTATCCACATTTTGATCGCGTGCCATAAATGACAACAGACGATGATAAACTCGTGCAATATGATTTTCTGTGTAATTAAGTTGTATATCCTCGGATGGTTCCTGTTGGCCGTTTATTCTCAGTGAGACGTCTTTCACACCTAATTGATCAAATATCATATGACTGAAACGCTGATCGCGAACTCGTGCGTTATCTTGTAACGCAATAAATATATGACGTGGCGCAGAAACGCCTTGTTTTGATGCTAGGTTCCAAGTGAATAACCCGTTGATATTTGATTGTTTAACATCTGTACTCACGGTTAGCCAACTCAGCAACGACTTTTCTCCTTGGTCCATAAATGATAGTAATCGTTCTTCTGCGGTGATTGCTGGAGTCAACACTGGCATCCACAATGAAATTTTTGTTAAATTGACTTTACCAGCATCAGCATTTGGATTTGCATTGTCTGCTGGAATCCTCCAAATTGCGTCGTTATCATCACTCTTTCGTACAAGCGATACTGTATGCTTCGCCCCGTAGATAACTTTTCTGACGTTTCTACAGAATCCAAATATGTGATGCAGTGGAATCGCGCATGAAAATGATTTACGCGCTCCTTGCAACATTGAAATACGTGTTGCAGCTCCTAGATTGAAATTAACATCGTTGTTTATAATCATATCCTCGGCATCAATATTAGTAGTGCCAGCATTATTCTTTGGTCGTCTTACAACAAATTGATTTCCTCCAGCGGTAATTTTATTATCCTTTGCAAACATCTTAGAAGGTCCTGCTGATCTTGTATAATCATCAGAATATCTCGCTAACCCGATTATTGTTGTAGCCACATCAACATCGCGATCTATCGACTCGATTTCTTTTCCATCAATGAGATATCTAGCACTCTCAAATAGCGCCATGATACCATTATTGACAAAACTGACTTGAGTACCAGCTGGATACGGTGCTGGTACAGCAGGAGTATCAGCAGCTGTTACAATTTCTCCTTCTACTTCAATAAACGCTTCACAGGGCAAAAAGTATTTACTGGTATCATGGACTTGAAGATCAATTCTTGCTCGACTATTTGAGTCTATGGCATGATAGGCGTAATATTGATAATCGCGAACAGAATCATCCTTGCGAACTGGGGCATCTATATCAAACGCTGGATCAGGTGACTGTTTGTACATTTTATTCTATTTATCAGAGTCTAAATAGTGAAATCGTAAACGATTTTTCCATTCTCATCGTCGTAGTTTTTTAAAGCCACTTCCTGCTATCATATTTGCAATATTGCTTTGGTCGGGGGTTAAGGCCATCGACGCTAATTTTTCGTCTACTGCGTTATTTATAATTCTACTAACACTTGCAGGCATTTCCGCTGTAGATGGCAATGGTACCGGTTTCTTTTTTCGTCTCACTAATGATGTTAATTTATTCTTCGCAGTTGAAAATGCTTTTCCAGCAAGATCTCCAACAGCACTAATCACGAATAACATCAATGGCTTTCATTCCTAGTTGTATAGCCAACGGCATCACTTTTGGAGCCATTCTCGCAAATAACCCTGCAATGGTATTGCCTAAACCATCTCCGTAGTATGCTCTATAAACTGGAAACCGTGAATTAACTACGTAGACGGGGGTTGGTTTATCATGATTGTAGTGTATGATCATTATTTGAAATCAGAAACAATTTTTCAATTGGAAACGCTAGCGTTTTTATTCAGTCTCGGTGATTAATCACTGTGATACCCACTTTCCACTAACTCACCAATGAAATCTCGATATGTGCTGATATCCATGATACCACCCTGAAATAATCGTCTACAGATATCAGCTGCTTCATTAATTATTTCCGGTGAGTTATTTCCAGCTCGGAAACCTCCTACAAGAATCTCTAATCGTGATATATCACTGAGAACACTACCAGGACATGAAATCCTTGGATTCTCACTGGAATCTTGCAATCCGCTTCCGCTATAAACCATTGCTACATCCATTTTTTCCATTTTTTCTAAATTGGCTTTTTGTAAATAATCAAGAATATCATCATCATCAGGTGGTAGTTGTTGTTTTTTAGGAGAGTAGAGTACTTTCTTTGCAGGTTGCTGTCGCCGCCTTTGCGGTTTTTGTTGTTGTTTTTGTTCTTCATATTTTTTATACACTATACCCACCGCATTGATATATTCGATGTATGATGCACTATCGGTATCAATTTGACTTTTTTTAGTTTTGATTTTGTAGAATATATCAGCCCAGTGAGTTATATTTCTAACATATTTATGATGTTTTGGTTTCAACCATTTTTATCTGTTTTCATAGGACGTAACAACAAGCGCAGGAATTTCTGCTGGATCAGTCTTATCAATTTCTGCTAACCCTTCCTCGTTAAATCTCACGCGTAAACCATCAACTGTTCTTTTTGATTCTATTTTTTGTACGGCCTGTTCTGTTTGTTCAGTTTTCGCTGCTATTTTTTCGAGTTCACCAATAACAGATTTTCCCGTCTCGGGAACATCTCCCAGTATAGCACGCTCTATCCCCTTCGTTGCTGTGGTTACTGGTTTAAACAATTCTTCAGATCCCGCAGCAAAATCAGTCTGAAGACTCTGTCGTTGTTGTAGTTTATTCCGTACAGAGTCACGAATTGGTATAAATCTCCTGATTGCGTCCAGTCGTTCACGAGCCAATCGGGTTGTTAATGCTTCATTGACCATTATTTGAAATCAGAAACAATTTTTCAATTGCAAAACAATTTTTCAATCCGACCTAACACCATCGTGGAAGTGTTATTTCATCGTGATACACCTTCGTTCATCGATGGGGAAAGTGTCCAAATTGTATATAAAATAATAATAATGTCACTTTCCCCACTTTGAATTTTTTAGTGTATTTGATACCGGACCAATTCCGGTATTTCAATTCGTATTCGTACCCCAATTCTTTTCGTATTCGTTCTACGATGGTATACAACGGAGCGAACACACTTACGTCACTAGAAAATGCGAGAGAGTCCCGAATAGAATTCTGAATTCTTTTGATGAGCGCATACTTCTTTGGTAGCATATATTTATTGTTGTTAACTCCGTATTCTATATCCTGAAACTCAGACATGATTTGATCAGGATTTAACCCATCTGATAGTTCAATATCCCAACTTTTCAATTTTGAAATCACGGATATGATGCTATTCATGTTTTCAGAATTCATTATTCTATAATAATGATATATTTCTAAATGAAAAATATGACGCATTAGACATAACTAAATTTAATTTTCTGTCCGCGATTTTTTGAAAACGCAGATCGATAAACCCCCTCTGCAACATATCGTACTGAGGCTCTACAAATATCGAAGTGCCTACCGGCTTCATATAATGATTGAAATATTTTTTCTTCGTTAGTTGTTGTATTCAAAGATTTTACGGGTCTCGCTTTATTTGAACAAGTGCCAGTCTCTCTTCTTTTCAAATTCTCACTTTGTGTGATAGCTTGCAGATTTGATAAAGAATTGTTTTTCGGATTAGAATCCTTGTGATCAATGACAGAATCATCCTCGATCAATCCATGGAAACACTCGTACACGAAACGATGGCAGTAATATGTCTTCTTTCCAGCACCAAACATCAAATACTCTTGATTATTCACAGAACCAACTGGTTTCTTCAGTCTGCGGTTTCTTACAACACCATCACTTGATGCTTCATAATTTGTGATCACAGGGTGTGGTCTGAATTCTTGGTTCATTTATATATTATACTATTGTTTGTCTAATTCATCGTTTGGTTCAATAATGAATCTTTCAATGTAGTCTTGAGGGGTTCTTATGATTTTATCCTTGATGTTGTCAGGGTCAAGGACCTTTTCAGGGTCAAAATTTCTGATTGATTGTCCATTTTTTATTCTTTTATCATAATATCGCTTCAACTCCCTGTATCGCTTACCACCGCAATTTAGACACAACTGAGATTTTCCCCTGACCCCAACTCCACATAGAATACAAGGTAACGGACCAAGGCTTCTACGACGAAAGCTTTGCATATGATACCCACAGAACTCATTTCTGCATGATTTGTTACACGGGGTTATTGATCCAATCATAAGCCACTTGCAGTGATTCATTATATAAAAATCTTTCATTTAAATGCTTGTTTTAATTATAGCATGAGGGAATTAAGGAGAACGCCTTCGAAAAATGCTGATAAAGAGTTTAAGAGATTATTAAAAATCAATCCTAGATTTAATCTCGATAGACCCAAAAAACGTCCAATAGACGGAAACATGAAAGAGTTTAAGAGATTATTAAAAATCAATCCTAGATTTAATCTCGATAAACCAAAAAAACGTAACAAACGTCCAATAGACGGAAACATGAAAGAGTTTAAGAGATTATTGAAAATCAATCCTAGATTTAATCTCGATAAACCCAAAAAACGTCCAATAGACGGAAATATGAAAGAGTTTAAGAGATTATTAAAAATCAATCCTAGATTTAATCTCGATAGACCCAAAAAACGTAACAAAATCAATCCTAGATTTAATCTCGATAAACCCAAAAAACGTCCAATAGACGGAAACATGAAAGAGTTTAAGAGATTATTGAAAATCAATCCTAGATTTAATCTCGATAAACCAAAAAAAACGTCCAAGAGAGATTACCCCTGGAAAGATGCTCAATTCAATCTCGATATAGTTTCTAATACACCAAAGAATACAATTCTTGATAAAGCCATGATTAGTAAAATCAGAGATTGTTTTAATGAATTCAAGCGTGATGGAGCATCTTATTGTTGGTCAACCTTTCGAATTGATGGTGTTGTTGATGCTACCATGAGTGATGAAAAAGCAGCAGTGATAATTTCACGTGTTGGGGAAAAACGGCATTTTTTCCGAATCAAATTCATTATCGAAGTCGATGGCAAATGGATTATTAGGGATAAATTTGAACCAATCCTCAAGAATAAAAAAGCTGTCATTGTGAGTAGAGATTCCAAACCAGGAATTCTAACCGGAATCGATAAGCCATACTACGAAAGATCTTATCCCGTAACAGCAATGGTTTATGGGATATATCCGTTAAATGATAAACCCGATATCGCAAAACTAGCTCCTATGAAATATTCTAGTTCACTGAATTGTGTAGCAGGACGAATAATAGAACACTTCACAAATGCATCCCGAGGAAATAAACTAACTGATCTAAGACAAAAAAAAATAACCGAGTGGGAATTAACGGTAAAACAGCACGGTGCAAAGATTTCTGATATAGCTAAATTAGAAGCATCATTAAAATTCCCAATATCAGTAGCAACAATAACCGGAGAAGTATTATACGAACGGAAATATCAATCGCGAGGAGCCCCAATACAGATTATTGATCATAACAAACACGCGTGGACACCTGCGGTATTAATATTTCCACGAGAACGAACCGTGAGATATATCGCTAAAGAGTTCGTCGGGGATGTTTTCTATGAAGAGAGATTATTCGATGCTATTCATGCGTTGTGTAAGGATGATCCTGTGTCAGTGTGGTTACTTAGAAGCGATGAAGAATTCGATCAATTTGTAAAACCAAATGGTGAATTATATCGCGTTGAAGAATTAGATAACAGAATGAGAAAAATCGCTAGTGATTTTTCACCGGAGAATTCCCATGAAAAACTACTCACGGATAGTTTTACTATTCCATCAGTGGTAGCTCACTTTGCAAGAGAGAAAAACTCATGGCGTCCAACACGAAGTGATTTTCTCGAGGATGTTAAATTGAGTTGCGTCGAATTTGGTCATGGAGGACTGTGGAATACGAAATACTCACGTGATGGTATGATTTCAATTGATATAGCCGCGTGTTATCCCGGAAGTTTTCTCGGATATGGGGAATGCGCTGAGTACTTCAAACGATTTGGACACCCCACGCATGAAATGACTCGTGTTGCGATTAATGGACCATTGCCTGATTTTGATTTAACCGGATTCGCTCGTGTGATATCATTTGAATTAGCTACAGGGTTACATCCGTGTAGTTATGTTTGGCTCGGTAGACACCTATCTGAAAAACACTGGATGCCAATAGTGCTATTGAGATATATGATTGATTGTGGTATGCTAATATCGTTGATTGTTTCCGAGGCTATTATATGCTATCGAGCTCAGAAAGAAGTTTGGCTACCACAACCCGATCTAGATAGAATAATCAACGAACTACGAAAACAATTTCCAGATTTCAGTGAAGAAGAAATCATAAATTGGTCTAAGAAGTTATTTGAAATTAAAAAAGAACAAGCAAAAGATCTCGGAAGAAGAATAATCGGTAAATTTACCCAGGGTGGACGATACGACAACGCAAAATACTCTTCGCGGTTTATCATAGATGTCGCTGAATACGATTTTATTGTAGCGGATTTAATGAAACAGGGAAAACTTGTATCCCGTAAGGATGCTTTTCTATCCAATGGTGAGAAATTAGGTACGGTTGTTACCTACTGTGATGGATATAATTCCCAGTACACACATTTGAGAAGTTCAATGCTAGCCTATGCTTCTATTAATCTATTTTCGATGATAAATAGATTTCCTAATACCGCGGTTAGAGTGGCCACTGATTCGATGTATATACACAATAAGTACAAATCAGCTGTAGCGGCATTCACAGATCCCGAAGAAAATTGGGGGCGTTGGCGATTTAAAAAGGAGATGCTACATGAGTGTTGTGAATCCGCAGACGTTGCCATGGATGATAAATATCTTTGTTGTAACCGTATTGAAATTCAATCAGAATTTTCTAATGCACCACCGGTATCTGATCCAGTATGTAGATATAAGACAGTTTATTTAAACGGTTGTGGTGGGTCAGGAAAGACAACTCGTGCAATTGAATTATTTCGTCGTGGAAACGCTAGCGTTTCTAACATGATTGTGCTAACACCGACTCACAGACTCGCCAGAGAGATGATACAACGAGGGGTAAATGCTTGCACTTATCACAGTTTTTTTCGATGGAAAGGTGACAAATGGACTCCTGATCGAATGGGTGATAAATTCATTCCTGAAATCATAATCTGGGATGAAATATGCACAGTGTCATTAGATGTATTAAAAACATTTCTTGAGTGGTTGTTAAACAAAAACACAAAAGTCGTCATGTGCGGGGATCACGGCCAACCACCACCATTTGTCGGTGCATCTCCACATGAATGGCTAAAGGGTTTTGTAGACTACTATAAAGATATCACCACTGATTATAGATCACTTGATGAACGATTACGCGAGTTCAAAGCGCTAATTAGATTACAACCGGATAGAATCCAATGCGAAATAGCGCGTGAAGTGATTTCAGAAACCCCAATGAATGATTTCTGGGAAGCGTGGAGACCAAACGATTTGATCATTGCAAGTAGAAAAATAGTCAGGGACACACTTCAGATGAAGTTATTTGAATTGCATAAAGAAAAATTTGCAACGCTTCCTGTACCCCTTTGTTATAGGCCATCGGATACACGAAAACAGAATATTGAAGTTGATATTCCAGGACAGAGTGAAAAACAAATTCTCGTATTAAATGATATTGTGCTGGTTGATATCAATGTCGTTGAAGATGCATTGCGTGCTAATAAATCCCCGTGGACGCTAGGATACGCAGCAACAATACACTCTTCACAGGGATTGACTATATCGAATACAATTGTTTGGATGGTGGATAATCACATCGAATGGTCAAATTTAGTCTATCTCGCAGTATCCGGAGTACGAAAAATAACTCAACTTCGAAGAGTTGTTTTCGATGATAATGACACAACAATGGATGATATTGATGTTAAAATTATTGATAAAAAACTCTCCGGTTACAAACAACAGGACAAAAAAAAAACAACGAGAATTTGATATTGATGCTGAATTAATAATCACTTTGAAGAAACAACAGAATAATCACTGCGCGAGTTGCAATTGTATAATGCGTTGGCAGTATTCGGATAAGGATCCTCGCCAATTCACCGTAGACAGAAAAAATAACAATCTCGGTCATGTCAGAAACAATGTGATGTTGACTTGTCTTGAGTGCAATAGACGCAACGGTGCTAGTTAAGACCATGCGGTGGCAATTGAGTATCCTCGGGAATCACTTGTAGTTGTTGTCGAGTAAATCCTCGTTGAGGGGCAGTTGAATCCAGTTTATAGACTGGAGGTCTACCAGTTGATCGTGTTATACTAGATATCTTATACGTAGTGACGCTCCAAATAGGATCAGTAGCCCTTTTTCTACCCCCTTCAAGCTCTCCTGGTTCGTATAAGTACCTCACAATGACATTACTACCAAGAATTGGTTCTTTGAAATCTTTTTGTGGTTGTACGGGTATTGACTATTTTTAATCGCGTTGATAGGTTTCATGTTGATTGTTCTAGTAATCTCGTTATTCAGTGCAGTAATCACAGATGGTAATTTTTTAACCCATTCACGGGATCGCTTTTCTTGAATGAATTCTTTTGCGTATTGATATCCAAATAACCGCTCAGCAATCGTCCGATTAAATCGTTCTACAATGGCCTGATCGCGATGTAGCGCAGTATGCCCTCGTCGTATGGTGACATTATGATGTTTCATTGTAGATAACACTGCACCCTGAAATTCCTTGCCAGGATCAACCTGCAATAGATTTGGCCATTGCAGAGGACCCCTTCGATAAATCCTCTCAAATGCAGAAGCGACTTCAGTGGCTGATTTTGTTTTTAATGGTTCATCTTCTTTGTATCGACTTGCAATATCAACTACGGTTAGCGCATATTTGTAACCACGATCATGTGGCAAAAATAATATATCAGCCTGATGAACTTCATTAAGAGCGGTCACATCAAAATGCGAGAATTGAATTTGTTTAGGCGGTGGTAGATAAATTTGCCATAGTGCCTGTTTGGATAACCAATTAGCCGCAGTGGTTTTTTTCACTTTTGCAGCGCTAGCGAGTTTATGGACTGCTGATTTACCCCTCCAGTATCCTCTTGGGGAATAATAAATTGATTCCATATTATTAATTACCGGCACCTAACATCAATTTACTTTTCATAGCCAATTTTATCAAAAATGAAGCCAATTTTTCTTTGAAGGATTTATCAGGAATAGCATTTAACGCATGAATTAATTTCACATCTGCTAGATGCCTGTGTTGCAGGTTGCTGCTTTTATAAGCAACATCATGAAGGTGACAGGCCTTATCAATGGCGTTTATTGGTTCTTCACCACGTCGAGGTTGATTTTGATCATCAAGTCTGATATCTAATCGTGTTTCCGGTCCACAGTAGCTATATCCTGGGAGGTGCTTTTCTCCGGGGTACTTTGCCCATGGGGTTCCAGGGAGCTTTGCCAATTTGGCTGCGATATCACCTCCTCGTTTTTTTTAAAATCAGATCTCATAGACACAAATCTAAATTTCTTTGTACCACATTGCACGCATTTACCAGAAAGCGCTGATCGGTTATTTTTAGTTGTAACCGTCGTCACGTCATCTGTGCCAGTACGCGTTTTACACTTCACACAATATAGATCCATAATTTATGTATAGAAATATGGATATAATTGATTTTTCAGCGACTAAAACAAGAGAACCAATTAAGCATCATGCAGCGCTACCAAACTCTATCCGGATGATTATAATCGGGCCATCTGGATCCGGTAAAACGCAATTGTTGCTCAATTTAATAATGAGATGAATGAAGTGGGATAAGTTGTATTTAATTGCCCCTAGCGTAGATGATCAACGATGTTATGAAGTTTTAAAGGATTTTAACGAGAATGCATCAGAAATTAAGGGTGAGAACGCCATTGATTTTATAACCGATATCGATGAAGCACCGAGTATTGATGATATTGATGGAGATATTAACAATTTAGTCGTATACGACGATATAATGTTGGATAAACAAAAAAATCCTGCTAGAATATTTTCCCGTGGGCGTCACAAAAAAACTGACGTGATATATGTCACTCAACGCTACACTCAGGTTCCAAAAGTCATCAGAGATAACTGCAATATTCTTTCTGTATTCAACGGAGTTGATACTCATACTCTTAGAAATATTTGGCAGACATGGTGTTCTGATATGGACTTCAATCAATTTCGAGATTTCTTTAGTCATGCTCAGTCGACTCCGCACGGATTCGCAACAATAAATTTGCATGATCCTCGGACACGATATCGTATCGGACTTGATCAAATATTCGGTTAAAATCGTAAAAGAATTATTAACCCAGAACTGAAAACTTTAGCAGCAGAGAGGGTGGATGACCACATCGTTGCGAGCAAAATTGATTAAAAAATCGTAAAATCTCCGTTTTTGCAAAAATGGAGACTTTTTTTTGGTTAAATGAGATTTGTTGGAAACCTGATATTTTGTTCGAAAACGTTATCTATAGGCCATATTTTGTTCGAAAACGTGATCTGGAAGCCTTATTTTTGCTTGAAATCGTGGTCTGTTCACCCTCTCTGCTGCTCCTGGGGATATAACTTCTCGCCTTCAAAATGTATGAAAATATCCAGCCAGTTAATTGACATAGCCATAAAAGTAGAGATGCGCACGTTGATTTTTTTTTGTTTTTTGTTTTTTTTTGCCAAAGCCATTTACGTAACATTGTTCACATTAAAGTGACAAATTCTTGTTTGGAACAAGGGGACATCAAAGAGGGTCGTAACCCTTTTTGACAGACGCTTGGGAGGAACGGTGTCTGATCATTATGAACCAACGTCAAATCGGAATCAAACAAGGTGTGCCAAACATTAGACTCTCAAGTTTAAATATGTCATCTTGAGAACCAAAATGTTAGTAGTGCTACAATTATTTTGCGGAAAGTAAGGGAAATAAGCTAAGCCGATGCCATTTTTACTATATATATATATATATATATATATATATATATATATATATATATATATATATATATATATATATATATATATATACCGTGTGCGCTTAGCAGTAAGAATGTGTATTTCGATGGACACGAATATGTGACCAAAAACGATAATGTCCTATCTCATGATATTAATGTTAGTGTGAGTTACATAGCTAAAGGAATATGCTTTGATAATGTTATTGTATGTATCTTTTAGAAGCTTTTAGGAAACAGAGGGAATTACCGTAGCAGCTGGTCCGAGTCTCTGGGAGACAAAAGAGAAAAAAGAACGGAGGGAGAAGTTTGAAGGAAGAAGGAGGGAGACAAAAGGAAAAGAAATGGAAGAAACATGCAGATGAGTAGGAACTCATGACAGGAAGGAAATATTCACACACTAATTCAAAAGATGAAAAAGGCCGTCACTTGGTCGAGTTATATTGTTTTAGTTGAATTGTATATGAGACATAACTGTTTGAATTATATTAAATTGTTGTTATTTGAATTTCACAATTTGTGTATTCATTAATTTAACTATCGGTACCGCTGACTGGGTGCTCAGAGCTTTGCAACTCTCTATCACTACTTCAATTTCTGACAAAACGAGCCCGGGTGTGTTTTCTGTACTAATTTACATAAATTGGAAGCACCCCACTCCAAACTAAATTACCCCAAACCTTTAATACCAACACCAAATAACATTGTTATGATCGATGCCTCCATATCCGGGTGGTTGAATGTTTTTAGTACCACCTTTATAAAAGCTATCCAAATATGTTATATATTTTTCTGCCAGTCCTAACAGGTGAAAATCGGACATTGACACTGTTTACAAGAGTCTATACTAGGTCAGGTATTATAGTATATATAGCTTGTATCTAAATCAAGCTATGCCAGGTTCATCGCTCATAATTAGCATCGCAGAAGTGATAACTTCAAGAGGTCAAATCACGTAAGTAACCACTGAGAAGAAAAACATAGGAATGAAAGTTTTGAATCACGCGCTATGTTTTTCTTTTAAATTAAGATGGAAATCACTTATTTAACACTAAACATTTTAATACATTGTTTGTTTCATCTGTGCACATTCTAAATGCTAGCAATAAATACCCAAAACGTTACTTTAGATATTTTCGATTAGTATGAGATTACAAATTCAGTTCCTGTAGAATGTAATGGTAATTTATTAGATAATAAAAAAAATGTATGCACTGAAATGCATGCAGACCACATGGGTTTCCGATGGTTTATGTCTGACCATGTTCTAGTTCGATCCCCTGCTCTACGCGTATTAACATAACCTCGCTTCAAGAATTCATACGATCCTTGTTCCGCAGGAAAACAAATACTAATAACAGAATCACAAAATAAAAAGCAAGTTCGTTGTTAGCTATTGTATATAGATTGACATTAATGAAGTTAATAAAGTAAAGAAAATACATTTGTCGGGGTACATCTTAAAATATTCGATATTGTTTCTTCCCCACACTGATTTGCCTTGTTTCCTGCTCGCGATAAAAGGAATTATCCGGTATCATGATATATCATACACTGATATTTACACTTAAACTCTCTAAAAAAAACATCAAGTATCATGTGATCTCTTTTTATATACAAACAAACGTCAGTAGAACCCTAGGTATATTAAAGGTATGAGACGCCTGATAATGGCATACATTTGATAATCACATCGTTTTTAATGTTTCATCATTAAAAGAGCAGATAAAGCAATGATAAAGCGATTTCAGGGATAGGCAGGACACTGAAAACTCCAATTAGATATCAATAGAACGAAAATGGTTTTCAGTACAGTGTCCAGTCTCACAAGTATGTAGAATGAAGAAAAAGTTCTTTAAATATCATATTATATCATATCTATGAGTATTGTCAATTCAAAAAGATA
>JAQISU010000046.1:13895000-13982500 GCA_029339505.1 Unio delphinus | reverse complement strand
GAAACAATATTTTGAAGAACTGATGTAGATCACAAATATTTGCTATCAGTTGATAATAATAATAACAATAATAATAATAATAATAATAAAAATAATAATAGGAGAAATAATAATAATAATAATAATAATAATAATAATAATAATAATAACAAAAATAATGGGAGGAATAATAATAATTATTATAATAATATAGTATTATTATTATATCCATTTTGATGTTCCACATAAAGTTGGTTATGAAAAATATAAAGTGTATAGCAAGGACGACTACTCTTACGAATTTGGCGTTATTATCATAATTTTGATTACTTCCTGTAGAGCAGTACTTATATTTATAGCACATTGTGCGTAAAATCTGGATACACCGAGGCGGGCGACCAGGGCTTGCTTTGACGTGTATCTTAATCCTATAAGATTCGTTAGATTGACGTGTATCCTAATCCTAGACGATTCGTTAGATTGACGTGTATCTTAATCCTATCCGATTCGTTAGATTGCCGCTACAGTTTCTTATAATGACTTTGACGTGTATCTTAATCATATACGATTCGTTAGATTGACGTGTATCTTAATCCTATACGATTCGTTAGATTGACGTGTATCTTAATCCTATACGACTCGTTAGATTGACGTGTATCTTAATCCTATCCGATTCGTTAGATTGACGTGTATCTTAATCCTATACGATTCGTTAGATTGACGTGTATCTTAATCCTATCCGATTCGTTAGATTGACGTGTATCTTAATCCTATCCGATTCGTTAGATTGACGTGTATCTTAATCCTATCCGATTCGTTAGATTGACGTGTATCTTAATCCTATCTGATTCGTTAGATTGCCGCTACGGTTTTTTTTTATAATGACTCTATGATAGGAACAGAGTTCATGTTATTAATGCAGTTAATGCAAGTTCCAGTACTACTAGTCCATTTTTCATCTTTCCTTGTAATAATATAACAGCAGTCAGTAATACTATAATTACATATGTTGATGCTCTAGACAAATCATCTAGAGACATAATAAATATTCAGATAGAAATGCTTTATATATACTTTCAATATCATCATAACCTGTGCCTATTTAGAGCAGCACTTGTAAATTCTATCATCATACGTCGATGGTCATATACTTGTACGCGACTAGTACATTTTAGTATATTTCTAGCAAATATATGTACAAATTTCACTTACTGAATGAGTTTGATCGTGTCCATGGAAATATGATTGAAACGGAAGTTGACCACATTGACCTATTTTGCAAATGAGTTTGGACAACAGCAAAGCACAACGAGTATTCTCGTTGATAAATGATTTTTGGACGGTAAACACACACACACCAAATATATATAACTTTTCTGTATATCGAGACACGGAAAAACATACACATAGACAAACGCACACACACACTCACACACACAGATGGATGGATTGATGGATGGACAGACGGACAGACGGACAATAGCAAAGAACAACGAGTATTCTCGTTGATAAATGATTTTGGACGGTAAACACACACACACCAAATATATTAAACTTTTCTGTATATCGAGACACGGAAAAACATACACACATAGACAAATGCACACACACTCACACACACAGATGGATGGATCGATGGATGGACAGACGGACCTTAGATATACAAATAGATAGATAGATAGATAGATAACTTTTTCGTATATCGAGACACTAGTATAGTTTAGATAACAGGGTTTGTTAGAATTTAGAAAACTCTCAAGCCTGATCTTAGATGGAAAATGCAATCAAAACGTGATTTAACAACATCCTGTTTTTTCAATTTCCATTGTTTACAATCATAACCTAAATGCATATATATGGACTTACTAATTCAATTCTATCTTAAAATGTTATAGCAAAATAACGCTTTTTCGTTTATATTTTCCCCACATATAGACACACTATTATCATGTTGGCATCTTTAGTTCAGTCAGGACAGAATATTAATAACATTCTACAAACCACTTGAGGGATTACATTTTCACTAAATGTCAGATTTGAATAATGCATAATTCTTCGCATGATTAATATTTAGTAAAAATTATATTGCATTAAAATGTATATACACCTAAACTTTTCAGTCCAGTTTTATCACTAAAATGATCCATTATGGTGAGTTATCGAACATACAACATGGTTTAAAGGGCGTAACATACATACGCGATTCTATATGCTACGGTATTCACATATAAAGCATATCGTGTATAGCCTTAAGGCATATAGCCTTTATTTCCCAGGCTATCACAATTCTAATAAATCTAAATTACACGCAAAAGCAAACTAACTTTTGCCATTTATAATCCTGCGTTTTCGAATGGCTAAGATGTAAGCAAAGCAACCTGCAATTGGCAACTGATTTCACATCCGGGCATTCATCAACGTCAGATTTCCCAGACGCCAAAATAAACACAGCCAGTAAGATCAAAATGCTTATGTTCTATGTGAAGACAACTTATTTACTATCAATACTAACTGTGTCTTAATCTACGGTAAGACTCACACCCGAACTAAGTGAGGACAAATAATCTAAACATAGAGGATGGATAATTGTAAATAATAGGTATAACCCGAGTTCAAACAAACATCTCTCAAATGTCATGGATAATTTGTGATGCGGTGTAGTACCTCAAAACGTGATAGCACTACCATTTTATTTATTTCACTAAATCTTTTTACGAAACCGAAACATGTGGAATGAATGGAAACAAGAGAGAATGTTACTCTCATCATCTTTATTATGGAAACAAGCTGCAATGTCACCAGTAGATAGGTACAAAGAAACTGCAATTTTACTGTCAACTGTAAGAATGGAATCAAGCTACAACATCACTGTCAGCTGTAGATAGGTACAAAGAAATTACAAATTTACTGTCAACTGCAAGAATTGAAACAAGTTACAATGTTACTATCATATTCATTAATGAGAGCAAGCTACAATGTTACTGTCATGGTCATGAATGTTAGCAAGCTACATTATTATTATTATTATTATTATTATTATTATTATTATTATTATTATTATTATCATGTTGAAATTTTGTTGTCTTGCGTCATAAGAATAATTTAGATTCATATTTAAGAACCGTTGCTTGCATGTCGAATGCTGTATAAGATACACCTTTAAACATTATATTTTATTTGTTATCGTCTGACACGAAGACCACATCCTGCTATCAGACTTGTATTTATATTTTTGTCTGCTTCTGGACGCATTGCGTTTAAAACCATATCTACTAATTTCTGATGTGAGGCTGGATTTATTACTTTACTAACATTTGTTCGCAGGCATCACTACAGCGCTTGGTAATTTCAGTACCTGTGGGTTTCGTCGTATTAAGCGTGCTAATCTATCATTGATTGCCGAAAACGTTTTACTACTAGCACCAGGAGCTTTATTCAAGGACAACATCAATGGCTTTAATTGATAATTGTTATGCGATCCGTATTGTTTTTGCGACCATCCTTCTACATAAACCGTGAACAACATCAGCGAGTCCAGCTCCCATCTCCTTAAGTTGCTGATATGTTGGCAAATTGTATAGGTCACCTTACGATATGTATCATCCGTTAATGTTTTGGTTATCATATAACATATCAGATAAATAATTAGATTTATTGGCATTGTCCTCAGCTAATTGATCCTCAACCTTATCTAAATTGTTCAATGAATGTGTGATCAAATGGAAGAATTCCTTTATCTTGTATTTTTCCTGTTTTTGTGCTTTCTTTCCTCGTTTTAATTCGTGTTTTGTGCTGTTTTTGTTCTTCATATTGATCACAAATCTGGTTTACGGCAGTTATATATATATATATATATATATATATATATATATATATATATATATATATATATATATATATATATATATATAAGAGACATTTTGTGTCGATTTGACTTGTGCTTGTTTTCATTGTATAAGTCACATCTGAACAGTGCTGTGTATTGTTAATATATTTTACACATGTTGGTCTCAACATTCTTTTTATATTTTCATAATGTGCAATAACAAGAGCGGGAAATTTAGTTGAACTCGTTTTATCGATTAAAGTTAAAGCATCTGCAGTAGATTCTTTTTTCGAATACTTCAATTATTTCTTTATCTGTTGATTTTTCTCTTTAGTAATAGGTTTTGCTGGTTGAGGCTTGCGACCAGGAAGTTCTTGTGAAGGTCTTGAAGTTTTTTTCAGTTTTTACAGCTATCGTGTTATGTTGAGGAAGAATGTGTTTAATTATTTCGTTATTGGTTTGAATAATTGTTGAGAATTCTTTGCAAGATCCACCTGAGATTTCTGACACTCTTCAAAATTTTGTCTGACAGAATCACCAACTGGTAGAGTTTGCCTAATTGCTTCTAGTGGTTTTCGAGATAATCTAGCTGGGTCAGATTCTGATACCAATGTATTAATATATAACAATGATCTAATTGATAGCAGCAGAGGCGGTACGACTTCGAATAAGTGTCATGTCGGGTAAACTTGCGCGCATAATAAAAACTAATCTGCGACGACGACGATACAGTGGCAATATTAACCCGTACGAGATACTCTCAGCTAGTTAGTGGCTTCGATTTCGCGTTATTGACGTATTTATTTTATTTATTAAGTAGCTTTAGTTTAGCAAATTGGACCTTCAGATAGTTCATTTGCTTGCCACTTTGATGCCAAACGAAAATCATATTTTACTTAATCTCAGAAACAAAAAATCCATTGCAGGTTTTTTTGTAAATGATTTGTATTTGGAATGATTAAGATTAACATTATATTAGATTCAAAAAAGTAAAACAGTTATGGAGCATAACAGTGAAAATCAATACTGACACTGATATTTCCTCAAGTTTAAGTAAATCCACGCCAATATATTGTGCCAATGTTTTTCTCGAGAAGCTCAGTACTGAATGTAAAAACGTACATTGTAAATATAGATAAAACATAGATTGGAAATGTTTGCGAGCTTTTTGCTTAGACATAGATTGGACAACAATAAGGTGTAGAAAATCCTCAAAACTATAATCCCGCAAACTTGACATATTATGTTAGTATATTCGGCTTATACATTGTTAAGGTTAAATAAAAGGAACTCCTTTACATGCTTTATTTTCTACGAGCACGCGTGTAAAGCATGTTCTTTTTCTTCAAGCACTTATAACAAAATTAATTATTAATCGAAAATCATTTCAGCTGTTCTCGATAACATTAGATGTTTATTATTTAGCTTTTAACCAGAGTAACAAATATTTGATTGTATTTTGGAGACATTATTCTTAAGTAAGACGGAATCAAAACCGATTTGTGATATAAAAAAATCCTATGTTTGATGTTAACTGAATACAGTAGAAAATGACAAGGTTTCATTCTAATGAATCATTTTTTGTAGCTATGTATTATCCCTTTATGTTGAATCATTTTGGACAAATATGGATTGCTAATGATACAACCATAATAGGCACAGGTACGGGTTGAAGACAAATCATGATGATTAGATGGGTTATTTAATTAACAATGAGAAATGGAAAAATAATTAGAAACGAAAGTGCCAATCTTGATGATTATTCTAAAGCGAAACAGCTTGGTCACTCAGGTAGCCAGATGGTTTCGCTGGTTCGATCCCCATCCGAGTCATGTCAAAGACGCACACAATGGTAGGCATAACTGCCTCATTCGGTCCAAGGCATTAAGAGGTTAATGTTTTATCTGGTTGGACTGGTGTCAGGATAATGACACTCGGTTGGTACATCATACTACATGTCTCCGAAATGACATCCCAGTGCTAGGCACCACTATAAACTAACACACGGCAGACGTCGTAGCAACCGGTGATTAATCTACAATTTCATCCCAATAAGTCACAGGACTCGCATATATTCAAAATAATGAGTCCCACTCAAATGTAATGAGTACAATGATTCTGCAAACACATTGAGATACATTAATTTTATTAATTTATAATACAGAATTATTACAACTAGGTCATTATTAACTACAAGATCAACTCCTTCCTCACTTTAGTTCATAAATTTGCCTGTCTTTCTTAGATCTCCAGGCCTGTAGTACTGACTTGTAATCAAATGACACAGTACACAGTTTTACAGTCATCAGTTTGTGCTGAGTCTCAATATTCAGCCTGTTTCTAGCTTTAACCAGGATTCTGTTCTGGGCAGAAAACCCACGCTCGCATCCAGCAGTATGTACTGCTGAAGTTAGTGCATGTGCTGCTAACTTGAGCGAGTTTGGAAAATCCTCTCTGTGGTGGTGATCAATTAAATGCCACAGTTTACACATCACACCTTGAGGGTATTTCTCAGCTAAAACTACTTTCTTAAGGAAGGCCCACTCTTTTTTTGCCATAACAGAGTCAATAACAGGTTCTGATGTTTTTCTCTCAATACTTCTGCTGATTTCCCATTGTACAGTTTTTGCTTCTCCATAATATGTACACAGTCTCTCAACCTCTTCATCTCCGTAAGTATCCACTTCTGTTTTTGACATCATGCTGATTGGTCGCATAGCAAGAATACCAAAGCTTGTCAGTAGGTCATCTGTTGGAAATCTACACTGAATGTTCTCAACTAACGAGTCAATGAAGAGTTTAGCAATTTTCTCCAGGCTGAAGTTGTCCTTTGTGATCTGATGATGCTCCTTAAATGTATTGCCCTTCAGGGCTTCCTTGAACATTTGCATGTATGGAGTGTCAAAGCTATATTCTTTCTGCAGATTAGCAATACACTGTCAGTTTTCACCTTCACAAGGGCCACGTCCACATTTTCTTTCTGGAAGAACTGGCTGAGAATGGTTACAGGAGCCATTGCATCCATCATCATGTGTGTTGTCGCCATAAAACTTTCAGTTGCTATCATTTTCTTCATCGTTATTTTTGCTATTGGAACACCCCTTTCTGACATTTCTTTCATAATGGATTCAACAATTCCTTTCCCAGTGGCATCAAGGCATTCAATTTTACACACATAATGACACGCTGGAATAAAGTCTTCACTCAATGTCTGAGCATTCATGACCAGCCTTTTCTTGTTGGAAATGTCAGCGCTCTCATCTGCAAGTAAGGTTACCACAGGAGATTTCTTAATTGTAACAGTTACAACATTGTTAGCAAACTCGGCTAATGACTCATGCAGCTAACTGGCAGTCACTGAAGATTCATAACTGATATTACTCTTTCTGAGAACGTCAAGATCTTGAACTTCCAATTCATGTAAAAGATTCACAAAAGACTAATGTTTGTTCAATGGGATATATTCATCTGCCATCCATTTAACAACCTTCAGTAAGGCAGTTATGGCTTTGTCTTGATCTGAAGTGCGCTTTGCACTACATTTTTCAAAGTTAGTTCGTAACTCTGGAGCTATTAGACATAATTTGTTGTCAGCAAGATCGGCATGTCTGATTAATGTTGAATTTTGAAAATTTCTGTTCCTAGCAATCTTGTTCATACCATTTACCTTTTTAATGTCTGTGAATATCTCACAAAACTTAAAGTCCTCGTTTTTATTTGCACAGCCATTGTCATATCGTAGCCAAGAGTACCTTCTTAACCACTTCAGCTGAAACTGTCTAATTTTTGGTAATTTATGTATTACGCTGGAGGCTGAACTCACGTTTGCATTCTGAACATCAGATGAAGAAACCAAATGCTGCTGATCAGTGGAATTCGAATCATTAAACAAAATATCCAATGTCCTTTGCTTAGGGTCAATTTTCAAAATCTTCTTTGGCGGCATTTTATACTGTTAAGGAGTGAGTACCACATGACCGGTGCAGAGATAATATTTGCCTTGTGAAAAGAACGTCCTGTTAAACAAAAATCACCGTAATTACGTTGATGTTTCTTTACAATTTCTTGCGTCCAAAGAAATGCACATACCAGCCATTTTTTGTGCGTGCTGGACGCGGGACGCAGGGGTATATTAATCACTGAGCAACATAACTAAAAAGTGTTAAAGAGCAACGTTAACAATTGAAATCATCATAGACATACTAAACACAACATGTAATACATATTATTTAAGTTCAGGATTTTGTTGAACAAAATAATTCTTAGTGACTGATTAGTGATTTGATCGTTACATTTGTTTATAACTTTGATACTGAATTAATGAAATTAAAGTTTAAAACCCTCAAGAAATGGGAATTAATAAATCGTTAGCTTCAGAAACAAGTTAAGTAAATACAAATCAGAAGGGTACACAAAACGATGTAAATTCAGATATAAAATGAGGTAAGTGCAAATATAGCGAAGGGAGATAGGAAGCAATACTAGTAAAGAGAGAGAGAGAGAGAGAGAGAGAGAGAGAGAGAGAGAGAGAGAGATGAATGAAAAATGCAAAGACAGATGCCTTAAAATGATAAATAAAGATGAAGCGACAGAAAAGGGAAAGGTTGTGAAAAAACATGAAGATCAGATAGAAATGAATACAGGAAAATATAGGAATTACAGAACAAAAATGCAGAGAGAAAGGAGTGAAATGTAATATAGATTAGCCGAAATAACATTCCGCTCACGCTCTCACCAGCGTGTACACAACATTTAAGGTTGTATTGCTCAAATAAAGATTAAATTAGTACACATTTTTCAAGAATGAAAAGGAGATACATAATTTTCCGAATTAAGATAACTTTCTAAAAACCCTAATTGCTAACGACAGGATTTTACTTTATCATTAAACTTTGCACCTAATGGCAAACTCTCGAAGTTTTCACTTTGCTGAATGTAAAACATGGTGAATTGTGATTGAACTTGAATGGTTGTAAGTTAGTACTGACTGAGGTATCTTGATAAAGGTTTAATAATTCGGTTTTCTTTTAATTATAAGAATAGACAATGTTATGCTAATTGACACATGTTTAATAACTGGTGTCAATCCATTATTGACATTATGATAACCTCATGTTAGTAAATGCTCAACATTGCATCATAATCACGTCAAAACCAAATGTGAGGAACAAAGTTTTGTAACAAACATGATGTACGAACAGCTAGTTGTTATCCTCTAGGTCATAAAGTTTACTTTGCCAATAAGTCTACCTGTCAGTTGTTATTTGCTAAGATAATTATCTCAGTCTCACTCGAGTACTTCCATTCTAAATTTCATAACAAATCAGACTTCTGAAATTGTGCACGCCATTTGTAACTGCTACAGGTTGGAAAGTAAGAAAATTGATATAAACAGAGATGTTCCATGCGACTACATAATAAGATATTAATGGAGATATCAGTTGCGTGGAGTCTTATATTATCAAATCCATTGTCTGTAATTGACAACTATTAGAGTGAAAGGTCTCTTATTTAGTGAGTAGTATGCATATTTGTTAATGTTCCTCTCCATCAGATAAAGTTTAGGTTAGACCTGATTTTAGGACCCGCGGATAAATTACTCTTTTAACAATGGCATGCACACGTTCATTAAAAGGCAGCGATGAATGTCTTATTTTCGGAACGATCCAAGATCCTCAGACAGCTAGTAGTAAACTTAAAGCTATCATGTTCTTATTTATTGAAAAATTGTTTCAATATTATTGAACGGGGACCACCGAAGGTTCTAGCTGGTGATGAGTGGTCGGGGATCATTCAAGTATTGTTTCCAACGACGTATTGCCAAGGAATTCTTAGTTTTCCCGTATAAACTCCAATAACCAATCATATTTTATTCATTAGGTCATGGGACAAAATATTGAACCACATGTATTGGCCAAAACATACAAGTGACTTTTGTAGATACAGGAAACTTGTCATAGATGCTAAAAGACATAAACACTGTATCAAAAAATAACAAAGACTGCAATATTTAACAGAGAATGATTTCAAGATACCGAGTGAATTTGGCTAGAATTTGCCATACATTCTTGAACGGGAATCCTGAGTGGCCGATTGGTCTAAAGAGCTCGCCTTTACGGCTCGAGTCCATATCAATCTATGTGTTCACTTTCCACGGGATTAATATATGTGTTACTTTCTATGGGTGTTTCAATATTTATTTACTTTGTATAATATACGCAAATAACTATGAACTAACAACTGTACTAAAACAGGTACTTCAACCCCACCCCATGTTGTGCCATATATAACATGTCAGTTTATATCAACCTAGCATGAAATGAAAAGGCTTATTCACGATATCTAAAAAGGAATTACGTCAAATGATGGGTATTAGACATCGTGAACATGCTTGTATTAAAAATATATTTGACAGGGTCATGTCTTTCGCATGTAAAAGTTTCTCTTGATCACCCCTATTGGCGCCTTTTCGCCGGGCACGGATTTGTTTAAACAAAGATTTATGAATGTTTCTGAGTAGAGTTATATTTGTATGTGAACGATACATGAAGTGTTTAACATTCGTATGGTTAGAACTCTCGCATTGGATACTAAACACGTAGTAACGGCTTGTCGTGCTCAGCCTGTCTAGAATTAAAGAATACCTGGAGCCTTTCAAAATGAGTAAGTAAACGTCTAGGCTAATTCGACTGCTGCAAACAAGTTTGTCATCGATGTCAGACCCCCGTGCCTAGATTAGTGGTTTTATTGTTTCCAATTCATAAATGTCTGATGTGACCTTGAAATAATCGGATAACCCTTTTTGCTGTATTATGAGCATATGTATAATCTAGTCCAGTGTTCTTAATGAAGCAACAGCTAACAAAGAGAAACGAAAACAAGGGCTTGATGACACTTTAACAAGGACAATACTAAAATCCAAAGTTTTTATTTGTATGCAATGGAACAGGATGAAGACCATGGACCAGATTTAGAATAGATATTGAAAACATATTTGTTCTAATGTGGACAATCGTCTACTAGTTAAGATATTTTATATTTATTATACATTGAACCATTCGGAATATCGTGATCTCTTTCCTATGCTTATCGAATTAGTTTTAATTTTCGTTGAAAGAGACATGGAAGTAAAAGTAACGTTCATATCCATATTACTAAGCGTTTGGTGGAAGAACGCCTGGCAAGATTCTTATAAAATAATATATGTTTTATAAAAGACGAATCATTAGCACTGTTTAGGAGATAACATTTTAGCACAAAGGTATAAGATTGAAATTTTAAAAGGACTCAAGTAAATTTTAATTAATGAATTGAAGGATACACTGATATTTATACAAAATTCCCGAATTTATCCAAGATAATGGCGCAAAGATTTAATTTTTTGCATGTTTTTTTGGGGGGATTCGGAGGTCATATATATATATATATATATATATATATATATATATATATATATTTGAAAATGAAAACCAAAAAATACAAGCCAAATAATTTTAATGATGTTCATTTTTCACAGTACATGGTATTATCTGTAAAATAACAACCAATATCTAATAGAACATAATTTTCTTCAATGATTAAGAACCTGAAAAGTAGAAGAAGGTCAGAATGCGTCATTACATTTTTTTCACATAATATATATTCACTTTTATTTCTTCAAATGAGCCTATTTGTAATAAATATAACACTAGAAATGTTCAACGATCAAAACTGACAAAATCTAGATTATCCAACTGCAATATTTTTAAAAATGTTAAAATGTGTGATCCATTAGCTTAATTTTAATGAGTAAAACATAATTTTGTGTTTAGTGTTAATTTATTTTTGTCACTTTATTCCCACCAATGTCTCTGTTCATATTTCTTTATATCGACAGGTATGCTGAACCAACTTGGTATCCGGACTTGTGGGCAACATCCCATGTCTGAATTGATACTGTCTTGTTTTGCAGAGTAAATTTACATAGACTGTCGCGATGAACCAGACTACATATGGTATACACGGCCATGTCGAACTCCGGACTGGTGCCGAGAAAGAAAGATGACTTGGTTTTCTTGACTTTGTGCCAGGAGAAAGCTGTTGCGATCATGTCAGGCTGAAAAAAAACGTTGTATTGATATAACGTACAACCAGGAAGTTAAAAGAAAACTATATTTTTCTAACAGAAAATATTGTAAGTATGTGCATTCGTTTAATATAAGGTAGATAACATAATTGCAAATAAGTTCAAAATAATAATCTACATGATTTTTACTAATGTTGTATTTACTTACTACACGTGATTCATATTCTTATATTTGCTTCAAGGATAAGTGTGTGGATGTATACACTAGCAGTAGTTCTCAGTTCTATATTACAGTTACATTATATATATATATATATATATATATATATATATATATATATATATATATATATATATATATATATATATATATATATAAATATATATATATATATATATATATATATATATATATATATATATATATATATATTGTTACAAGCACAGGGGTATTCACTTGACCGAGCGGTGTCAAAACCCTGGCGCGAGTCACGCTGGAAGTCATATGTTTTCCCCAAATTTCCAAAGACTTCCATACAACTTGAGTTGTAAAATGGAAAGAAAGACGTGTCTGCTATAATTATTAATCTTTGCTGTAATCAATGGGCGACCCAGAGGAGACAACTTGCCCAAACGTCCATTAACTGCACCTTTACATGGTTTTTCTTCATTATCATCCGTTTTCCGTACCGATAGCTTGTCATGCCATAGAAATTACACCAGTATTCCCTTACTAACTGGGAAATATTTAACTGCGCGACCCTAGGCCAGTCCATCCACAGAATTTCCGGCGTATCACACTCATATACATACGCCAATTTTCCACTATGGCCACATAAACGGTACCTACCAAGTTCCAACTTATTGATTCCATTCTATAATTTACTGATTTCCAACCATAAATGCTGCCTTTCCAATCACACTACTTGTATACACCACTGAATTTTAATATGGACTATGTTACCACAGGGACAGTCATTCGGCTTGTACCCAAAATCACTACTAACGACCCAAGCATGGTTCAAATTCACTAACACTTACTCCAAATTTATGACATTACCCCCGCCTTTAAAAGATCACTCGTCCCGAGTGACACAAACGTCACATTTCTGTGATCTAAATCACAATTTGAAGTATTTTTTTTTTTTTTTTTTTTTTTTCTAAATTTAACCCCACACCCGATAAACGATTACCAATATGATTATATACAACAACATAAACTATCCAAATCTAAACAAGTTGAATCCAAGATGAAATAATGTTTCAACCACTTAGTCGGGTTCAAACTCCCTCACGACTTCCTCGAAATTGACTTGTCTAAGCATAGGTCTCTAACAACAGACATCAAATGCAACCAGAACCATTCCTCTTTACATTAAAACTCTGGTCTGGAGATTGCGTTTCCACCAGGACACACGTTCTCCTAATAGACCTTGGTACACCTGTACACATCACGAGGTTAGCGTTCTTCAGAGACACCTTCTCTTACTAACCTCCAACAAGTCAACCATGACTTCAATGCCCAAATATTTTTCAACTCAGTCTGTGCCAGACGATCCTATTTGTTTCTTTCACTGTTAATTCACTACAAATTCCACACCAGTTGTTACCTAAATCCCTAAGAAAACCTATCCCCAAACGCTAAAGTTTGGAACACCATTACATCACGATTCAACTATAATTGTGGTGTGCACTACAATTTCTTCATGCTGCTAAATAACTAACACGTGCTTTGAATTGTCCTTCAGTTTTCCAAATTGACACCATTCCATTCATGCAGACAAGTCAAACTATGCATGATGAAAACCTCGCTGAACCATATATGATCATGAAGATGCGTGTAGACGATTTCTTTCTTCCTTCTTAATGTGCTCTGTATAAATCAATTCTCAACTGGCAAGTCGCTAACAGTTCAATGACAAACAAAATACAGGTTCCGTCCTGTACTACCCCACGAGGTTAGAGAATGCGTTCTTCGAATGAAACACGACCTCTTAAGAACCTCAAAAATAAGTCAACCATGACTTCAACGCCCACCTGGCGCGACCCTATTGTCACCAACAGAACGCTAGACTTGACACTGCCTTTTCAATCATCTTTTCACCACTTAACCGTACCCTACAGCAACACAAAAATAAAAATAAACAAATAGTCCACCAGCCTCCAAACACCCATACATAATACCCTTATTTTCTTTCAATTCAGCCATGTTTAACTCCAAGCACAATTCAAACAACTAGACTTAATTTACCACCTGGTCTCATGCAGCAACAACTTCTAGAACTTTTCTGCTCTAACACCACATGATTGCAAATTATAAAACTAATACATACAATAATAAAACCCCAATCAAGACCGACATCTGTCGTTACAGAATTTAAAAATATAAAACAAATAATCACACCAATAATCAAATTATTTACATAGCCTTTGGGCGCATTCTGATTTAATTGTAACTGCGCGGCTTTTAATTGTCACCCGTAGACAATATGTCTCAACCCATCCATGTAATAATTACGGGGAAAAATTATTACCCACCCATTTATAACTTTTATTTGCCGTTTCTACTGGTGTATGACGCTTATTCAAATTTTGGAGTTTTACTCATTGTAAGTGCTACTAGCACATGACATATCTGAACTCATTTACAATGTATGTGTGCACCTTAGTACAACACAGCATCGTTTCTTCGTCGCGCCCTTCTTTGTTCCATTAACTTGGCCCTTTGGGCTGTAATTGGATATGGTGATTCCTCTTCTTCCCTATCGGTTTCATCACCGCTATCGTGCATATTTTCCTGGCCATCGGTGTCTTGGTGTTCACTCTCAGGTCGCACCAAGCATGGTTTTAGTCGGTTGAAGTGAACAATCTGAGTCGCCTTATGATCGGTCCGTGCAATCAGGTATGTAACATCCGTTATCCTCTTTGCAATTCGCCACGGTCCAGTCCATTTGACCATAAGTTTAGGTGATTTACCTTTCTTTCTTAGTGTCTGGTGCAACCACACCATGTCACCATCACTAAAAGACTGGCCGTGAACCTTGAGATCATAGGCGACTTTCTGATGCCGAATAGCTGTGCCTAATTGTTTTCGTGCTTCTTCGTTTGCCTCCCACATTGCATTTCTATAATTTGCCACAAATTGAGACAGATTCTTTGGGGCCTCGTCTGGTGTTCTGCCAACTAGAAGATCTGTAGGGAGAATCACTTCTCTACCCAGCATCAGCTTGTTTGGGGTGAATCCAGAGGAAGTGTGCTCAGATGCACGATAGGCCATGCTCGTAAGAGAAAGGTACTGGTCCCAGTTTTCTGGTTTATCATCTACATATGCTGCAAGCATCTGGCATAACGTTCTGTTATACCGTTCCACCATCCCATTACATTGCGGATGATAGGGAGACGTTCGCGTTTTCTTAATCCCTAACATTACACAGAGCTCTCTGAATACGGCACTTTCGAACTGTCGGCCTTGGTCAGATAATAGTACACGAGGTACACCAAATCTACAAATAAAATTATCCAACAACGCTCTTGCAACCGTGATGGCTTCAATATTAGGTAGAGGCACCGCCTCTATCCACTTAGTGAAATGATCTCCAATTACCAGGATATATGCATTGCCTTCGTCTGTCTTCGTAAGGGGTCCCAAAATATCCAAGGCTACTAGCTCTCCTGCTTCACCAGCCGATATGCCCTGAAGTTTCGCCCGGCGCTTCTGCTTGGGACTTTTATGCTGAGCGCAAACGGAGCATGTCGCACAGTAGTCACGTATATCATCCCGCATACCGGGCCAATAGTAACGTTGACGCACTTTACTGAGGGTTTTGTCGACACCTAAATGTCCCCCGGCGGCTCCATCATGGCATTGTTTTAGCACTTCACGCCGCCAACTGTATGGTACGACGATGAACCTTTTAACTGGCTTTCCAGAACGATCTAGCCAAACTCGCACAAGTATCCCGTCTGACATCTCTAATAATTTATATGTCCCCCATAACGCCTTAACTTCTGCGCTATTCCCAGATACCTCTTCCCATGCAGGGCGTTGCTGCCTCTCAACCCAACTAATTACTCGTGACAAAGTAGCATCTTGTCTCTGTATCCCTCCAAAATGTATCCCACTGTCTAGCCGTATAGCAGATAATCCCACGCTACATTTGCTACAGTATCTGCACCCGCTGCAAGGTAAGCGACTCAAGCCATCAGCATTGGCATGTTTAGTTCCAGGACGATGTTCTATCACAAAATCATATTCTGATAACTGCTCCAACCAACGGGCCAACTGTCCCTCTGGCTCTTTGAAGCTCATGAGCCATCGCAGGCTACTGTGGTCAGTGCGTACCTTGAAATTTCTCCCATAAAGGTATGTCTTAAAGTGACGAATGAAATGTACGACAGCCAACAGCTCACGACGAGTGACACAGTACTGACGTTCTGTCCTGTCCAAACACCGACTAGCGTAAGCTACCACTCTTTCTTTGCCATCTATGCTCTGGGACAGGACAGCACCTATGGCTTCACCACTCGCATCTGTGTCGAGTATAAAGGGGCTATTGAAGTCCGGTACAGCCAACACTGGTGCAGAGGAAAGCGCTTTACGCAATTTTTCGAATGCCGCCTGATGTAATTCTGTCCAGTGGAAAACTGAATTCTTTGTCGTTAGCTGATGTAAGGGAGCTGCAATATCGGCAAAGTTTCTTACGTACCGCCTATAATAACTGCAAAAACCTAGGAACCTCCGCACTGCGGTAATTGATTTTGGAGTAGGCCATTTCAAAACAGCTGCCACTTTCTCAGGATCAGTTGCAACTCCAGCTGCGGAAATAGTGTGACCAAGATACCTAACTTCTCTCGCACATAGTGTACATTTGCTGGGTTTCAACTTTAGGCCAGCCCCTAGAAGACGGGTAAAGACGCGCGCTTGTCTTTCAAGCAACTGATTGAACGTGCTCCCGAAAACTATAACGTCGTCGAGGTAAATTAGACAAA
Source organism: Unio delphinus (assembly GCA_029339505.1). NCBI lineage: Eukaryota > Metazoa > Mollusca > Bivalvia > Unionida > Unionidae > Unio > Unio delphinus. Next base: position 13,965,641 of record JAQISU010000046.1, on the reverse strand, counting down.
CTTCATATTGCAACCCGGCTAGGACGGCTTCCATAAGTCGTTCAAAGGTCCCCGGCGCGTTGCATAAACCGAACGACATGACTTTAAACTGATAGAGACCCCTTCGCGTTGCAAACGCTGTCTTAGGCCGATCTGCTTGCTCAATTTCTACTTGCCAGTACCCTGACATCAAATCTAATGTGGAGAACCAGCTCATACCTGACAGTGAATCGAGACTATCATCAATTCTAGGAAGAGGGTACGCATCCTTCTCTGTAACTGCATTTAGCGCCCTATAATCTACGCAAAACCTCTTCTTCCCATCCTTTTTAGCTACTAAGACCACTGGGGCAGCCCAAGGGCTTACAGACGGTTCTATAACCCCTTTTCTAAGCATGTCGTCAACTTGTATGTCAATCTCCTGACGGAGCCGGAACGGTAATCTTCTAGGTGGGACTCTAATTGGCGCGGTATTGCCTGTTTTGACAGTGTGCTTGATCAAGTTTGTTCTGCCCAAGTCGTCATCATCTTTAGCAAACACTGTGCAAAATTCACTTAATTGTTTGCTTAGGCCTCGTGCTTGATCCGGAGTCAAATGGACGCTCGACTTCTCAAACAATTCAGTTAAATGTGAAGGCAGACTGCTGTTCGAATCCGGTTTCTGACTTTCGACAATTTGTGTCGATAGGGCCGCACTGGCTTCGGCACAACAAACACCAGCCTGCAAGTTTACCACCTCTTTAGTCGGGTTTAGCAACCGTATTGGCACTGTTCCGTCCATCGTCTTAATGACGGCTCGCGCGACAAGGATTTTAGTTTCATGCCTAAACATCGATAGAGGCTCTAGCACTGACTCTGTAGCTAGCTTCCCACAACCAACATTCGCCATCCAACCTCGCGTGATAACTTCCGTCTCTGCCGGGACAATAATGTTTTCAGCCAAGGTGATACGATGACAGCCCATAGACCCCGCAAAGTGGCATGGGAGTTTTAGTCCCTGCATCTGCAGTGTACACTGCGTAATACTAATATCGCACTTATGCAGCCGAAAAAAATCTAACCCAAGTATTCCATCGGGCCTAATGTCAGCTACAACGAAAACATGTCGCCTTCTGACACCTGTCCAAGCAATGCAAAATTCAGCCTGACCATATGTTTCAATTTTGTTACTGGATGCACTGATTAGTTGAGTATCCACGGCATTGAGTTTTGGCTTTATATGACCAAGTGTTTCATACCGCCTCTTGCTGATGATCGAAACAGCAGCGCCTGTGTCTGCTAGTAAAGCGAGCTCCACTCCATTAACACAACATTGCGTGTATAGTCCCGGCTCCTGGTTTACATAACGTACAGGTTTGGCGTTTTCTGTTCTTGTCCTCCTAGAATCTCCCTCTCTTTGGCCTCTTGTTCTCCATCGTTCATTGTATCTGTTTAAAGGCTTGGTGCATTCGCTTTGGTAATGACCCCGACCATTACAATTCCAACACTGGACCCCTGTTCGCCTTGAATGGCGTTGCTTATCCCCCGACTCGTGCCAACGACCTAATGCATCTTGATGTTTTTCAGTCAATTTCTTATTTTGTTTTATTAATTCTTCTACTTTTGCTTCTAACCTTGCTATTTCAGTTATATTTGTACTATCGTCGTCCTTGTCTTCTGACTCTTCATAGCCTCTACATGCAGAACTTACTGGCTTCTGTCTTACGCCAGCACGCAGGAAAGCCTCCCATTCAACCCCTACTCTGATGGATTCTTGCAAACTACTAGGGTGATGCCGCCAAATTTCAAGTTTTAGGTTTTCATCTTGTACTGCCCCTAAGAAATGGTCCTTTGCAAGCCTATCGCGGATATCAGGCGGGCAACCAGGATATGCCAAAGAAACCAGTCTCTGTATCGTTTGACCTAATTCAGGGAGCGTTTCTCCTTTTTTTCTGAAACAGCTTCGAAGCTGTGCCTTGTAGTACTCATCTTGGTTACGAGGCGCAAAGCGAGCTTCCAATGAAGTTTTCAATTTCTCAAATTCGACTTGACCGGGCTGGACTTGGAGATCGGTTAAGACTTGGAGAGCGTCTCTCCTTAAACACGCTGCCAAACGCAATCCCTTTTCAGTTTCGCTCCATTCATTAATCATAGCGCCGTGTTCGAAATGTGTCATATAGTCGAGAAAAGGTTGAGAACCATCATAAATGTCTGCTTTCACTGTTGCCTTATTTCTAGTTGGAGGCGCAGAAGCACAGAGTTCTGTTTTAGCAGTTTCGACCTTCTTGCTCAACTGAAAGTCTGGCGTCTCCCTTACTTCCTTAACCTCACTGCGGCTCCCATTCGAACATTTTGTCAACAAATGACCCATGGTGGTACTTAACCTGTCAAACTTGTCCGTAATGAGTGTGTCAATGGTCTGAAGCAGACTATCAGTAGGCGAACTACTCGCTCCCTTGGATACTGAGTACGTGGTTCGATCATAAATGTCTGCCTTCACGTTCTCAGGCACACTCTCTTTAATGGTTCTGAACCTCAGATCTTCAGCCCATCCATCACGTGCACGTACATTGCCACTATCGGCCTCGCACGGAGTTGAAGTCGCATAGCATTGAACACCACTGTCTACGTCTATTAACTTTCTTGGCCTCCTATCAATAGGCGACAATGGCGACAAGAGTCGCCAATGCACAGACTGTGGTAAAGGCGTATTCAATAATGAGGTAGGTGTACCTCTGCCTGTAGCCATCCTAATAATTTATAATACTCTTGCAATACTCACAATTTGCCTGTGTCGATGTACTTGGTAGCACACTACCAATTGCTATTTAAGACCAATGAAACCGTATGCGGTTGTTATTGCTATTATTATTATTATTATAAGCCCCCTTATTGAATTTCAATAAATACAGCATAAGGTTTATGAATTTACCAAATACAGCGGGGAGAAGGTGTTGTCAAACACACGTTCTTTTGCTTGTATTAATTGTTCTTGTAAACTACTAACTTTAAAAATAATAACCAGCTAATGCCTTTACTCTAACAGAAGTAAAAATACTAACACAGCCGACTATCATAAAAATGTCTGCTCAACTTTTCGCTTTCTGCGCGACCTACCAAATACAATACTTTTGTCATCGCTGTTCTATATCCCGGATAAAACACTCCATCCTGCTTGAACATTGTACTCCTCTTAAAAATCCTTCTCAGCAGCAAATGCATATATCTACTCTCGCAGACCAAATGTCGCGAAATCTCAATAAACGAAGTTAAAGTCGCACTAGCCATAATATTTCTTTCCTCTTTCTTTCCAAATGCGAAGCAATAGTCAGTTTCACACATAATAACTCTGAATAAATTGCAAACCATGACAGAACTATTCACACATATCCCAAAACGCTGTCACCAGAAATTTTTCTTGTTACAAGCACAGGGGTATTCACTTGACCGAGCGGTGTCAAAACCCTGGCGCGAGTCACGCTGGAAGTCATATGTTTTCCCCAAATTTCCAAAGACTTCCATACAACTTGAGTTGTAAAATGGAAAGAAAGACGTGTCTGCTATAATTATTAATCTTTGCTGTAATCAATGGGCGACCCAGAGGAGACAACTTGCCCAAACGTCCATTAACTGCACCTTTACATGGTTTTTCTTCATTATCATCCGTTTTCCGTACCGATAGCTTGTCATGCCATAGAAATTACACCAGTATTCCCTTACTAACTGGGAAATATTTAACTGCGCGACCCTAGGCCAGTCCATCCACAGAATTTCCGGCGTATCACACTCATATACATACGCCAATTTTCCACTATGGCCACATAAACGGTACCTACCAAGTTCCAACTTATTGATTCCATTCTATAATTTACTGATTTCCAACCATAAATGCTGCCTTTCCAATCACACTACTTGTATACACCACTGAATTTTAATATGGACTATGTTACCACAGGGACAGTCATTCGGCTTGTACCCAAAATCACTACTAACGACCCAAGCATGGTTCAAATTCACTAACACTTACTCCAAATTTATGACATTACCCCCGCCTTTAAAAGATCACTCGTCCCGAGTGACACAAACGTCACATTTCTGTGATCTAAATCACAATTTGAAGTATTTTTTTTTTTTTTTTTTTTTTTTCTAAATTTAACCCCACACCCGATAAACGATTACCAATATGATTATATACAACAACATAAACTATCCAAATCTAAACAAGTTGAATCCAAGATGAAATAATGTTTCAACCACTTAGTCGGGTTCAAACTCCCTCACGACTTCCTCGAAATTGACTTGTCTAAGCATAGGTCTCTAACAACAGACATCAAATGCAACCAGAACCATTCCTCTTTACATTAAAACTCTGGTCTGGAGATTGCGTTTCCACCAGGACACACGTTCTCCTAATAGACCTTGGTACACCTGTACACATCACGAGGTTAGCGTTCTTCAGAGACACCTTCTCTTACTAACCTCCAACAAGTCAACCATGACTTCAATGCCCAAATATTTTTCAACTCAGTCTGTGCCAGACGATCCTATTTGTTTCTTTCACTGTTAATTCACTACAAATTCCACACCAGTTGTTACCTAAATCCCTAAGAAAACCTATCCCCAAACGCTAAAGTTTGGAACACCATTACATCACGATTCAACTATAATTGTGGTGTGCACTACAATTTCTTCATGCTGCTAAATAACTAACACGTGCTTTGAATTGTCCTTCAGTTTTCCAAATTGACACCATTCCATTCATGCAGACAAGTCAAACTATGCATGATGAAAACCTCGCTGAACCATATATGATCATGAAGATGCGTGTAGACGATTTCTTTCTTCCTTCTTAATGTGCTCTGTATAAATCAATTCTCAACTGGCAAGTCGCTAACAGTTCAATGACAAACAAAATACAGGTTCCGTCCTGTACTACCCCACGAGGTTAGAGAATGCGTTCTTCGAATGAAACACGACCTCTTAAGAACCTCAAAAATAAGTCAACCATGACTTCAACGCCCACCTGGCGCGACCCTATTGTCACCAACAGAACGCTAGACTTGACACTGCCTTTTCAATCATCTTTTCACCACTTAACCGTACCCTACAGCAACACAAAAATAAAAATAAACAAATAGTCCACCAGCCTCCAAACACCCATACATAATACCCTTATTTTCTTTCAATTCAGCCATGTTTAACTCCAAGCACAATTCAAACAACTAGACTTAATTTACCACCTGGTCTCATGCAGCAACAACTTCTAGAACTTTTCTGCTCTAACACCACATGATTGCAAATTATAAAACTAATACATACAATAATAAAACCCCAATCAAGACCGACATCTGTCGTTACAGAATTTAAAAATATAAAACAAATAATCACACCAATAATCAAATTATTTACATAGCCTTTGGGCGCATTCTGATTTAATTGTAACTGCGCGGCTTTTAATTGTCACCCGTAGACAATATGTCTCAACCCATCCATGTAATAATTACGGGGAAAAATTATTACCCACCCATTTATAACTTTTATTTGCCGTTTCTACTGGTGTATGACGCTTATTCAAATTTTGGAGTTTTACTCATTGTAAGTGCTACTAGCACATGACATATCTGAACTCATTTACAATGTATGTGTGCACCTTAGTACAACACAGCATCGTTTCTTCGTCGCGCCCTTCTTTGTTCCATTAACTTGGCCCTTTGGGCTGTAATTGGATATGGTGATTCCTCTTCTTCCCTATCGGTTTCATCACCGCTATCGTGCATATTTTCCTGGCCATCGGTGTCTTGGTGTTCACTCTCAGGTCGCACCAAGCATGGTTTTAGTCGGTTGAAGTGAACAATCTGAGTCGCCTTATGATCGGTCCGTGCAATCAGGTATGTAACATCCGTTATCCTCTTTGCAATTCGCCACGGTCCAGTCCATTTGACCATAAGTTTAGGTGATTTACCTTTCTTTCTTAGTGTCTGGTGCAACCACACCATGTCACCATCACTAAAAGACTGGCCGTGAACCTTGAGATCATAGGCGACTTTCTGATGCCGAATAGCTGTGCCTAATTGTTTTCGTGCTTCTTCGTTTGCCTCCCACATTGCATTTCTATAATTTGCCACAAATTGAGACAGATTCTTTGGGGCCTCGTCTGGTGTTCTGCCAACTAGAAGATCTGTAGGGAGAATCACTTCTCTACCCAGCATCAGCTTGTTTGGGGTGAATCCAGAGGAAGTGTGCTCAGATGCACGATAGGCCATGCTCGTAAGAGAAAGGTACTGGTCCCAGTTTTCTGGTTTATCATCTACATATGCTGCAAGCATCTGGCATAACGTTCTGTTATACCGTTCCACCATCCCATTACATTGCGGATGATAGGGAGACGTTCGCGTTTTCTTAATCCCTAACATTACACAGAGCTCTCTGAATACGGCACTTTCGAACTGTCGGCCTTGGTCAGATAATAGTACACGAGGTACACCAAATCTACAAATAAAATTATCCAACAACGCTCTTGCAACCGTGATGGCTTCAATATTAGGTAGAGGCACCGCCTCTATCCACTTAGTGAAATGATCTCCAATTACCAGGATATATGCATTGCCTTCGTCTGTCTTCGTAAGGGGTCCCAAAATATCCAAGGCTACTAGCTCTCCTGCTTCACCAGCCGATATGCCCTGAAGTTTCGCCCGGCGCTTCTGCTTGGGACTTTTATGCTGAGCGCAAACGGAGCATGTCGCACAGTAGTCACGTATATCATCCCGCATACCGGGCCAATAGTAACGTTGACGCACTTTACTGAGGGTTTTGTCGACACCTAAATGTCCCCCGGCGGCTCCATCATGGCATTGTTTTAGCACTTCACGCCGCCAACTGTATGGTACGACGATGAACCTTTTAACTGGCTTTCCAGAACGATCTAGCCAAACTCGCACAAGTATCCCGTCTGACATCTCTAATAATTTATATGTCCCCCATAACGCCTTAACTTCTGCGCTATTCCCAGATACCTCTTCCCATGCAGGGCGTTGCTGCCTCTCAACCCAACTAATTACTCGTGACAAAGTAGCATCTTGTCTCTGTATCCCTCCAAAATGTATCCCACTGTCTAGCCGTATAGCAGATAATCCCACGCTACATTTGCTACAGTATCTGCACCCGCTGCAAGGTAAGCGACTCAAGCCATCAGCATTGGCATGTTTAGTTCCAGGACGATGTTCTATCACAAAATCATATTCTGATAACTGCTCCAACCAACGGGCCAACTGTCCCTCTGGCTCTTTGAAGCTCATGAGCCATCGCAGGCTACTGTGGTCAGTGCGTACCTTGAAATTTCTCCCATAAAGGTATGTCTTAAAGTGACGAATGAAATGTACGACAGCCAACAGCTCACGACGAGTGACACAGTACTGACGTTCTGTCCTGTCCAAACACCGACTAGCGTAAGCTACCACTCTTTCTTTGCCATCTATGCTCTGGGACAGGACAGCACCTATGGCTTCACCACTCGCATCTGTGTCGAGTATAAAGGGGCTATTGAAGTCCGGTACAGCCAACACTGGTGCAGAGGAAAGCGCTTTACGCAATTTTTCGAATGCCGCCTGATGTAATTCTGTCCAGTGGAAAACTGAATTCTTTGTCGTTAGCTGATGTAAGGGAGCTGCAATATCGGCAAAGTTTCTTACGTACCGCCTATAATAACTGCAAAAACCTAGGAACCTCCGCACTGCGGTAATTGATTTTGGAGTAGGCCATTTCAAAACAGCTGCCACTTTCTCAGGATCAGTTGCAACTCCAGCTGCGGAAATAGTGTGACCAAGATACCTAACTTCTCTCGCACATAGTGTACATTTGCTGGGTTTCAACTTTAGGCCAGCCCCTAGAAGACGGGTAAAGACGCGCGCTTGTCTTTCAAGCAACTGATTGAACGTGCTCCCGAAAACTATAACGTCGTCGAGGTAAATTAGACAAACTTCATATTGCAACCCGGCTAGGACGGCTTCCATAAGTCGTTCAAAGGTCCCCGGCGCGTTGCATAAACCGAACGACATGACTTTAAACTGATAGAGACCCCTTCGCGTTGCAAACGCTGTCTTAGGCCGATCTGCTTGCTCAATTTCTACTTGCCAGTACCCTGACATCAAATCTAATGTGGAGAACCAGCTCATACCTGACAGTGAATCGAGACTATCATCAATTCTAGGAAGAGGGTACGCATCCTTCTCTGTAACTGCATTTAGCGCCCTATAATCTACGCAAAACCTCTTCTTCCCATCCTTTTTAGCTACTAAGACCACTGGGGCAGCCCAAGGGCTTACAGACGGTTCTATAACCCCTTTTCTAAGCATGTCGTCAACTTGTATGTCAATCTCCTGACGGAGCCGGAACGGTAATCTTCTAGGTGGGACTCTAATTGGCGCGGTATTGCCTGTTTTGACAGTGTGCTTGATCAAGTTTGTTCTGCCCAAGTCGTCATCATCTTTAGCAAACACTGTGCAAAATTCACTTAATTGTTTGCTTAGGCCTCGTGCTTGATCCGGAGTCAAATGGACGCTCGACTTCTCAAACAATTCAGTTAAATGTGAAGGCAGACTGCTGTTCGAATCCGGTTTCTGACTTTCGACAATTTGTGTCGATAGGGCCGCACTGGCTTCGGCACAACAAACACCAGCCTGCAAGTTTACCACCTCTTTAGTCGGGTTTAGCAACCGTATTGGCACTGTTCCGTCCATCGTCTTAATGACGGCTCGCTCGACAAGGATTTTAGTTTCATGCCTAAACATCGATAGAGGCTCTAGCACTGACTCTGTAGCTAGCTTCCCACAACCAACATTCGCCATCCAACCTCGCGTGATAACTTCCGTCTCTGCCGGGACAATAATGTTTTCAGCCAAGGTGATACGATGACAGCCCATAGACCCCGCAAAGTGGCATGGGAGTTTTAGTCCCTGCATCTGCAGTGTACACTGCGTAATACTAATATCGCACTTATGCAGCCGAAAAAAATCTAACCCAAGTATTCCATCGGGCCTAATGTCAGCTACAACGAAAACATGTCGCCTTCTGACACCTGTCCAAGCAATGCAAAATTCAGCCTGACCATATGTTTCAATTTTGTTACTGGATGCACTGATTAGTTGAGTATCCACGGCATTGAGTTTTGGCTTTATATGACCAAGTGTTTCATACCGCCTCTTGCTGATGATCGAAACAGCAGCGCCTGTGTCTGCTAGTAAAGCGAGCTCCACTCCATTAACACAACATTGCGTGTATAGTCCCGGCTCCTGGTTTACATAACGTACAGGTTTGGCGTTTTCTGTTCTTGTCCTCCTAGAATCTCCCTCTCTTTGGCCTCTTGTTCTCCATCGTTCATTGTATCTGTTTAAAGGCTTGGTGCATTCGCTTTGGTAATGACCCCGACCATTACAATTCCAACACTGGACCCCTGTTCGCCTTGAATGGCGTTGCTTATCCCCCGACTCGTGCCAACGACCTAATGCATCTTGATGTTTTTCAGTCAATTTCTTATTTTGTTTTATTAATTCTTCTACTTTTGCTTCTAACCTTGCTATTTCAGTTATATTTGTACTATCGTCGTCCTTGTCTTCTGACTCGTCATAGCCTCTACATGCAGAACTTACTGGCTTCTGTCTTACGCCAGCACGCAGGAAAGCCTCCCATTCAACCCCTACTCTGATGGATTCTTGCAAACTACTAGGGTGATGCCGCCAAATTTCAAGTTTTAGGTTTTCATCTTGTACTGCCCCTAAGAAATGGTCCTTTGCAAGCCTATCGCGGATATCAGGCGGGCAACCAGGATATGCCAAAGAAACCAGTCTCTGTATCGTTTGACCTAATTCAGGGAGCGTTTCTCCTTTTTTTCTGAAACAGCTTCGAAGCTGTGCCTTGTAGTACTCATCTTGGTTACGAGGCGCAAAGCGAGCTTCCAATGAAGTTTTCAATTTCTCAAATTCGACTTGACCGGGCTGGACTTGGAGATCGGTTAAGACTTGGAGAGCGTCTCTCCTTAAACACGCTGCCAAACGCAATCCCTTTTCAGTTTCGCTCCATTCATTAATCATAGCGCCGTGTTCGAAATGTGTCATATAGTCGAGAAAAGGTTGAGAACCATCATAAATGTCTGCTTTCACTGTTGCCTTATTTCTAGTTGGAGGCGCAGAAGCACAGAGTTCTGTTTTAGCAGTTTCGACCTTCTTGCTCAACTGAAAGTCTGGCGTCTCCCTTACTTCCTTAACCTCACTGCGGCTCCCATTCGAACATTTTGTCAACAAATGACCCATGGTGGTACTTAACCTGTCAAACTTGTCCGTAATGAGTGTGTCAATGGTCTGAAGCAGACTATCAGTAGGCGAACTACTCGCTCCCTTGGATACTGAGTACGTGGTTCGATCATAAATGTCTGCCTTCACGTTCTCAGGCACACTCTCTTTAATGGTTCTGAACCTCAGATCTTCAGCCCATCCATCACGTGCACGTACATTGCCACTATCGGCCTCGCACGGAGTTGAAGTCGCATAGCATTGAACACCACTGTCTACGTCTATTAACTTTCTTGGCCTCCTATCAATAGGCGACAATGGCGACAAGAGTCGCCAATGCACAGACTGTGGTAAAGGCGTATTCAATAATGAGGTAGGTGTACCTCTGCCTGTAGCCATCCTAATAATTTATAATACTCTTGCAATACTCACAATTTGCCTGTGTCGATGTACTTGGTAGCACACTACCAATTGCTATTTAAGACCAATGAAACCGTATGCGGTTGTTATTGCTATTATTATTATTATTATAAGCCCCCTTATTGAATTTCAATAAATACAGCATAAGGTTTATGAATTTACCAAATACAGCGGGGAGAAGGTGTTGTCAAACACACGTTCTTTTGCTTGTATTAATTGTTCTTGTAAACTACTAACTTTAAAAATAATAACCAGCTAATGCCTTTACTCTAACAGAAGTAAAAATACTAACACAGCCGACTATCATAAAAATGTCTGCTCAACTTTTCGCTTTCTGCGCGACCTACCAAATACAATACTTTTGTCATCGCTGTTCTATATCCCGGATAAAACACTCCATCCTGCTTGAACATTGTACTCCTCTTAAAAATCCTTCTCAGCAGCAAATGCATATATCTACTCTCGCAGACCAAATGTCGCGAAATCTCAATAAACGAAGTTAAAGTCGCACTAGCCATAATATTTCTTTCCTCTTTCTTTCCAAATGCGAAGCAATAGTCAGTTTCACACATAATAACTCTGAATAAATTGCAAACCATGACAGAACTATTCACACATATCCCAAAACGCTGTCACCAGAAATTTTTCTTGTTACAAGCACAGGGGTATTCACTTGACCGAGCGGTGTCAAAACCCTGGCGCGAGTCACGCTGGAAGTCATATGTTTTCCCCAAATTTCCAAAGACTTCCATACAACTTGAGTTGTAAAATGGAAAGAAAGACGTGTCTGCTATAATTATTAATCTTTGCTGTAATCAATGGGCGACCCAGAGGAGACAACTTGCCCAAACGTCCATTAACTGCACCTTTACATGGTTTTTCTTCATTATCATCCGTTTTCCGTACCGATAGCTTGTCATGCCATAGAAATTACACCAGTATTCCCTTACTAACTGGGAAATATTTAACTGCGCGACCCTAGGCCAGTCCATCCACAGAATTTCCGGCGTATCACACTCATATACATACGCCAATTTTCCACTATGGCCACATAAACGGTACCTACCAAGTTCCAACTTATTGATTCCATTCTATAATTTACTGATTTCCAACCATAAATGCTGCCTTTCCAATCACACTACTTGTATACACCACTGAATTTTAATATGGACTATGTTACCACAGGGACAGTCATTCGGCTTGTACCCAAAATCACTACTAACGACCCAAGCATGGTTCAAATTCACTAACACTTACTCCAAATTTATGACATTACCCCCGCCTTTAAAAGATCACTCGTCCCGAGTGACACAAACGTCACATTTCTGTGATCTAAATCACAATTTGAAGTATTTTTTTTTTTTTTTTTTTTTTTTCTAAATTTAACCCCACACCCGATAAACGATTACCAATATGATTATATACAACAACATAAACTATCCAAATCTAAACAAGTTGAATCCAAGATGAAATAATGTTTCAACCACTTAGTCGGGTTCAAACTCCCTCACGACTTCCTCGAAATTGACTTGTCTAAGCATAGGTCTCTAACAACAGACATCAAATGCAACCAGAACCATTCCTCTTTACATTAAAACTCTGGTCTGGAGATTGCGTTTCCACCAGGACACACGTTCTCCTAATAGACCTTGGTACACCTGTACACATCACGAGGTTAGCGTTCTTCAGAGACACCTTCTCTTACTAACCTCCAACAAGTCAACCATGACTTCAATGCCCAAATATTTTTCAACTCAGTCTGTGCCAGACGATCCTATTTGTTTCTTTCACTGTTAATTCACTACAAATTCCACACCAGTTGTTACCTAAATCCCTAAGAAAACCTATCCCCAAACGCTAAAGTTTGGAACACCATTACATCACGATTCAACTATAATTGTGGTGTGCACTACAATTTCTTCATGCTGCTAAATAACTAACACGTGCTTTGAATTGTCCTTCAGTTTTCCAAATTGACACCATTCCATTCATGCAGACAAGTCAAACTATGCATGATGAAAACCTCGCTGAACCATATATGATCATGAAGATGCGTGTAGACGATTTCTTTCTTCCTTCTTAATGTGCTCTGTATAAATCAATTCTCAACTGGCAAGTCGCTAACAGTTCAATGACAAACAAAATACAGGTTCCGTCCTGTACTACCCCACGAGGTTAGAGAATGCGTTCTTCGAATGAAACACGACCTCTTAAGAACCTCAAAAATAAGTCAACCATGACTTCAACGCCCACCTGGCGCGACCCTATTGTCACCAACAGAACGCTAGACTTGACACTGCCTTTTCAATCATCTTTTCACCACTTAACCGTACCCTACAGCAACACAAAAATAAAAATAAACAAATAGTCCACCAGCCTCCAAACACCCATACATAATACCCTTATTTTCTTTCAATTCAGCCATGTTTAACTCCAAGCACAATTCAAACAACTAGACTTAATTTACCACCTGGTCTCATGCAGCAACAACTTCTAGAACTTTTCTGCTCTAACACCACATGATTGCAAATTATAAAACTAATACATACAATAATAAAACCCCAATCAAGACCGACATCTGTCGTTACAGAATTTAAAAATATAAAACAAATAATCACACCAATAATCAAATTATTTACATAGCCTTTGGGCGCATTCTGATTTAATTGTAACTGCGCGGCTTTTAATTGTCACCCGTAGACAATATGTCTCAACCCATCCATGTAATAATTACGGGGAAAAATTATTACCCACCCATTTATAACTTTTATTTGCCGTTTCTACTGGTGTATGACGCTTATTCAAATTTTGGAGTTTTACTCATTGTAAGTGCTACTAGCACATGACATATCTGAACTCATTTACAATGTATGTGTGCACCTTAGTACAACACAGCATCGTTTCTTCGTCGCGCCCTTCTTTGTTCCATTAACTTGGCCCTTTGGGCTGTAATTGGATATGGTGATTCCTCTTCTTCCCTATCGGTTTCATCACCGCTATCGTGCATATTTTCCTGGCCATCGGTGTCTTGGTGTTCACTCTCAGGTCGCACCAAGCATGGTTTTAGTCGGTTGAAGTGAACAATCTGAGTCGCCTTATGATCGGTCCGTGCAATCAGGTATGTAACATCCGTTATCCTCTTTGCAATTCGCCACGGTCCAGTCCATTTGACCATAAGTTTAGGTGATTTACCTTTCTTTCTTAGTGTCTGGTGCAACCACACCATGTCACCATCACTAAAAGACTGGCCGTGAACCTTGAGATCATAGGCGACTTTCTGATGCCGAATAGCTGTGCCTAATTGTTTTCGTGCTTCTTCGTTTGCCTCCCACATTGCATTTCTATAATTTGCCACAAATTGAGACAGATTCTTTGGGGCCTCGTCTGGTGTTCTGCCAACTAGAAGATCTGTAGGGAGAATCACTTCTCTACCCAGCATCAGCTTGTTTGGGGTGAATCCAGAGGAAGTGTGCTCAGATGCACGATAGGCCATGCTCGTAAGAGAAAGGTACTGGTCCCAGTTTTCTGGTTTATCATCTACATATGCTGCAAGCATCTGGCATAACGTTCTGTTATACCGTTCCACCATCCCATTACATTGCGGATGATAGGGAGACGTTCGCGTTTTCTTAATCCCTAACATTACACAGAGCTCTCTGAATACGGCACTTTCGAACTGTCGGCCTTGGTCAGATAATAGTACACGAGGTACACCAAATCTACAAATAAAATTATCCAACAACGCTCTTGCAACCGTGATGGCTTCAATATTAGGTAGAGGCACCGCCTCTATCCACTTAGTGAAATGATCTCCAATTACCAGGATATATGCATTGCCTTCGTCTGTCTTCGTAAGGGGTCCCAAAATATCCAAGGCTACTAGCTCTCCTGCTTCACCAGCCGATATGCCCTGAAGTTTCGCCCGGCGCTTCTGCTTGGGACTTTTATGCTGAGCGCAAACGGAGCATGTCGCACAGTAGTCACGTATATCATCCCGCATACCGGGCCAATAGTAACGTTGACGCACTTTACTGAGGGTTTTGTCGACACCTAAATGTCCCCCGGCGGCTCCATCATGGCATTGTTTTAGCACTTCACGCCGCCAACTGTATGGTACGACGATGAACCTTTTAACTGGCTTTCCAGAACGATCTAGCCAAACTCGCACAAGTATCCCGTCTGACATCTCTAATAATTTATATGTCCCCCATAACGCCTTAACTTCTGCGCTATTCCCAGATACCTCTTCCCATGCAGGGCGTTGCTGCCTCTCAACCCAACTAATTACTCGTGACAAAGTAGCATCTTGTCTCTGTATCCCTCCAAAATGTATCCCACTGTCTAGCCGTATAGCAGATAATCCCACGCTACATTTGCTACAGTATCTGCACCCGCTGCAAGGTAAGCGACTCAAGCCATCAGCATTGGCATGTTTAGTTCCAGGACGATGTTCTATCACAAAATCATATTCTGATAACTGCTCCAACCAACGGGCCAACTGTCCCTCTGGCTCTTTGAAGCTCATGAGCCATCGCAGGCTACTGTGGTCAGTGCGTACCTTGAAATTTCTCCCATAAAGGTATGTCTTAAAGTGACGAATGAAATGTACGACAGCCAACAGCTCACGACGAGTGACACAGTACTGACGTTCTGTCCTGTCCAAACACCGACTAGCGTAAGCTACCACTCTTTCTTTGCCATCTATGCTCTGGGACAGGACAGCACCTATGGCTTCACCACTCGCATCTGTGTCGAGTATAAAGGGGCTATTGAAGTCCGGTACAGCCAACACTGGTGCAGAGGAAAGCGCTTTACGCAATTTTTCGAATGCCGCCTGATGTAATTCTGTCCAGTGGAAAACTGAATTCTTTGTCGTTAGCTGATGTAAGGGAGCTGCAATATCGGCAAAGTTTCTTACGTACCGCCTATAATAACTGCAAAAACCTAGGAACCTCCGCACTGCGGTAATTGATTTTGGAGTAGGCCATTTCAAAACAGCTGCCACTTTCTCAGGATCAGTTGCAACTCCAGCTGCGGAAATAGTGTGACCAAGATACCTAACTTCTCTCGCACATAGTGTACATTTGCTGGGTTTCAACTTTAGGCCAGCCCCTAGAAGACGGGTAAAGACGCGCGCTTGTCTTTCAAGCAACTGATTGAACGTGCTCCCGAAAACTATAACGTCGTCGAGGTAAATTAGACAAACTTCATATTGCAACCCGGCTAGGACGGCTTCCATAAGTCGTTCAAAGGTCCCCGGCGCGTTGCATAAACCGAACGACATGACTTTAAACTGATAGAGACCCCTTCGCGTTGCAAACGCTGTCTTAGGCCGATCTGCTTGCTCAATTTCTACTTGCCAGTACCCTGACATCAAATCTAATGTGGAGAACCAGCTCATACCTGACAGTGAATCGAGACTATCATCAATTCTAGGAAGAGGGTACGCATCCTTCTCTGTAACTGCATTTAGCGCCCTATAATCTACGCAAAACCTCTTCTTCCCATCCTTTTTAGCTACTAAGACCACTGGGGCAGCCCAAGGGCTTACAGACGGTTCTATAACCCCTTTTCTAAGCATGTCGTCAACTTGTATGTCAATCTCCTGACGGAGCCGGAACGGTAATCTTCTAGGTGGGACTCTAATTGGCGCGGTATTGCCTGTTTTGACAGTGTGCTTGATCAAGTTTGTTCTGCCCAAGTCGTCATCATCTTTAGCAAACACTGTGCAAAATTCACTTAATTGTTTGCTTAGGCCTCGTGCTTGATCCGGAGTCAAATGGACGCTCGACTTCTCAAACAATTCAGTTAAATGTGAAGGCAGACTGCTGTTCGAATCCGGTTTCTGACTTTCGACAATTTGTGTCGATAGGGCCGCACTGGCTTCGGCACAACAAACACCAGCCTGCAAGTTTACCACCTCTTTAGTCGGGTTTAGCAACCGTATTGGCACTGTTCCGTCCATCGTCTTAATGACGGCTCGCGCGACAAGGATTTTAGTTTCATGCCTAAACATCGATAGAGGCTCTAGCACTGACTCTGTAGCTAGCTTCCCACAACCAACATTCGCCATCCAACCTCGCGTGATAACTTCCGTCTCTGCCGGGACAATAATGTTTTCAGCCAAGGTGATACGATGACAGCCCATAGACCCCGCAAAGTGGCATGGGAGTTTTAGTCCCTGCATCTGCAGTGTACACTGCGTAATACTAATATCGCACTTATGCAGCCGAAAAAAATCTAACCCAAGTATTCCATCGGGCCTAATGTCAGCTACAACGAAAACATGTCGCCTTCTGACACCTGTCCAAGCAATGCAAAATTCAGCCTGACCATATGTTTCAATTTTGTTACTGGATGCACTGATTAGTTGAGTATCCACGGCATTGAGTTTTGGCTTTATATGACCAAGTGTTTCATACCGCCTCTTGCTGATGATCGAAACAGCAGCGCCTGTGTCTGCTAGTAAAGCGAGCTCCACTCCATTAACACAACATTGCGTGTATAGTCCCGGCTCCTGGTTTACATAACGTACAGGTTTGGCGTTTTCTGTTCTTGTCCTCCTAGAATCTCCCTCTCTTTGGCCTCTTGTTCTCCATCGTTCATTGTATCTGTTTAAAGGCTTGGTGCATTCGCTTTGGTAATGACCCCGACCATTACAATTCCAACACTGGACCCCTGTTCGCCTTGAATGGCGTTGCTTATCCCCCGACTCGTGCCAACGACCTAATGCATCTTGATGTTTTTCAGTCAATTTCTTATTTTGTTTTATTAATTCTTCTACTTTTGCTTCTAACCTTGCTATTTCAGTTATATTTGTACTATCGTCGTCCTTGTCTTCTGACTCTTCATAGCCTCTACATGCAGAACTTACTGGCTTCTGTCTTACGCCAGCACGCAGGAAAGCCTCCCATTCAACCCCTACTCTGATGGATTCTTGCAAACTACTAGGGTGATGCCGCCAAATTTCAAGTTTTAGGTTTTCATCTTGTACTGCCCCTAAGAAATGGTCCTTTGCAAGCCTATCGCGGATATCAGGCGGGCAACCAGGATATGCCAAAGAAACCAGTCTCTGTATCGTTTGACCTAATTCAGGGAGCGTTTCTCCTTTTTTTCTGAAACAGCTTCGAAGCTGTGCCTTGTAGTACTCATCTTGGTTACGAGGCGCAAAGCGAGCTTCCAATGAAGTTTTCAATTTCTCAAATTCGACTTGACCGGGCTGGACTTGGAGATCGGTTAAGACTTGGAGAGCGTCTCTCCTTAAACACGCTGCCAAACGCAATCCCTTTTCAGTTTCGCTCCATTCATTAATCATAGCGCCGTGTTCGAAATGTGTCATATAGTCGAGAAAAGGTTGAGAACCATCATAAATGTCTGCTTTCACTGTTGCCTTATTTCTAGTTGGAGGCGCAGAAGCACAGAGTTCTGTTTTAGCAGTTTCGACCTTCTTGCTCAACTGAAAGTCTGGCGTCTCCCTTACTTCCTTAACCTCACTGCGGCTCCCATTCGAACATTTTGTCAACAAATGACCCATGGTGGTACTTAACCTGTCAAACTTGTCCGTAATGAGTGTGTCAATGGTCTGAAGCAGACTATCAGTAGGCGAACTACTCGCTCCCTTGGATACTGAGTACGTGGTTCGATCATAAATGTCTGCCTTCACGTTCTCAGGCACACTCTCTTTAATGGTTCTGAACCTCAGATCTTCAGCCCATCCATCACGTGCACGTACATTGCCACTATCGGCCTCGCACGGAGTTGAAGTCGCATAGCATTGAACACCACTGTCTACGTCTATTAACTTTCTTGGCCTCCTATCAATAGGCGACAATGGCGACAAGAGTCGCCAATGCACAGACTGTGGTAAAGGCGTATTCAATAATGAGGTAGGTGTACCTCTGCCTGTAGCCATCCTAATAATTTATAATACTCTTGCAATACTCACAATTTGCCTGTGTCGATGTACTTGGTAGCACACTACCAATTGCTATTTAAGACCAATGAAACCGTATGCGGTTGTTATTGCTATTATTATTATTATTATAAGCCCCCTTATTGAATTTCAATAAATACAGCATAAGGTTTATGAATTTACCAAATACAGCGGGGAGAAGGTGTTGTCAAACACACGTTCTTTTGCTTGTATTAATTGTTCTTGTAAACTACTAACTTTAAAAATAATAACCAGCTAATGCCTTTACTCTAACAGAAGTAAAAATACTAACACAGCCGACTATCATAAAAATGTCTGCTCAACTTTTCGCTTTCTGCGCGACCTACCAAATACAATACTTTTGTCATCGCTGTTCTATATCCCGGATAAAACACTCCATCCTGCTTGAACATTGTACTCCTCTTAAAAATCCTTCTCAGCAGCAAATGCATATATCTACTCTCGCAGACCAAATGTCGCGAAATCTCAATAAACGAAGTTAAAGTCGCACTAGCCATAATATTTCTTTCCTCTTTCTTTCCAAATGCGAAGCAATAGTCAGTTTCACACATAATAACTCTGAATAAATTGCAAACCATGACAGAACTATTCACACATATCCCAAAACGCTGTCACCAGAAATTTTTCTTGTTACAAGCACAGGGGTATTCACTTGACCGAGCGGTGTCAAAACCCTGGCGCGAGTCACGCTGGAAGTCATATGTTTTCCCCAAATTTCCAAAGACTTCCATACAACTTGAGTTGTAAAATGGAAAGAAAGACGTGTCTGCTATAATTATTAATCTTTGCTGTAATCAATGGGCGACCCAGAGGAGACAACTTGCCCAAACGTCCATTAACTGCACCTTTACATGGTTTTTCTTCATTATCATCCGTTTTCCGTACCGATAGCTTGTCATGCCATAGAAATTACACCAGTATTCCCTTACTAACTGGGAAATATTTAACTGCGCGACCCTAGGCCAGTCCATCCACAGAATTTCCGGCGTATCACACTCATATACATACGCCAATTTTCCACTATGGCCACATAAACGGTACCTACCAAGTTCCAACTTATTGATTCCATTCTATAATTTACTGATTTCCAACCATAAATGCTGCCTTTCCAATCACACTACTTGTATACACCACTGAATTTTAATATGGACTATGTTACCACAGGGACAGTCATTCGGCTTGTACCCAAAATCACTACTAACGACCCAAGCATGGTTCAAATTCACTAACACTTACTCCAAATTTATGACATTACCCCCGCCTTTAAAAGATCACTCGTCCCGAGTGACACAAACGTCACATTTCTGTGATCTAAATCACAATTTGAAGTATTTTTTTTTTTTTTTTTTTTTTTTCTAAATTTAACCCCACACCCGATAAACGATTACCAATATGATTATATACAACAACATAAACTATCCAAATCTAAACAAGTTGAATCCAAGATGAAATAATGTTTCAACCACTTAGTCGGGTTCAAACTCCCTCACGACTTCCTCGAAATTGACTTGTCTAAGCATAGGTCTCTAACAACAGACATCAAATGCAACCAGAACCATTCCTCTTTACATTAAAACTCTGGTCTGGAGATTGCGTTTCCACCAGGACACACGTTCTCCTAATAGACCTTGGTACACCTGTACACATCACGAGGTTAGCGTTCTTCAGAGACACCTTCTCTTACTAACCTCCAACAAGTCAACCATGACTTCAATGCCCAAATATTTTTCAACTCAGTCTGTGCCAGACGATCCTATTTGTTTCTTTCACTGTTAATTCACTACAAATTCCACACCAGTTGTTACCTAAATCCCTAAGAAAACCTATCCCCAAACGCTAAAGTTTGGAACACCATTACATCACGATTCAACTATAATTGTGGTGTGCACTACAATTTCTTCATGCTGCTAAATAACTAACACGTGCTTTGAATTGTCCTTCAGTTTTCCAAATTGACACCATTCCATTCATGCAGACAAGTCAAACTATGCATGATGAAAACCTCGCTGAACCATATATGATCATGAAGATGCGTGTAGACGATTTCTTTCTTCCTTCTTAATGTGCTCTGTATAAATCAATTCTCAACTGGCAAGTCGCTAACAGTTCAATGACAAACAAAATACAGGTTCCGTCCTGTACTACCCCACGAGGTTAGAGAATGCGTTCTTCGAATGAAACACGACCTCTTAAGAACCTCAAAAATAAGTCAACCATGACTTCAACGCCCACCTGGCGCGACCCTATTGTCACCAACAGAACGCTAGACTTGACACTGCCTTTTCAATCATCTTTTCACCACTTAACCGTACCCTACAGCAACACAAAAATAAAAATAAACAAATAGTCCACCAGCCTCCAAACACCCATACATAATACCCTTATTTTCTTTCAATTCAGCCATGTTTAACTCCAAGCACAATTCAAACAACTAGACTTAATTTACCACCTGGTCTCATGCAGCAACAACTTCTAGAACTTTTCTGCTCTAACACCACATGATTGCAAATTATAAAACTAATACATACAATAATAAAACCCCAATCAAGACCGACATCTGTCGTTACAGAATTTAAAAATATAAAACAAATAATCACACCAATAATCAAATTATTTACATAGCCTTTGGGCGCATTCTGATTTAATTGTAACTGCGCGGCTTTTAATTGTCACCCGTAGACAATATGTCTCAACCCATCCATGTAATAATTACGGGGAAAAATTATTACCCACCCATTTATAACTTTTATTTGCCGTTTCTACTGGTGTATGACGCTTATTCAAATTTTGGAGTTTTACTCATTGTAAGTGCTACTAGCACATGACATATCTGAACTCATTTACAATGTATGTGTGCACCTTAGTACAACACAGCATCGTTTCTTCGTCGCGCCCTTCTTTGTTCCATTAACTTGGCCCTTTGGGCTGTAATTGGATATGGTGATTCCTCTTCTTCCCTATCGGTTTCATCACCGCTATCGTGCATATTTTCCTGGCCATCGGTGTCTTGGTGTTCACTCTCAGGTCGCACCAAGCATGGTTTTAGTCGGTTGAAGTGAACAATCTGAGTCGCCTTATGATCGGTCCGTGCAATCAGGTATGTAACATCCGTTATCCTCTTTGCAATTCGCCACGGTCCAGTCCATTTGACCATAAGTTTAGGTGATTTACCTTTCTTTCTTAGTGTCTGGTGCAACCACACCATGTCACCATCACTAAAAGACTGGCCGTGAACCTTGAGATCATAGGCGACTTTCTGATGCCGAATAGCTGTGCCTAATTGTTTTCGTGCTTCTTCGTTTGCCTCCCACATTGCATTTCTATAATTTGCCACAAATTGAGACAGATTCTTTGGGGCCTCGTCTGGTGTTCTGCCAACTAGAAAATCTGTAGGGAGAATCACTTCTCTACCCAGCATCAGCTTGTTTGGGGTGAATCCAGAGGAAGTGTGCTCAGATGCACGATAGGCCATGCTCGTAAGAGAAAGGTACTGGTCCCAGTTTTCTGGTTTATCATCTACATATGCTGCAAGCATCTGGCATAACGTTCTGTTATACCGTTCCACCATCCCATTACATTGCGGATGATAGGGAGACGTTCGCGTTTTCTTAATCCCTAACATTACACAGAGCTCTCTGAATACGGCACTTTCGAACTGTCGGCCTTGGTCAGATAATAGTACACGAGGTACACCAAATCTACAAATAAAATTATCCAACAACGCTCTTGCAACCGTGATGGCTTCAATATTAGGTAGAGGCACCGCCTCTATCCACTTAGTGAAATGATCTCCAATTACCAGGATATATGCATTGCCTTCGTCTGTCTTCGTAAGGGGTCCCAAAATATCCAAGGCTACTAGCTCTCCTGCTTCACCAGCCGATATGCCCTGAAGTTTCGCCCGGCGCTTCTGCTTGGGACTTTTATGCTGAGCGCAAACGGAGCATGTCGCACAGTAGTCACGTATATCATCCCGCATACCGGGCCAATAGTAACGTTGACGCACTTTACTGAGGGTTTTGTCGACACCTAAATGTCCCCCGGCGGCTCCATCATGGCATTGTTTTAGCACTTCACGCCGCCAACTGTATGGTACGACGATGAACCTTTTAACTGGCTTTCCAGAACGATCTAGCCAAACTCGCACAAGTATCCCGTCTGACATCTCTAATAATTTATATGTCCCCCATAACGCCTTAACTTCTGCGCTATTCCCAGATACCTCTTCCCATGCAGGGCGTTGCTGCCTCTCAACCCAACTAATTACTCGTGACAAAGTAGCATCTTGTCTCTGTATCCCTCCAAAATGTATCCCACTGTCTAGCCGTATAGCAGATAATCCCACGCTACATTTGCTACAGTATCTGCACCCGCTGCAAGGTAAGCGACTCAAGCCATCAGCATTGGCATGTTTAGTTCCAGGACGATGTTCTATCACAAAATCATATTCTGATAACTGCTCCAACCAACGGGCCAACTGTCCCTCTGGCTCTTTGAAGCTCATGAGCCATCGCAGGCTACTGTGGTCAGTGCGTACCTTGAAATTTCTCCCATAAAGGTATGTCTTAAAGTGACGAATGAAATGTACGACAGCCAACAGCTCACGACGAGTGACACAGTACTGACGTTCTGTCCTGTCCAAACACCGACTAGCGTAAGCTACCACTCTTTCTTTGCCATCTATGCTCTGGGACAGGACAGCACCTATGGCTTCACCACTCGCATCTGTGTCGAGTATAAAGGGGCTATTGAAGTCCGGTACAGCCAACACTGGTGCAGAGGAAAGCGCTTTACGCAATTTTTCGAATGCCGCCTGATGTAATTCTGTCCAGTGGAAAACTGAATTCTTTGTCGTTAGCTGATGTAAGGGAGCTGCAATATCGGCAAAGTTTCTTACGTACCGCCTATAATAACTGCAAAAACCTAGGAACCTCCGCACTGCGGTAATTGATTTTGGAGTAGGCCATTTCAAAACAGCTGCCACTTTCTCAGGATCAGTTGCAACTCCAGCTGCGGAAATAGTGTGACCAAGATACCTAACTTCTCTCGCACATAGTGTACATTTGCTGGGTTTCAACTTTAGGCCAGCCCCTAGAAGACGGGTAAAGACGCGCGCTTGTCTTTCAAGCAACTGATTGAACGTGCTCCCGAAAACTATAACGTCGTCGAGGTAAATTAGACAAACTTCATATTGCAACCCGGCTAGGACGGCTTCCATAAGTCGTTCAAAGGTCCCCGGCGCGTTGCATAAACCGAACGACATGACTTTAAACTGATAGAGACCCCTTCGCGTTGCAAACGCTGTCTTAGGCCGATCTGCTTGCTCAATTTCTACTTGCCAGTACCCTGACATCAAATCTAATGTGGAGAACCAGCTCATACCTGACAGTGAATCGAGACTATCATCAATTCTAGGAAGAGGGTACGCATCCTTCTCTGTAACTGCATTTAGCGCCCTATAATCTACGCAAAACCTCTTCTTCCCATCCTTTTTAGCTACTAAGACCACTGGGGCAGCCCAAGGGCTTACAGACGGTTCTATAACCCCTTTTCTAAGCATGTCGTCAACTTGTATGTCAATCTCCTGACGGAGCCGGAACGGTAATCTTCTAGGTGGGACTCTAATTGGCGCGGTATTGCCTGTTTTGACAGTGTGCTTGATCAAGTTTGTTCTGCCCAAGTCGTCATCATCTTTAGCAAACACTGTGCAAAATTCACTTAATTGTTTGCTTAGGCCTCGTGCTTGATCCGGAGTCAAATGGACGCTCGACTTCTCAAACAATTCAGTTAAATGTGAAGGCAGACTGCTGTTCGAATCCGGTTTCTGACTTTCGACAATTTGTGTCGATAGGGCCGCACTGGCTTCGGCACAACAAACACCAGCCTGCAAGTTTACCACCTCTTTAGTCGGGTTTAGCAACCGTATTGGCACTGTTCCGTCCATCGTCTTAATGACGGCTCGCGCGACAAGGATTTTAGTTTCATGCCTAAACATCGATAGAGGCTCTAGCACTGACTCTGTAGCTAGCTTCCCACAACCAACATTCGCCATCCAACCTCGCGTGATAACTTCCGTCTCTGCCGGGACAATAATGTTTTCAGCCAAGGTGATACGATGACAGCCCATAGACCCCGCAAAGTGGCATGGGAGTTTTAGTCCCTGCATCTGCAGTGTACACTGCGTAATACTAATATCGCACTTATGCAGCCGAAAAAAATCTAACCCAAGTATTCCATCGGGCCTAATGTCAGCTACAACGAAAACATGTCGCCTTCTGACACCTGTCCAAGCAATGCAAAATTCAGCCTGACCATATGTTTCAATTTTGTTACTGGATGCACTGATTAGTTGAGTATCCACGGCATTGAGTTTTGGCTTTATATGACCAAGTGTTTCATACCGCCTCTTGCTGATGATCGAAACAGCAGCGCCTGTGTCTGCTAGTAAAGCGAGCTCCACTCCATTAACACAACATTGCGTGTATAGTCCCGGCTCCTGGTTTACATAACGTACAGGTTTGGCGTTTTCTGTTCTTGTCCTCCTAGAATCTCCCTCTCTTTGGCCTCTTGTTCTCCATCGTTCATTGTATCTGTTTAAAGGCTTGGTGCATTCGCTTTGGTAATGACCCCGACCATTACAATTCCAACACTGGACCCCTGTTCGCCTTGAATGGCGTTGCTTATCCCCCGACTCGTGCCAACGACCTAATGCATCTTGATGTTTTTCAGTCAATTTCTTATTTTGTTTTATTAATTCTTCTACTTTTGCTTCTAACCTTGCTATTTCAGTTATATTTGTACTATCGTCGTCCTTGTCTTCTGACTCGTCATAGCCTCTACATGCAGAACTTACTGGCTTCTGTCTTACGCCAGCACGCAGGAAAGCCTCCCATTCAACCCCTACTCTGATGGATTCTTGCAAACTACTAGGGTGATGCCGCCAAATTTCAAGTTTTAGGTTTTCATCTTGTACTGCCCCTAAGAAATGGTCCTTTGCAAGCCTATCGCGGATATCAGGCGGGCAACCAGGATATGCCAAAGAAACCAGTCTCTGTATCGTTTGACCTAATTCAGGGAGCGTTTCTCCTTTTTTTCTGAAACAGCTTCGAAGCTGTGCCTTGTAGTACTCATCTTGGTTACGAGGCGCAAAGCGAGCTTCCAATGAAGTTTTCAATTTCTCAAATTCGACTTGACCGGGCTGGACTTGGAGATCGGTTAAGACTTGGAGAGCGTCTCTCCTTAAACACGCTGCCAAACGCAATCCCTTTTCAGTTTCGCTCCATTCATTAATCATAGCGCCGTGTTCGAAATGTGTCATATAGTCGAGAAAAGGTTGAGAACCATCATAAATGTCTGCTTTCACTGTTGCCTTATTTCTAGTTGGAGGCGCAGAAGCACAGAGTTCTGTTTTAGCAGTTTCGACCTTCTTGCTCAACTGAAAGTCTGGCGTCTCCCTTACTTCCTTAACCTCACTGCGGCTCCCATTCGAACATTTTGTCAACAAATGACCCATGGTGGTACTTAACCTGTCAAACTTGTCCGTAATGAGTGTGTCAATGGTCTGAAGCAGACTATCAGTAGGCGAACTACTCGCTCCCTTGGATACTGAGTACGTGGTTCGATCATAAATGTCTGCCTTCACGTTCTCAGGCACACTCTCTTTAATGGTTCTGAACCTCAGATCTTCAGCCCATCCATCACGTGCACGTACATTGCCACTATCGGCCTCGCACGGAGTTGAAGTCGCATAGCATTGAACACCACTGTCTACGTCTATTAACTTTCTTGGCCTCCTATCAATAGGCGACAATGGCGACAAGAGTCGCCAATGCACAGACTGTGGTAAAGGCGTATTCAATAATGAGGTAGGTGTACCTCTGCCTGTAGCCATCCTAATAATTTATAATACTCTTGCAATACTCACAATTTGCCTGTGTCGATGTACTTGGTAGCACACTACCAATTGCTATTTAAGACCAATGAAACCGTATGCGGTTGTTATTGCTATTATTATTATTATTATAAGCCCCCTTATTGAATTTCAATAAATACAGCATAAGGTTTATGAATTTACCAAATACAGCGGGGAGAAGGTGTTGTCAAACACACGTTCTTTTGCTTGTATTAATTGTTCTTGTAAACTACTAACTTTAAAAATAATAACCAGCTAATGCCTTTACTCTAACAGAAGTAAAAATACTAACACAGCCGACTATCATAAAAATGTCTGCTCAACTTTTCGCTTTCTGCGCGACCTACCAAATACAATACTTTTGTCATCGCTGTTCTATATCCCGGATAAAACACTCCATCCTGCTTGAACATTGTACTCCTCTTAAAAATCCTTCTCAGCAGCAAATGCATATATCTACTCTCGCAGACCAAATGTCGCGAAATCTCAATAAACGAAGTTAAAGTCGCACTAGCCATAATATTTCTTTCCTCTTTCTTTCCAAATGCGAAGCAATAGTCAGTTTCACACATAATAACTCTGAATAAATTGCAAACCATGACAGAACTATTCACACATATCCCAAAACGCTGTCACCAGAAATTTTTCTTGTTACAAGCACAGGGGTATTCACTTGACCGAGCGGTGTCAAAACCCTGGCGCGAGTCACGCTGGAAGTCATATGTTTTCCCCAAATTTCCAAAGACTTCCATACAACTTGAGTTGTAAAATGGAAAGAAAGACGTGTCTGCTATAATTATTAATCTTTGCTGTAATCAATGGGCGACCCAGAGGAGACAACTTGCCCAAACGTCCATTAACTGCACCTTTACATGGTTTTTCTTCATTATCATCCGTTTTCCGTACCGATAGCTTGTCATGCCATAGAAATTACACCAGTATTCCCTTACTAACTGGGAAATATTTAACTGCGCGACCCTAGGCCAGTCCATCCACAGAATTTCCGGCGTATCACACTCATATACATACGCCAATTTTCCACTATGGCCACATAAACGGTACCTACCAAGTTCCAACTTATTGATTCCATTCTATAATTTACTGATTTCCAACCATAAATGCTGCCTTTCCAATCACACTACTTGTATACACCACTGAATTTTAATATGGACTATGTTACCACAGGGACAGTCATTCGGCTTGTACCCAAAATCACTACTAACGACCCAAGCATGGTTCAAATTCACTAACACTTACTCCAAATTTATGACATTACCCCCGCCTTTAAAAGATCACTCGTCCCGAGTGACACAAACGTCACATTTCTGTGATCTAAATCACAATTTGAAGTATTTTTTTTTTTTTTTTTTTTTTTTCTAAATTTAACCCCACACCCGATAAACGATTACCAATATGATTATATACAACAACATAAACTATCCAAATCTAAACAAGTTGAATCCAAGATGAAATAATGTTTCAACCACTTAGTCGGGTTCAAACTCCCTCACGACTTCCTCGAAATTGACTTGTCTAAGCATAGGTCTCTAACAACAGACATCAAATGCAACCAGAACCATTCCTCTTTACATTAAAACTCTGGTCTGGAGATTGCGTTTCCACCAGGACACACGTTCTCCTAATAGACCTTGGTACACCTGTACACATCACGAGGTTAGCGTTCTTCAGAGACACCTTCTCTTACTAACCTCCAACAAGTCAACCATGACTTCAATGCCCAAATATTTTTCAACTCAGTCTGTGCCAGACGATCCTATTTGTTTCTTTCACTGTTAATTCACTACAAATTCCACACCAGTTGTTACCTAAATCCCTAAGAAAACCTATCCCCAAACGCTAAAGTTTGGAACACCATTACATCACGATTCAACTATAATTGTGGTGTGCACTACAATTTCTTCATGCTGCTAAATAACTAACACGTGCTTTGAATTGTCCTTCAGTTTTCCAAATTGACACCATTCCATTCATGCAGACAAGTCAAACTATGCATGATGAAAACCTCGCTGAACCATATATGATCATGAAGATGCGTGTAGACGATTTCTTTCTTCCTTCTTAATGTGCTCTGTATAAATCAATTCTCAACTGGCAAGTCGCTAACAGTTCAATGACAAACAAAATACAGGTTCCGTCCTGTACTACCCCACGAGGTTAGAGAATGCGTTCTTCGAATGAAACACGACCTCTTAAGAACCTCAAAAATAAGTCAACCATGACTTCAACGCCCACCTGGCGCGACCCTATTGTCACCAACAGAACGCTAGACTTGACACTGCCTTTTCAATCATCTTTTCACCACTTAACCGTACCCTACAGCAACACAAAAATAAAAATAAACAAATAGTCCACCAGCCTCCAAACACCCATACATAATACCCTTATTTTCTTTCAATTCAGCCATGTTTAACTCCAAGCACAATTCAAACAACTAGACTTAATTTACCACCTGGTCTCATGCAGCAACAACTTCTAGAACTTTTCTGCTCTAACACCACATGATTGCAAATTATAAAACTAATACATACAATAATAAAACCCCAATCAAGACCGACATCTGTCGTTACAGAATTTAAAAATATAAAACAAATAATCACACCAATAATCAAATTATTTACATAGCCTTTGGGCGCATTCTGATTTAATTGTAACTGCGCGGCTTTTAATTGTCACCCGTAGACAATATGTCTCAACCCATCCATGTAATAATTACGGGGAAAAATTATTACCCACCCATTTATAACTTTTATTTGCCGTTTCTACTGGTGTATGACGCTTATTCAAATTTTGGAGTTTTACTCATTGTAAGTGCTACTAGCACATGACATATCTGAACTCATTTACAATGTATGTGTGCACCTTAGTACAACACAGCATCGTTTCTTCGTCGCGCCCTTCTTTGTTCCATTAACTTGGCCCTTTGGGCTGTAATTGGATATGGTGATTCCTCTTCTTCCCTATCGGTTTCATCACCGCTATCGTGCATATTTTCCTGGCCATCGGTGTCTTGGTGTTCACTCTCAGGTCGCACCAAGCATGGTTTTAGTCGGTTGAAGTGAACAATCTGAGTCGCCTTATGATCGGTCCGTGCAATCAGGTATGTAACATCCGTTATCCTCTTTGCAATTCGCCACGGTCCAGTCCATTTGACCATAAGTTTAGGTGATTTACCTTTCTTTCTTAGTGTCTGGTGCAACCACACCATGTCACCATCACTAAAAGACTGGCCGTGAACCTTGAGATCATAGGCGACTTTCTGATGCCGAATAGCTGTGCCTAATTGTTTTCGTGCTTCTTCGTTTGCCTCCCACATTGCATTTCTATAATTTGCCACAAATTGAGACAGATTCTTTGGGGCCTCGTCTGGTGTTCTGCCAACTAGAAGATCTGTAGGGAGAATCACTTCTCTACCCAGCATCAGCTTGTTTGGGGTGAATCCAGAGGAAGTGTGCTCAGATGCACGATAGGCCATGCTCGTAAGAGAAAGGTACTGGTCCCAGTTTTCTGGTTTATCATCTACATATGCTGCAAGCATCTGGCATAACGTTCTGTTATACCGTTCCACCATCCCATTACATTGCGGATGATAGGGAGACGTTCGCGTTTTCTTAATCCCTAACATTACACAGAGCTCTCTGAATACGGCACTTTCGAACTGTCGGCCTTGGTCAGATAATAGTACACGAGGTACACCAAATCTACAAATAAAATTATCCAACAACGCTCTTGCAACCGTGATGGCTTCAATATTAGGTAGAGGCACCGCCTCTATCCACTTAGTGAAATGATCTCCAATTACCAGGATATATGCATTGCCTTCGTCTGTCTTCGTAAGGGGTCCCAAAATATCCAAGGCTACTAGCTCTCCTGCTTCACCAGCCGATATGCCCTGAAGTTTCGCCCGGCGCTTCTGCTTGGGACTTTTATGCTGAGCGCAAACGGAGCATGTCGCACAGTAGTCACGTATATCATCCCGCATACCGGGCCAATAGTAACGTTGACGCACTTTACTGAGGGTTTTGTCGACACCTAAATGTCCCCCGGCGGCTCCATCATGGCATTGTTTTAGCACTTCACGCCGCCAACTGTATGGTACGACGATGAACCTTTTAACTGGCTTTCCAGAACGATCTAGCCAAACTCGCACAAGTATCCCGTCTGACATCTCTAATAATTTATATGTCCCCCATAACGCCTTAACTTCTGCGCTATTCCCAGATACCTCTTCCCATGCAGGGCGTTGCTGCCTCTCAACCCAACTAATTACTCGTGACAAAGTAGCATCTTGTCTCTGTATCCCTCCAAAATGTATCCCACTGTCTAGCCGTATAGCAGATAATCCCACGCTACATTTGCTACAGTATCTGCACCCGCTGCAAGGTAAGCGACTCAAGCCATCAGCATTGGCATGTTTAGTTCCAGGACGATGTTCTATCACAAAATCATATTCTGATAACTGCTCCAACCAACGGGCCAACTGTCCCTCTGGCTCTTTGAAGCTCATGAGCCATCGCAGGCTACTGTGGTCAGTGCGTACCTTGAAATTTCTCCCATAAAGGTATGTCTTAAAGTGACGAATGAAATGTACGACAGCCAACAGCTCACGACGAGTGACACAGTACTGACGTTCTGTCCTGTCCAAACACCGACTAGCGTAAGCTACCACTCTTTCTTTGCCATCTATGCTCTGGGACAGGACAGCACCTATGGCTTCACCACTCGCATCTGTGTCGAGTATAAAGGGGCTATTGAAGTCCGGTACAGCCAACACTGGTGCAGAGGAAAGCGCTTTACGCAATTTTTCGAATGCCGCCTGATGTAATTCTGTCCAGTGGAAAACTGAATTCTTTGTCGTTAGCTGATGTAAGGGAGCTGCAATATCGGCAAAGTTTCTTACGTACCGCCTATAATAACTGCAAAAACCTAGGAACCTCCGCACTGCGGTAATTGATTTTGGAGTAGGCCATTTCAAAACAGCTGCCACTTTCTCAGGATCAGTTGCAACTCCAGCTGCGGAAATAGTGTGACCAAGATACCTAACTTCTCTCGCACATAGTGTACATTTGCTGGGTTTCAACTTTAGGCCAGCCCCTAGAAGACGGGTAAAGACGCGCGCTTGTCTTTCAAGCAACTGATTGAACGTGCTCCCGAAAACTATAACGTCGTCGAGGTAAATTAGACAAACTTCATATTGCAACCCGGCTAGGACGGCTTCCATAAGTCGTTCAAAGGTCCCCGGCGCGTTGCATAAACCGAACGACATGACTTTAAACTGATAGAGACCCCTTCGCGTTGCAAACGCTGTCTTAGGCCGATCTGCTTGCTCAATTTCTACTTGCCAGTACCCTGACATCAAATCTAATGTGGAGAACCAGCTCATACCTGACAGTGAATCGAGACTATCATCAATTCTAGGAAGAGGGTACGCATCCTTCTCTGTAACTGCATTTAGCGCCCTATAATCTACGCAAAACCTCTTCTTCCCATCCTTTTTAGCTACTAAGACCACTGGGGCAGCCCAAGGGCTTACAGACGGTTCTATAACCCCTTTTCTAAGCATGTCGTCAACTTGTATGTCAATCTCCTGACGGAGCCGGAACGGTAATCTTCTAGGTGGGACTCTAATTGGCGCGGTATTGCCTGTTTTGACAGTGTGCTTGATCAAGTTTGTTCTGCCCAAGTCGTCATCATCTTTAGCAAACACTGTGCAAAATTCACTTAATTGTTTGCTTAGGCCTCGTGCTTGATCCGGAGTCAAATGGACGCTCGACTTCTCAAACAATTCAGTTAAATGTGAAGGCAGACTGCTGTTCGAATCCGGTTTCTGACTTTCGACAATTTGTGTCGATAGGGCCGCACTGGCTTCGGCACAACAAACACCAGCCTGCAAGTTTACCACCTCTTTAGTCGGGTTTAGCAACCGTATTGGCACTGTTCCGTCCATCGTCTTAATGACGGCTCGCGCGACAAGGATTTTAGTTTCATGCCTAAACATCGATAGAGGCTCTAGCACTGACTCTGTAGCTAGCTTCCCACAACCAACATTCGCCATCCAACCTCGCGTGATAACTTCCGTCTCTGCCGGGACAATAATGTTTTCAGCCAAGGTGATACGATGACAGCCCATAGACCCCGCAAAGTGGCATGGGAGTTTTAGTCCCTGCATCTGCAGTGTACACTGCGTAATACTAATATCGCACTTATGCAGCCGAAAAAAATCTAACCCAAGTATTCCATCGGGCCTAATGTCAGCTACAACGAAAACATGTCGCCTTCTGACACCTGTCCAAGCAATGCAAAATTCAGCCTGACCATATGTTTCAATTTTGTTACTGGATGCACTGATTAGTTGAGTATCCACGGCATTGAGTTTTGGCTTTATATGACCAAGTGTTTCATACCGCCTCTTGCTGATGATCGAAACAGCAGCGCCTGTGTCTGCTAGTAAAGCGAGCTCCACTCCATTAACACAACATTGCGTGTATAGTCCCGGCTCCTGGTTTACATAACGTACAGGTTTGGCGTTTTCTGTTCTTGTCCTCCTAGAATCTCCCTCTCTTTGGCCTCTTGTTCTCCATCGTTCATTGTATCTGTTTAAAGGCTTGGTGCATTCGCTTTGGTAATGACCCCGACCATTACAATTCCAACACTGGACCCCTGTTCGCCTTGAATGGCGTTGCTTATCCCCCGACTCGTGCCAACGACCTAATGCATCTTGATGTTTTTCAGTCAATTTCTTATTTTGTTTTATTAATTCTTCTACTTTTGCTTCTAACCTTGCTATTTCAGTTATATTTGTACTATCGTCGTCCTTGTCTTCTGACTCTTCATAGCCTCTACATGCAGAACTTACTGGCTTCTGTCTTACGCCAGCACGCAGGAAAGCCTCCCATTCAACCCCTACTCTGATGGATTCTTGCAAACTACTAGGGTGATGCCGCCAAATTTCAAGTTTTAGGTTTTCATCTTGTACTGCCCCTAAGAAATGGTCCTTTGCAAGCCTATCGCGGATATCAGGCGGGCAACCAGGATATGCCAAAGAAACCAGTCTCTGTATCGTTTGACCTAATTCAGGGAGCGTTTCTCCTTTTTTTCTGAAACAGCTTCGAAGCTGTGCCTTGTAGTACTCATCTTGGTTACGAGGCGCAAAGCGAGCTTCCAATGAAGTTTTCAATTTCTCAAATTCGACTTGACCGGGCTGGACTTGGAGATCGGTTAAGACTTGGAGAGCGTCTCTCCTTAAACACGCTGCCAAACGCAATCCCTTTTCAGTTTCGCTCCATTCATTAATCATAGCGCCGTGTTCGAAATGTGTCATATAGTCGAGAAAAGGTTGAGAACCATCATAAATGTCTGCTTTCACTGTTGCCTTATTTCTAGTTGGAGGCGCAGAAGCACAGAGTTCTGTTTTAGCAGTTTCGACCTTCTTGCTCAACTGAAAGTCTGGCGTCTCCCTTACTTCCTTAACCTCACTGCGGCTCCCATTCGAACATTTTGTCAACAAATGACCCATGGTGGTACTTAACCTGTCAAACTTGTCCGTAATGAGTGTGTCAATGGTCTGAAGCAGACTATCAGTAGGCGAACTACTCGCTCCCTTGGATACTGAGTACGTGGTTCGATCATAAATGTCTGCCTTCACGTTCTCAGGCACACTCTCTTTAATGGTTCTGAACCTCAGATCTTCAGCCCATCCATCACGTGCACGTACATTGCCACTATCGGCCTCGCACGGAGTTGAAGTCGCATAGCATTGAACACCACTGTCTACGTCTATTAACTTTCTTGGCCTCCTATCAATAGGCGACAATGGCGACAAGAGTCGCCAATGCACAGACTGTGGTAAAGGCGTATTCAATAATGAGGTAGGTGTACCTCTGCCTGTAGCCATCCTAATAATTTATAATACTCTTGCAATACTCACAATTTGCCTGTGTCGATGTACTTGGTAGCACACTACCAATTGCTATTTAAGACCAATGAAACCGTATGCGGTTGTTATTGCTATTATTATTATTATTATAAGCCCCCTTATTGAATTTCAATAAATACAGCATAAGGTTTATGAATTTACCAAATACAGCGGGGAGAAGGTGTTGTCAAACACACGTTCTTTTGCTTGTATTAATTGTTCTTGTAAACTACTAACTTTAAAAATAATAACCAGCTAATGCCTTTACTCTAACAGAAGTAAAAATACTAACACAGCCGACTATCATAAAAATGTCTGCTCAACTTTTCGCTTTCTGCGCGACCTACCAAATACAATACTTTTGTCATCGCTGTTCTATATCCCGGATAAAACACTCCATCCTGCTTGAACATTGTACTCCTCTTAAAAATCCTTCTCAGCAGCAAATGCATATATCTACTCTCGCAGACCAAATGTCGCGAAATCTCAATAAACGAAGTTAAAGTCGCACTAGCCATAATATTTCTTTCCTCTTTCTTTCCAAATGCGAAGCAATAGTCAGTTTCACACATAATAACTCTGAATAAATTGCAAACCATGACAGAACTATTCACACATATCCCAAAACGCTGTCACCAGAAATTTTTCTTGTTACAAGCACAGGGGTATTCACTTGACCGAGCGGTGTCAAAACCCTGGCGCGAGTCACGCTGGAAGTCATATGTTTTCCCCAAATTTCCAAAGACTTCCATACAACTTGAGTTGTAAAATGGAAAGAAAGACGTGTCTGCTATAATTATTAATCTTTGCTGTAATCAATGGGCGACCCAGAGGAGACAACTTGCCCAAACGTCCATTAACTGCACCTTTACATGGTTTTTCTTCATTATCATCCGTTTTCCGTACCGATAGCTTGTCATGCCATAGAAATTACACCAGTATTCCCTTACTAACTGGGAAATATTTAACTGCGCGACCCTAGGCCAGTCCATCCACAGAATTTCCGGCGTATCACACTCATATACATACGCCAATTTTCCACTATGGCCACATAAACGGTACCTACCAAGTTCCAACTTATTGATTCCATTCTATAATTTACTGATTTCCAACCATAAATGCTGCCTTTCCAATCACACTACTTGTATACACCACTGAATTTTAATATGGACTATGTTACCACAGGGACAGTCATTCGGCTTGTACCCAAAATCACTACTAACGACCCAAGCATGGTTCAAATTCACTAACACTTACTCCAAATTTATGACAATATATATATATATATATATATATATATATATATATATAAACAACTAAAATGCAACGTGATATGTGATTCATCAATGGACAGAACGTCACACACATGGTTTGACTATTCATTGGTACTGAGAAGACATTGATTCAAGAAAGGATATGGATTAAAAAGCAATGTGTCGGACGTATTTAGGTCAAAGACACATCAATGTACCTGGGCAAAGTTTGACATAATTCGAACTTGCAGCCTAGTAATTATATATCTCTACGAAGAACACATAGAATATGTGGTTTAAGAAAAATGCTTTCAAACTTGTTACCTAATGGAAGAACGGCAACCTTCATTTGTAATAATAATTCCACAATGATTTTGTGGATTCTTCGTGGTGATTGTCCTTCCAGTGACTTATCTGTTCATATTAGCGATAGGTTCTTGTTTTGATCATGCTAAAGCTATGTTGCACATATACTCTGTTTAAATCAATTTTGTACAGTTTCTTAATTTTGGATGACATTGAAATTGTTAAAAGGTTAATTTTACACACGGATAATCCTAGTTATCAAATGAAAAATTATATAGTGTACGAATGTTAAAAAAACCATACGACTTTCTTTTGTTTTGAAATCGGAACGACGCGCTTGATTTGGGGTTTAGTATTAATCCTAGTGTTATAGAATATTGCCGACTCTGCCTAATTTTACTTCTAGAATTTACGATGTTAAACAATTATGTAAATTCGAATTTTAATTATTTATTTAGTTTGATCTATCTATCTATCTATCTATCTATCTATCTATCTATCTATCTATCTATCTATCTATCTATCTATGGTTGTCTGTATGTATGTCCGTCCGTCGGTCCATCCATCCATCTGACGAACCAACAAACCAAGCACTTTAAAAATAAAAAGCACGCAAAACTTGAAAAGTGTTTTTAGTGCTAAGACATTTTGTAAAAGATTGCAATGGACCTTCATTATAGAAAGGTATACAGATTTAGCTCTACAGTGAAAACAAGAATTTGGACATTTTAGTTGTACTAAAAAATATGGAGGGAATAACCTAATGTTTAGATCAGTTGTTTTCACCCAAAATTTGTGGATGGAATCCAATTTTGTGTCCAGAATATACGCTTTTTGGCCTCATATTTAAGGCAGACTAGTCGGAATCTTTGCAAGAAGGTAGAATATGCTAGGCATTATTAACTTTGAATAAAGAGTGGTCCCCATACAAAAACGATAGGTTCACTCACTAAGCAACAAATTTTTTTTTTAAAAAAAATCCCAACTTTTCACCTCCTGCCCTTGCAAGAGCAAAATAACCGATGGAAAATATTGTTTTTAACAAAACCACGCATTATACTAATGGAAATTGCTTGGAAAACGATGTATTGCAATGTCTTTAGAAATAGTCCCCAAAATGTGTTTCCCACTCGCAATTCATGTGAAAATAGCAATGTATGTAATCTCATACGCTCCTTAAAATCATCACATACTTCACATTTAAATGGTGTTTCTCCAGTATTTATTATCATGTGCTTCTTTAAATCACATTTCTTAGTAAATCATTTCTCACATACTTTAAATTTCAATGTTTTTTCTCCAGCATGTATTTCTCATGTGCATCTTTAAAGCACTTTTCTGAGTAAACATTTTCTCACAAACTTCACATTTCAATAGTGTTCCTCCAGTATGTATTCTCATGGAATAGCGGAGAACTCGCCCTGGGAGAACTCATCCCAGGTGTTAAGAGAAGTCGCCCCATAGTGGTCGGAGACGTCGCCCCACTTTGCCTGGAGAAGTCGCCCCAAGGATAATATATAATAATTCTGAGATTTCGCCACATGGTTGTCAAGGCTTTATTTATTGTTGTTTTTCTTCAACTTAGTAACTTACTAAATCTATAAAATTTGCAATTCTTTTCTCCGCGTCGAATGAAAGACGATGGCATTGTGCTAATTCTTGTAGACATATGCACCTCTTTGATATAGTATTTTGTACCCGGTAATTGTGATCTTTCCTCCGTGAGCAATATAATACCATTGTATTATGTCTGTATTTTAGTGAAACCATTTCAGTATTTCTAACTCCGGTTTGTTTCTATTAAAAAGAATACTCACCAATATAATTTATATATTACTAAAATTAGAGGCCACAATTAAATTACATTGAAAATAGTTAAATAATAAATCAACAATTAACAATGAACGGTTGAACAATTTCGCATTTAATTTGTGCTTCTTCAGGTACGAAATGTTTTAAAAGAAACGGACAACGTATTTTGTTAGATGAAAACTGAGGATCTCTATAATTTTATAAATGAAAGTGATGATTATTCATAATACTAGTGTCTCTTATGTTTGCAAATCGCATCAATGTATGTTACATTTAGATAACGAAAATGTTTTTTTCCTTCTTTTCTGTCTATGTATATACTATTTTAAAAAAATCGTGCCAATTCTTGAGATTTGCTAACCAAAATTTACTTGTACGTTTTATTACAAAAATCCAACCAAATAATTGTTATTGTTGATGCATACCATTTTTTTAAGTACCATATGTTGTGATATTCACTGGTTATACAATTTCGGCATGAAAGACAATTCGCTTAGAGAGTTATTATTGGTGTTAAACTGTGTTGAAATATTTGATAAAAACTGCGGATCTCTATAATTTTATATATGAAAGCGATGATTATTCATTGTAGTTTATCTGATATTTGCACATCAAGAGCACCGGTTTATGTTACATTTAGATGACGAAAATGTTCTTTTTCTTTTTCTTTTCTGTCTGTTTAGTACTAATAAAAGAAAATCTGGCAAATTCTTGGGTCTTCTTTAAGCGATAATTGATTTATTTTTGTAAAGTGTTTTTACGCTGGTAAATTGATAAATTTATTTGATAAATTTAGGAGATTAAAAAGTATTAATTTAATTGTACGACATGGATTAGATAATGAAGGATTCGATTGTATTGTGAAAGGAATTACATCTCTCTCTCTCTCTCTCTCTCTCGTACATACTGCTTTGTTTAAAGCCCAGTGTTGAGTAATATTACGAGCTTTGTTCAGCACAGAATGAATTGTATGTGTAGGATAATTTCTGTTTTGTAAATATGTTTGGAATTTATTCAACGAATTTTGTAATTGACAATCATCTGAAATAATACGTCGGTATCATTTCGACTGGCTATGTGGTATACCGTTTTTAAATGACATGAAGATTATTGAAATTATGGAAATTAGTTTCCTTGATATGAATATTTGCAGAGATAGTGTTATCAGTATTTTATATCACATTTACATCTGAAAATGAAACATGCGTACTAGATGTAGTATAAGTAAATTGAATTGTCGGGGGAAAATGATTTAGGCGATCAATACAATTTTACAGTTCTTCGGTTGACTGCTTCCAGATATAAATGTCATTGAAAAATCTGAACCAAAGAGATGGATTCAACTTTTCGTTTTGAAGAAATTTACCCATGAGAGGAAAGCGTATGAAGAAGCCATATTAATACACATTGCCGTACCCATTATGTATATGTATTTCGTATTACTAAATTGAAAATAATTATTTTCCAAGATAAGTTTTAATATTATACAAATATCTTCACAAGATAGTGGGCTATTATTAGCATTGTAATCAAACAAATTTGTACACGCTTCAATACCAACTGCATGCGGAAAGTTGGTATATAGTGATATTACATCTAATAATACCAGGATTGAAATTAACAGATAGCTGTGGAATAGACTTAAACTTTTTAATGAAAAGTTGTTGTATCTTCAATATATGATTTAATTGTGAGTTTTGGGTAATATGTAGAATTGAGGTGTACGCATGTTAAGAGGGAAAGTATCAAATTCCTCAAATACAGAATTATTTTGTTTAGCCATCTCATTAAAGCATGTTGAAATTTTTTATTTAATTTCTATTGACGGATCTTCGCCAATATGTTTGTAGTAGTTTTCATCATTTAATTGACGATCAACTTATTTAAAATAATCTTCTTGATTCATAATAATTATAATAGTGTTTGACTAATCATCCTTTTTAATTACTATACTGTCAGCATTCATTAGATCATATACAGACTGAATTTCGTATTAGAAATATTACTATGATATTGCTTTTATGATTACCAGTTAATATCTCTTTTGTGATCACGTATAAATAAAAATCTAAAAATGAATCACGTAAAAGATGTTTTAATTCTGCCATAAAAAGGTTATCTTGGTTTTGGGGCGACTTGTCCAACCAATCTGGGGTGACTTCTCCAGATACGTTGGGACGAGTTCTCCCAGGGCGAGTTCTCCATGGGGCGAGTTCTCCCAGGGCGAGTTCTCCATGGGGCGAGTTCTCTGCATACCATTCTCATGTGCTTCATTAAATTACCATGATGAGTAAACATTTTCTCACAGACTTCACATCTTAATAGCTTTGCTCCAGTATGTATTCTAATGTGGATCTTCAAACTATCATTTTGGATAAACATTTTCTCACAAACTTCACATTTGAATGTTTTTTCTCCAATATGTATTCTCACATGGATCTTTAAACTACTATTCTGTGTCAACATTTTCTCACAAACTTCACATCAGAATGGTTTTTCTCCAGTATGTATTCTCATGTGCTTCTTTAAATCCCAATTCTGGGTAAACATTTTCTCACACAGACTTCACATCTAAATAG
The DNA here is from genome assembly GCA_029339505.1 of Unio delphinus. Taxonomy (NCBI): domain Eukaryota; kingdom Metazoa; phylum Mollusca; class Bivalvia; order Unionida; family Unionidae; genus Unio; species Unio delphinus. Next base: position 13,925,231 of record JAQISU010000046.1, on the reverse strand, counting down.
TTTTTCTTCAGTATGTATTCTCATCTGGATCTTTAAACGATCATTATGGATAAACATTTTCTCACAAACTTATTCTCATTTGTTGCTTTAAATTACCATTCTGAGTAAACATTTTCTCACAAACATCACATTTCCATGTTTTTTTCTCCAGTGTGTATTCTCAAGTGCTTCTTTAAATCACCTCTGAGTAAACATTTTCTCACAAACTTCACATTTGAATGGTTTTTCTCCAGTATGTATCCAACCGCTCCGGTGGCCTAGTGGTTAGAGCGTCCACCGCGGAAGCGTGAGGTCGTGCGTTCGATCCCCGGCCGAGATATACCAAAGACTTACAAAAATGGTACTAACAGCTGCCTCGCTTGACATTCAGCATTAAGAGGTTAGTGTTAGGACTGGTCGGCCTGGTGTCAGGATGATGTGACTGGGCGGGACATCATGCTACATGTCTGCGGCATGATGCCCCAGTGGTAGACATCACTATAAACTGCCTCACTGCAGACATAGTAGCGATATGACTGAAAAATTGTTAAAGCTACGTTAAAAATCCTAAACAAACAAACAAACAAACCAGTATGTATCCTCATGTGTTTCTTTAAATGACCATTCAGAATAAACATTTTCTCACAAACTTCACATCTGAAGTTTTTCTCCAGTATGTATTCTCATGTGCATCTTTAAATGATCATTACGAGCAAACATTTTCTCACAAACTTCACATTTGAATGGTTTTTCTCCAGTATGTGCCATCATGTGCTGCTTTAAATTACCATTCTGAATAAACATTTTCTCACAAACTTCACATTTGAATGGTTTTTCTCCAGTATGTAATCTCATGTGCTTCTTTAAAACACCTTTATGAGTAAACATTTTCTCACAAACTTCACATGTCAATGTTTTTTCTCCAGTGTGTATTCTCATGTGCATATTTAAATGACGATTCTGAGTAAACATTTTCTCACAAACTTCACATTTGAATGGTTTTTCTCCAGTATGTGTGATCATGTGCTGCTTTAAATTACCATTCTGAGTAAACATTTTCTCACAAACTTCACATTTGAATGGTTTTTCTCCAGTATGTAATCTTGTGTGCATCTTTAAAGCACTTTTTCCAGTAAACATTTTCTCACAAATTTTACATTTGTATGGTTTTTCTCCAGTATGTATTCTCATGTGCTTCCTTAACTCACCTTTATGAGTAAACATTTTCTCACAAACATCACATTTGAATGTTTTTTCTCCAGTATGTATCCTCATGTGTTTTTTTAAATGACCATTGGGAGTAAACATTTTCTCACAGACTTCACATCTGAATAGTTTTTCTCCAGTATGTATTCTCACGTGGATCTTAAACTTTCATAATGGGTAAACATTTTTCTCACAAACTTCACATTTGAATGTTTTTTTCTCCATTATGTATGCTCATGTGCTTCTGTAAATCCCAATTCTGAGTAAACAGTTTCTCATGTGCTTCTTTAAATGACCATTCTCCCTCCCCCAGGGAGGTATATTACTGGACAAAAATGTCTCAGAATGGAACGCACAAAACAGTAAAGTCAAAACTGCTTCTTAAATCTGATTCCACGCGTATGCTTCACGTTACATAGTTCCTTAATCAAAGATTAAAATGTGTTTCCATTGCTTTACGGTTTGCACTTTCATAGATGTATATGCTTACCAGAATTGGAATGTTTGCAAGAACAAGTGCAGCATACGCGATTCGCTTGTCTCGAGTAATGTATAGGTTGTGTCGAGAATCCGGGCACTTTTTCACATCCGGGTATTTTCAATGCATGGTTACGACCGCCGGGGTGAAAACAACCGCCATTGTTCTAGTTACTTGAGTAACATGTGCCGAGTGGGGAACATTTACACATTTTAAGATATGCATAAGATTTGCAGTGTTGGTGGGTACACAAACCATCATATGTAAAAGGAAAATTTAAATAATTATAAACTCCTCCTAAATTACCAAATACGTCTTTTCTCGCTCGCCAATAACTACATTAATATGCAAGTGTCTAATATAGGTACAAATAGGTTTAAATCAACAAATGAGCTAAAAATTCTACCACTAACCGCTCAGCATTTCAATCGTTTATATCTTTCCCAGATTATAAATCATGAAACCACGCTTATTTCCTTGACACTCAATCGTTCATATTTGAATTTATAATGCAAAATCCAAACTAAATATATGACAAGTAGACTGGGTCTATTAGCAAGCCAAAAATACGAGCCAACTATGTGCCCACCCTCAATTGTTCTTTAAAATGATTTCACTACTCTGATTGTGTGCCAGTTCTTTAATCATGAGAATGACAGGATACTACAGTACTTAGCAGGTTTTAATTAAATTCACAATACACATAAAAACGGAAATTTAAAATCCGTCTTTTTTAAACTGACATATATGAACTACTTTTAAACGCGGGTGGGTATTTGAATGATAAATTAACCAATAATAGCGTATTAAATGGCAATCAGTTCATTTCATAATCCAACTGTATGTTAAAAAATAATCTACATTATTTTATTCTCACTGAAAGTCGAAACACTGGCTAGATATAGTAGTATCAGCATTTATTAATGATTAGAATTAAAGATTTCTTGACGCACACATGCTCAAGTGATCTATCTATCTATCTATCTATGTATCTATCTATCTATCTATCTATCTATCTATCTATCTATCTATCTATCTATCTATCTATCTATCCTAATAGTTTGTGAATGCACGCTAAGAGTATAGTACTGCAATACTGTATACATTATTTTTATCATTTCAAGGTCATTAAGGTCAGTATATTATATTTCCGGTCATTAGTTTTCCACCACGTATGTGCAGTCACTTTCATCAACTGTCTGCATCAGAGTGAATATATGTTCTGGTTGTTATCATATTTAATTGCAATACAACGAAACGAAAATTTTGTAAATATAAATTATCTGTCTAACATTCTAGAGTAATAGAAGGTAAATCTTAGCCTTGTGACTGCCCTACGTTATACAGCGCTCTAAAATCACACGAACATAGATCATAACTAACAACCACTTTTCTGTTAATGATTCTCTCATAAATAAGATTTCCATTCTTTTCCTCTAGATAGAACTGAATCCAGCTGTGGAATCCGGAAACGGTGGACCTTCCATTCAGTTCTCCAACCATTATATGTTCAAAGCCACTGCTATCGGTAGCTCCACGACTTTTTCGAGGGTAGAGGTTAAACCAGAGCTCCATCAAGATATCCCGGAACACGGAATTACTGTTCGTGATATGCCCTGTAGTGCACATTCAAAAAGACGTTTATTTAGATGTCAATCACATACGTCGATGCACTAATTCATTCAATCAAACTCTTAATGAGTCGTTCTGAACAGGTTACGTATCGTTTAACTTATTAAAAGAAAGTGAAGTATTATTAAATTTTTGTACGTTGTCATAACCCCTAATTAAACTAAATTACAGGTTTACACTACCATTATCTTTATAGCTTTATTATGGAGACACTATCTGAAAGAAAAACCACAGAATGAATCATGCAATCTCGTCATTCCTTAACACATTTTTCGAGAAGTTGAGACGTTTATTAACTTTTGAGCAAACATAGCATTCGCTAACCTTCCATAGCAGACATTAACGTAAGCAACACGAAATCGTGCATTAAAATACAAATAGATGACGGCAAAATGAGTTAAAGTCACTGCTAATATCATTAAAGAGTACAAAAACAGGATACGAAATATAAAATTTGAATTAAGCAAAAAACACTAAAAGCAGCTAACAAGTTAAGACGTACTATCAGGAAATTTAAATCGTTATAAAACAACATTGTTATATATATTTATGGCGTGTTGTTCGTTATGTTTTTTTTTTTTTGGGGGGGGGGGGTTGTGTGGGTTGTTTGTCTTGGAAGTTTGACGATGAAATTAAAAATGTCCTAGTATCACAAATAATTTTGGCAGCATGTTTACTTTCTAACTGTAACGCTTGAGAATAAAGTGGACCGTGGATCTTTAAGACCGTGTGCCGCATAGATCAAACATATGAAGTTCGTGTGCAATATAAATATATCATATACTATATTATTAATTAGTGTATAATTATAGAGTTAAGTAGTTTAATGACTTTTGAAATGAAGGTAGGCCATAATAAAATGTATTGACGGCCTGAAGTTGGGTCGCTCTAAATTTAATTAATATATTATTGCTCCAAACCAAATACGATTCTGCCATGTTTCAAAATAGCTATACAAAAAACTCCTACCTTGCACCTTGAACTACGGTAGCATGCACTTTAATAATTAATATCTTGTTTGATGAGTTATATTCTCTTACATGTTTAGTTCTGAGTAGGAAACATACTGAGTAGGAGCCGCTCTCGTCTAAAGCTTCGTCATACAATGGACTGTGAAAATCACATGTGTACTACTGTTATTATTTAGTCATGGCTTCGTAGTTTCCTCTTCTATATAAACATTTACATTTTTTGTAACCGCAGGGAGATAAACTAGACAAACGTTCTAGAGCTAACGTTGAAAACCTTATTCCATCTTAAATCAACAACAAAAAATGTTGGTCATTCTAATAAACATAAACACCCATTATCTACTCGAGCCCATTAGAAAGGAAAAATTCAATCTGCCCTATTATCAGCTCGATTATCTAAGAATAATATCTTTTATTGACGTTTCATGTATTTATTCCGATTCATCATATTCATGACACTAACATGAGTTATTTCCCTTTAACAAAGTTCCCAAAAACATTTCCTTCAATTTGTCTTGTATTAGCACCAGCAAATACATAAAAAGAATGTGAGCAGCAGCGAGGGCGAATCCGACAACTTTATAGAAGCGTCTATTTAGCAAACCAAGGCTTCCTCCAAAAGAAACTTTTTTTTTCGATTTTGGAGGAAGCCTTGGTTTGCCAAATAGACGCTTCTATAAAGTTGTCCTATTCGCCTTCTGCTATGGAGATAAAAATCTTTTTTCGATTTTGGAGGAAGCCTTTGTTTGCCAAATAGACGTTTCTATAAAGTTGTCGGATTCGCCCCTTCTGCTGCTATGTGTTACTATTATCCACCAGAAAGGTAAAAGTTTTTTTTTCATAACTGGTGTAGCTAGGATGGTGTTCATAAAATCGTCGACCTCTGCCAGCTCCGATGTAGTCGACTGTTCTAATTGTCCGACCACTATGTTGTAGTTATCAAGCAAGCGCATTAATCCCTGGAAGGTAGGCTTGCTCAACGCCGTTTGGTTAACATACGTAAATAATCTGTAATAGGTAAATAAACTTAGCACTTCAACCCTCTATTGCATCGGTAAGCACTCCACCACTTTGCTGTATTGTTAAGCACTTCATCCCCCTACTTCATCGTTAAGCACTTATTTCCCCTACTATTTCATTAGAATGTCAGTAACTCTTTCATCCATCATATCATCAATTCGATCTCAGAACATCGTCCCTCTACCATGTCATCGATTCGCATTTAGCAAATCTTCAATCAAATATATCATCAATGTCGATACCATCGTCTATTGCCTCTACCATAATATAAATTCGATGTCACTATACCTCTTCTCTACTTTATTATCTTTTTGATCACAGCAAATCTTCCCTCTGCCAAATCATGAATTCGATCTCAGAACCTATTTACGCTACCATAGCATCAAGTCGATTTCATTACCTCTTCTTTCAACCATAACATCAGGTTGATCTCCTCACATCGTCTCATACATAGTATGCAACGTTACATGTCGAGTTCACATCTGGACGATTCAAAGTCTTCTCAATAAACAAATGTTGTCAGACATGCTTACGCTTAGATCTAAATAAATAAACTAGGTCTTTTCATATAATTCATTTCCTTTTTAGCTAGTTGGAACAAACATAAATTGGTCTTTTAACTAACTGACTGCTCTCTTTTGTTGTATTTGAATTAGTAGTATGGCTCTATTTTTTAAATTAGTTTGTTTCTTTAGGGGACATATACATACGAAATACTGGAACGTTTTAACAATTTGCACGAATAAAAAAAACCCTCCTAACGTCTAAGGAGTTTTCTAACGTGTTACGTGTATCTGATTATATATATATACATATATATATATATATATCACCTGAGATATTTTTTCTTCAGAAAATCGGTTCATCTGAATTACTCTTTACTATTATTCAAGTACTGTTGACCTACATACTTACCTTTATGTACGGTCATTTGCAAACACGTAAACATGGTTTAATTTTATTTTTTAACTGATTGGTTGTTGTCAAGATCAAGATTAAATTAAGAAGTAAACAATATTTTATTAGTAAAATAACTGATTGGTTCTTGTCAGGTTCGTGTTAGAGGTACGTGATATAAACGATCACGTGACTCCTCTCATTTTACATTTCGTAATTTGGGCAGTGTTTTCGAGAATGCGCATTCGAACACAATATAATCTTTGTTTTACAGAAATTAGTTTTGAGCTTTTCCATCTGAGGTAACGTCATTTGCTATTGTTGTAGCCAGGTTCTGAATCCATGTTAACCTTTTCCGTTCATTTGGATTTTCAAAGGATTCGTTCATATTTCTGGAAATATTTCATATGATTATATCACATTTTTGAACAAAGACGGTTTATCAAACTTGTATTCGGATTTAGAACTACGCGGTGTTAAATCTGATTGATTACACAAGGAACTATAGATAAACACAAAACCGACTCCAACATACGTCATCCTCTTCCATCTTGGTTTTACCAACAGGTCTCGAACTTGAATCATTCAGAACATTTCATTACGAGGACTTTTGTAATTTTAATTCGTTAATTATTCTTGGACTATTTTGGATTTGATTCTTAAAACTAAGTTTCTTTTCTTTCTTTCTAATGTATTTCCGTTTAAAATCAATTATTTGTTAAATTTTATTAAGCTTGTTGTTTTCACTTTTTCTGTGTTACTGTTTATTAGGGCCTAAACACGTAACAACCACAATAACTGTATTACATCGTACATATGCAATGCTAAGAACAGAGTTATTGAGAAAATGAGTCTGACCACAATGACTTTGATGAGTGGGCACTAAAACATCCAAGTCTTAAATCTTTCGGTCGAAAACTGCTACTTACATATAGACCACATCCTGGTACCTCTTTAACTTATTGCCAAAACGATAGAGATATATTATCAATCCACTGGATGAATATTGTCAATGTACTGTAATGGACCCTAGGTTATTAGTTGAAGTCGAGGCACACACACACACACACACACACACACACACACACACACACACACACACACACACATGCATTGAGAATAACATAAGCAAACTATCTACTTAACTGATATGTTTAATTACAACAACCAAGATAATTAGAGTGTAGCAATCATCTCTCCACTGTACTCCGTGAAGATTTGACAATGACCGCTAGGTGTCATGTTCTGGTAACCTTTGAATTAGCCAATGGAAAAGCAGCTCACAGAAATCTGAGAGAATAAAATGGTTCGGTCACGTTGATACTGTGCAGTCATACTCCTTAGGCTCCAAAACGCAAAGATATAAGACTTCATCTAATTGGCTGATAATCTTAGCTAGCATGTTAATAAACATATATCACCAGAAAATGGCCCCTAAGAGGTCGCTGTCAGATCTCTCAAATAGGCACGAGGATCTGACTTTAATCAAATTATAGAGTCAAATGTCCATTAAGTTAGGAATTTTCTCTGTTGTGGACAAATATAATCATGTGATATGTGATACTGATTTAATCTCAGTCCAGTCTGTAATATGTTTGAGTACCGACTATAGCATGTTGTAATCTTAGTTGTGTGGAAAATATTCACCTGATCAATGTAAAACTAATGAGGTTATCTGATTCATGTTTATAACGTATTCACCTGCGGCCTGTTGTACTGATTGTGTAATCTGATTCACGCAGACGATTGGTATCACTGTTCCACAGATCTTGCATCACTGCACTCAGGACATCGACGGTTGTCTTACCTTTATTGAAGTGAAATATTGAAATTATTCAAAGCAGAATGGTAGATTGCTGCTTATTTTGTAGACGACTTTTATACGGGACAGATTTATTGTACTGTGCATACCAATATATCGAACACAACACTAAGAAATAAATTACACTACTCTAATCAATACATCTTACACTCCTCACAAGAATAACTTACATTATTATAAATAATATAAGTTGCACTACTTTAATCAATATATTGTACAATACTCTAACCAATATAACTTACACTACTCCAAGAAAAAACTGACACTACTCTAACCAATATAACTTACACTACTCAAAGAAATAACTGACACTACTCAAACCAATATAACTTACACTACTCTAAGAAATAACTGACACTACTCTAACAAATATATACTACTCTAAGAAATAACTGACACTACTCTAACCAATATAACTAACACTACTCTAAGAAATACCTGACACTACTCTAACCAATATAACTTACACTACTCTAAGAAATAACTGACACTATTCTAAGAAATATAACATACACTACTCTAAGAAATAACTGATACTACTCTAACCAATATAATTTACACTACTCTTAGAAATAACTTACACTAATCTAACTAATATAACGTACTCTACTCTAAGAAATAACTGAAACTACTCTAACTAATATAACTTACAATACTCTAAGAAATAACTGACACTACTCTAACTAATATAACTTATACTACTCTAAGAAATAACTGACACTACTCTAACCAATATAACTAACACTACTCTAAGAAATAACTGACACTACTCTAACCAATATAACTTACACTACTCTAAAAAATAACTGACACTACTCTAACTAATATAACGTATACTACTCTAAGAAATAACTGACACTACTCTAACCAATATAACTTACACCACTCTAAGAAATAACTGACACTACTCTAACCAATATAACTAACACTACTCTAAGAAATAACTGACACTACCCTAACTAATATAACTTACACTACTCTAAGAAATAACTGACACTACTCTAACCAATATAACTTACACTACTCTAAGAAGTAACTGACACTACTTAACTAATATAACTTATACTACTCTAAGAAATAACTAACACTACTCTAACCAATATAACTTACACTACTCTAAGAAATAACTGACACTACTCTAACTAATATAACTTACACTACTCTAAGAAATAACTGACACTACTCTAACCAATATAAATTACACTACTCTAAGAAAAAACTGACAATCCTCTAACCAATATAACTTACATTACTCTAAGAAATAACTGACACTACTCTAACTAATATAACTTACACTACTCTAAGAAATAACTGACACTACTCTAACTAATATAACTTATACTACTTTAAGAAATAACTGACACTACTCTAACCAATATAACTAACACTACTCTAAGAAATAACTGACACTACTCTAACCAATATAGCTTACAATACTCTAGAAATAACTGACACTACTCTAACCAATATAACTTACACTACTCTAAGAAATAACTGACACTCCTCTAACCAATATAACTTACACTACTCTAAGAAATAACTGACACAACTCTAACCAATATAACTTACACTACTCTAAGAAAAAACTGACACTACTCTAACCAATATAACTTACATTACTCTAAGAAATAACTGACACTACTCTAACTAATATTTTACACTACTCTAAGAAATAACTGACACTACTCTAACTAATATAACTTATACTACTTTAAGAAATAACTGACACTACTCTAACCAATATAACTAACACTACTCTAAGAAATAACTGACACTATTCAAACCAATATAGCTTACACTACTCTAAGAAATAACTGACACTACTCTAACCAATATAACTTACACTACTCTAACAAATAACTGACACTCCTCTAACCAATATAACTTACACTACTCTAAGAAAAAACTGACACTACTCTAACCAATATAACTTAAACTACTCTAAGAAATAACTGACACTACTCTAAAAAATAGATCTTACACTACTCTAAGAAATAACTGACACTACTCTAACTAATATAACATACAGTACTCTAAGAAATAACTGACCCTACTCAAACCAATATAACTTACACTACTCTAAGAAATAACTGACACTACTCTAACCAATATAGCTTACACTACTCTAAGAAATAACTGACACTACTCTAACTAATATAAAGTATACTACTCTAAGAAATAACTGACACTACTCTAACCAATATAACTAACACTACTCTAAGAAATAACTGACACTACTCTAACCAATATAACTTACACTACTCTAGGAAATAACTGACACTACTCTAACTAATATAGCTTACACTACTCTAAGAAATAACTGACACTACTCTAACCAATATAACTTACACTACTCTAAGAAATAACTGACATTACTCTAACTAATATAACTTATACTACTCCAACTATATATAATACTGTAGCAGAATTGAAACTGACTGATTTTGCATTAAATAAATAAACTCAAACACAACATGATCATATATTAACTTAATTAGTAAATAAAAACCTGAAGTATAAGTACAATGATTCTCACACGCTCTCAACATACAATTGATCCAATCACTCTATTCTAACATTCACACATTGAAAATAAACAAAAAGTATTATATCTATCTATATACAGATTCAAGAAACCACGTTTCAAATAATAGTATGCACTAATATATTCACATAATTTCACGTATTGACTAGGATTGAAATTCAAACAATCTCAAGTTTTTAAATACGTTTCAAACGTTCTGCACTATACGTAAGATTCACAAATCTCCTGAAATTCAACTAAGATTTAAAATACTCTCATGTAAATACAAATATACCAATGGAAACAACAATTGGAACAAACATATGCTTATTGACCATTGTACGGTCGCACGATTCATACACCGATAAACCTCAGTTTCACCAAGTCCCTTGGGATGGCCTAAACTTGTATCGGCCGCTCGCACCGTTCATGGATCCACCACATGCACAGTCATACGTATACACACGTACAGACAACATACAGCACACTTCTATTAGCTACGTCTACAGTAGTGGCTCCACCACATGTACAAAACATTCGTACATACATATAGACAGCTCTACGCTTCAGTTAATGTAGTCAGCTTAAACTCGTCGGATACACTCGTTACACTAGTTGGCGCCTTAATTCGTTAGACCCGTTAGCTACAATAATACCAACCTGGTACTAATAATGAGTTCTGGCAAATGCTAATACATTCAACTCTTAATAGCAGCTTATCATTCACTGTACACTACGTTTAAAATCTGCGTTGTAATAAATGAATCATGACACGATATGACAATACAAACTCAATGAACTTCGCATATCAAATGACATAAATTTAACACTCACCGTTATAGCTATAGAATACAAGGTAAAACGTGCTGTTCTCGACCAGATCCAAAGTGACCAGTGCGTCGGTTATACATTATTCTTGCTAAAATTCATTGGACAGGGAGTAATAATTAGGGTCAAATAACCGTGCTTATCGTGATTATAATGTCTCGCCGCACGTAATTTACGGAGAGACATATGTTGGTTCCGTCGATTGTCTGGAACAACACTAGTTCACCCACGATATGCACAACACAAATAGTTAAATATTTATCTGGAAAAACAACATTATTTTTTTAAAAATCTGTGACAGTTACATTACTCTAACAAATAACTTACACTAATATAACTTATACTACTCGAACCAATGTATTTTCCGCAACTCTAAGAAATAACTTACACTACTCTAAGCAATATAACATACACTACTCTAACCAATTTAACTACACTACTCTAACCAATTTAACTTACACTACTTTAACCAATAAAACTTACACCGCTCTAACCAGTATATCGTACAATACACTAACCAATATAACTTACACAACTCTAAAGAATAACGTACACAACTCTAAGGAATAAGTTACACTTCTCTAACCGATATAAAGTACACTACACTAAGGAATAACTTACACTTCTCTAACCAATATATATATTACACTACACTAAAGAATAACTTACACTACTCTAACCAATATAATTTACACTACTCTAACCAATATAACTTACACTACTCTAAGGAATAACTTACACTACTGTAAACAATATAACTTACAGTAATCTAACCACTACAACTTACACTTCGTTGACTAATATAACCTATACTGTTATAACCAATGTATTTTACACTACTCTACAGAATAAACTGCATGATTCTCACTATTGAACTGAGAAATACACAGAAACGTTATTAAAATAGATTTGATGTTACATTGTGTTTATCTGACACATGAGTTACAGGCCTTACTGTTCAAGAACATTACATTTTTCAGTGTATAAATAAATCATTTAATTAAATCGACGTATTTTGTACAAGAAACGAGGATTCATTAAATCTCAGCCGTTCCTTTTTACATCATGCTTGATTCATTGCGTCTTCGGTACGTGAGCTAATAAGTGGCTTCAGAAGACAAGATATTCAAGGTAACAATAACGTTGATCTCTGTTATTTATCCCGAATGATTTTTCTATTTGTTATACCTTGGCACAGTGACTGGTAGTCACTGCAACAGTCTCAGCATGTTACACATGATGCATTGCGACATATAAGACAAACTAAACGCGAGTGATATAACTGTTCATGAATAAATAAGCTTTTCTAATAATTCACTTGTGTATTATCCAGACAGAAACGAATGTTACTTACGAGACATTCCCTCCATAAACAGACTGCATAACATGAATACCAGAGAGATCCGTGCATTTACATCCATTCTTCGCCTGTCGGTAGAAGTACAGTGGATCAATTAATAGAGCAATTCTCATCTTATTTAAAACTCCTGTTTATTGCGTTAATATAAATGTATTTCCTTGTACTCCTATGTACTTGCCATTTCCCTGTGGATGTAACTCACAAGTGGCAACTGGTTTTCGCACATACGTACATACATGCATGCATACATGCATGCATGCACACACACACGCACATGCACACGCACGTACACATACACACACATACATACATACATACATACATACATACATACATACATACATACATACATACATACATACATACATACATACATACATACATACATACACATTTATATATAAATGTGTGTATGTGTGTGTGTATATGTATATATGTATGTATGCATAAGAACATGTAATGTAGGAAGAACTACATTGATAATTACACTTTTGATTTTTTTTTAAATTTGTTTTTTAAATACTCTTTTCTGTTGTATTTCATGATTTTGTATTATCCTGAATTTGATTAATCTGATGTAATCTCTTTTGAAGAGGAAACAAAGTCAGTCAGTCAGTCAGTCAGTCATACATACATACATATATGCATAGTATTATGATTGTACATTGCGTTTGTTTATGTAGCTTGCATAATAACTAACATCATTATTGTAGTGACTTCTCTAACTACTACTAATGACACTACCAATATCAATACTACTTTTGTGAAGGACCTGACTATACATTTTTCTCAATCGATGGTAAATCCAAATCGTTGATAGACCAGATACTATTGCAAAAAACCAAATTCGATTTAGTGGTTAAGGGCGAAATAATTGATGACCATTCTTTGAACATTTCAGATCATCATCCTGTAAAAATAGAGTTGGTCATTCCTCTTGCATATAATGGCTGACAAGCATTTTATTCCCTCCATAAATTGGAAGAAAGCATCGGTAGAACAAATAAATAGGTATAAGGAAGCAGCACGCAATGAATTTTTATCGCAACTGCATAAGGCAGAACTGGTGACAAATGTCGATATTGATATTATTATTCAAGACACGGTAAAGATTTTACATGACGCAGCTTCTATGTTTCTGCCCATAAAAAGGTTTTGCCCATACGCTAACCCTTATTGGAAATTACTAAATGTAAAAAAGTTTCATACAGAAATGAGGCTGAAACGTAGGTTATGGATCTCTGATGGTAGGCCAAGAGGATGGGAATTTCAGTCATACGCGAACTATAAGAAAGCGAAAAAATGTTTTGGAAAAGAGTTACTGAGAGCAAAAGAAATGTGACAGAGAACAGTTCAGTGAGCTTGAAAAGGCTGCAGAGCTCGATATTTCCACTTTCTATAAATTTATACGGAATAAAAGACATCAACGTGATTACATATATGAAATTGAATCTAACGGAAAAAATTGTACGTGACCACGACTCTATAAGAGACTTCTGGGCAAATCATTTTTCCAATTTGTCACTACCTGACAATACCTATCTGTACGATGCGAATCATTACCAGATGGTCTTAACAGAGGTTAAAAAACAGAGTATAGAAACCCATTCCCACTTTGATGAAGTTGTTGACAAAGTTCCCACTAGAGAAGAAATCAGTAGTGCAATTAGTTCTCTCAATAAAAATAAGGCATGTGGTCACGACGGTATTGTTGCCGAGCATTTACTGTTTGCGGACACTCAAAGCAGTGTACAATTACTTGAAACTGTCTTCAAAAAAGTGTACGAGGCCGAGGAGTACCCATGCCATTTTAAACAAGGTTTAGTAATACCAATATTTAAAGGAGGGGCAAAAAGCGAATTAGATATGAATAACTACCGTGATATAACTATAGTTCCAGTGCTTCAGAAAATCCTAGAGCTAATTATATATAATAGACTACTTATATTTTCTAAGCACATTAATTTTCCAAATCCACTGCAACAAGGTTTTAGGAATAATTGTGGCAGTATCACTGTAGCGTTTTGTATCAAAGAATCTATATGCTACTATATGGATAAAGATACTCCTGTCTATGCAACATTTCTTGATAATGCTAAGGCATTCAATACAGTCTGGCACAATGGGTTATTTTACAAGCTGTACAAACTTGGCATTAAAGGGAAGACGTGGCGCATCATGAAAGACTCGTTTAAGGGAGTAACCAGTTCTGTTTTATTTGCGGGCAAATTGTCCAAATATTTCAATATTAAGCAGGGTGTAGGGCAGGGTCGTATTTTGTCCGCTTGGTTCTTTCTCGTTATGATAGACGATTTGATCACTGATTTAAATCACACTTTGCGAGGCCTAAATCTTGTCGATTTCCACCTGCCGTGTGTCTTATTAGCCGATGACACAACTGTAATGGCTAATTCGCATCATTCGATGCAGCATCTGCTCGATACAATCTCTAATTATGCGAAAAGGAGTAGATTGAAATATAACGCAGATAAAAGTTGCAGCATCCTTTTTACAAACAAAAGAAGAATGATATCCCTTCTTTTCTATTCGACAAATCGCCAATTCCAGTAGTCAAAAGTAAGAAATATGCCGGCATACCTCTAAAGTACAACTTTAAACCTAACGATGCGATAAAAGAAGCATGCGATAAAGGTAAACACTTATTAAACTCTTTTTATTTTATTGGTATCAGAGACGGAGGAATGAATCCTCTAACAAGTATGAAAATCTGGAAAAGAATCATTCTACCTTCAGTCCTAAATGGATGTGAATTATGGTCGAATATGACAAACACCAATATAGAAGAACTTGAGCTATGTCAGAGATATGCAGCGCGACGTATGCAAGCTTTCGATAAATATTCGCCCATAGAGGCAACGTGTAGCACCTTAGGACTCTGGACAATGGAAGCATATATAGATAAGATGAAATTGTGCTTTTTCAACCGGCTGTGTAGGGGCGATTTGACTCTTATCTGGAAAAGATTTTCATTTTGCGTTTATGTCAGTACTTGACCAACCCAATAAGACAGACGGGGTTTATAGCAGATATTGACAAAATTTTCAAGAAATATGGTATGGGAAGTGTTCTCTTAGACTATGCTGTAAGAGTTCAAACCGAAGATAAACTTGTTTGGAATCGGAATATTATTGATAATATTCAAAACATCGAAGAATCTACCTGGAATACAGATATTGAACTAAGGAGCGATTTAATTCACTTCAGAAACATTCATTTGGACTTATAACCAAGCAGTATATGGTTTCTTGAGCGTAAATTTCCATCTATATTATGGCCTCTCTCTGAAATAGTGAAACTATATATCATGCCTGTTGGAAAAGTTATGATATGTAAACTCTGTGGAAAAGAGACTGACGACAGAGCGAAACATCTTATCTTAGGTTGTGAAAAGCTCCTTGAAGAACGAAACGTCTTCTTTGAGAGGGTGATTGACACTTTAGAGGTGAGAGACGGGGTTAATTTATTTAATCAAGAAGACGATATGCTATTGGAGACACTTCTTGGAAGCAGAGTAGATTGCTTGTCGTCTATCGACGACGATGTATGGGATAAACTCATGTTGGTAACGGCAAAAAGCATAACCTCATTTTACAATAAAATGCATGTCGTACTCTCAACCAACATGTCATATCATAACAGCAATAATAAGTAGTTAAGCTAAATAAATAAATTAAATAACTTAAAAAACAAGCAAAATCAAAAGGCCATCCTGTTGTCAAATTCCGCAATATTGTTGTATGACAGATCATGGAGATATAATGCTCTCTGGCTCATATAACATTAGAGTGTCACCTTTTGCTATCTTTTTCCATTTGAGAATGGTTTCATGTTGTTCCACATATATATGTGTTTGTGTGTGTTTATGTGTATATATGTGTTTGTGTATATATATATATATATATATATATATATATATATATATATATATATATATATATATATATATATATGTGTGTATGTGTGTACATTTATATATAAATGTGTGTATGTGTGTGTGTGTATATGTATATATGTATGTATTTATAAGAACATGTCATGTAGAAAGAACCACATTGATAATTACACTTTTAATTTTTTATTTTTTTTTAAATACTCTTTTCTGTTGTATTTCATGATTTTGTATTATCCTGAATTTGATTAATCAGATGTAATCTCTTTTGAAGAGGAAATAAAGTCAGTCAGTCAGTCAGTCATACATACATACATATATGCATAGTATTATGATTGTACATTGCGTTTGTTTATGTAGCTTGCATAATAACTAACATCATTATTGTAGTGACTTCTCTAACTACTACTAATGACACTACCAATATCAATACTACTACTATCATCGCCAGTTCTAAAAATCCGGAAGGGATAATGTTATATTGAGTCCGGTGAAAATTAAATGAGGAAAATGCCTCTACATTTGCCTAATAGCATACTTATTCCCAGTTTTCGGACTGTAGATAATCACGACATGGTCCTTACTTTATGATGGCCTAAAAGCCGGATGGAGTATCATACACGTGGATCAATAGATACTCTATCTTGGATTGGTAGATCTTTATATGCTGAGAAGTAACACGCTGGTTGTACTTGTAAGCACTTCATTAGTCAGTGTAATTTAGCCTTGTCAGAGGTCTCGGATGGCTCATTAGTCAATATAACCAAGTTAAAAAAAGGCAGTGGATTTTTTGGCGATCGCCTGGTCTGAGGACAGTTCAAATGTTTCCTCCCCAGTTCCTCTGCTGTTTCTTCCACAGTTCCTCTGCTCATTAGGTTATACTACTTAGTATACAAGTTTGTTCTTGTGTTGTCGCTTTATCATTTTATCATCAAGTCATTATTAACTTTTGTAAAGTCGAATTGGAAGTAAATATTCTTTAAATTTAATCTATCCCTAACGAAAAAGTTCGTGAAATAATTGCAAAATGCAAGTTATGCCGTACGAAATGAATCACATTGTCCTTTTACAGGATGCATTATAAATGTTTGTGTATATGTGTATGTGTATATTTGAGTGCTTGCGTGTGTGCAATGTTCTCTTTTCTGATAACCTAACAACCATCTTGTATAATGCTCTTATCATTAACTCCCATTTGTGACCTAAGGTGGCCTATTTGTCTAAAGAATTTTCGTTTAAGAATCACCGCCATCGAACCTTGGCAGATAATCTTTAAATATTCAAATAAAACAAAACATTACTTGTGATATTATAAAATCCATAACTCATAGAAGATGTTAATAGAATCATAATAAATAAACGAATGTAGAGAAAATATGTGTGAAACAGTTCTGCATATAACATGAGATAATATATAGACAATGTATAATACTTGTTGTACGTCTACAGATTTTGCTGCATTAACCACAAGCACAAAATCTTCAATGCAGGTCGTATAATTATGCATAAACAGTAATATGGTATGTTGGTCAAGAAATCCTTGACAATGTTAGTTTTAGACATTTAACCAAGCCTACATAATTCACCCCTGAAACAAAATCCCTCCAACCAATGGTCAGATTTAACTTTTTTACCTTAATTCAGATGAAACTTATGATACCTGAACAACATTGGCACTTCTCTGATCGTAGACATATTTGGTTCCGCATGTAACAACTTTCGGAACTCAATGGACATAAACAATGTGCAAATGCTTATAGTCAGATGGCAATATCTGCACCATGTTTTAATTATGCAAGTGCCCCAGTGTTGATGTTTAGAGAACTATTTGAGTACCACAAAAAAATGAAACGGTCCCCATGTGGACCAGTGGATTCCACATATGATGTTGCGAACAAAATTCAGTACATTGAAATTATGGCTCGTAGTTTCACAAAAAAAAGAAACTTTATTACTGGACGTATCTGTGTAATAAAATTGTTATTAGCTCGTTTCATTATCTGCAGGCTGCTGCTTTTCTTTCCAGTGTCTTTGTTGTAATCATACGGAAAATAAATAGTGTATGGTTTGGTGGACACATGAGCAATATGTGTGACAAAATATTACGGGTTGTTTGCAAGATTTAAAGGTATGTTTTTTTCTGACATTTGATTAAATGTTATTTTATCTTCAACATGTTCAAAACGATTTTGTTGCTCATAACTTTGCTACAATTACATAATGCTGCTTGAAAACAGTTGTTGATGATGTAACAAAATAGCCTAATTTTATTTTTCACACAAAATTCAAATTATTTTGCTCTTATCAATGGATGCAAAAATTACAATACCTGATTGTGCATACTGGATGGATTTTAAATATTACTGTATTTATATATCTAAATCTAGTTTCTTTATCACTTTAAAGTATGTCAGTTGCAGAGGTGCCCATGATCTAGGCCAAGTAAATTTACTGATCATACTGTTGCTTTTGATTTTCATATCATTCATCATAAATGTACATGTACTGTAAAACACTGTAAAACACCTTCTTACACGATGTATTTAAGAATCTGGGATGATATTAAAAGCTACATTTTGCATTGCATTCTTTTGTGACCCCTATGTTTGCAAATGGTAGCTTTATTTTTAAGGTGTTAGCCATTTTGTGACCAACACATTATACCAGCTTGTGAGAGATGTTTATTGAATTGGTTAATGAAACACGAAGTGATTTTTGTCACTTGTATCACAGACTGCAAGTATGATTGTTATCTACATTTCATTTTTTACATTTATGTTTTAGACCCATTATATTCATGTTTTGTCCCTTGAGAATATATGTATATACAGCCTTATTTTATGAAATCTGTCTATTGATTGATATGTCTAGTGAAGACAAAAATAAGAAATGAAAACAATACAAGTTATGAAATTTCTTGCAATGAATATGAATCTTTTTTGAAATGAAATAATTTAATTTAATTTTGAATGAACAATAAAACAATAAATGGCACATAAAGCGTACATACAGTACACATACCAAATATATAAAAACATGTGGAATAATGTTTTATGCTCTCTTCAGTTTAGTTTATTTTAAAAGCAAGTCACATTTATAAATAAAATGAACCACAATTTTGTTAAGTGATATTTATTCACAGTTACCTTGTAACCTGACTCCCTTCCCCATACTTTCACTTTGTTCCATTGCTTTTACAATATCAATATTTCACGACTCCATTCTTGGAATATGTTTACATTTACATTTCACACTGCAAGATGTGTCATATATGGCACCATTATTAATGATAGCTTTCTTTCATGCACACATCAGCCGAGCCAAAGGTGAGAAGAATGTGAGCGATAAAAGTGATCGCCTTTGGTCACTCTAGGAATTCTAAACTAAATAGGGAAAACAACATTTCGGAGGAGATTTAGTTTAAGCTAATCTGGAAGTCGCATGTATATCAGTGCGTTAGTACCTAGAAGAGTATATTGACGTTAGCGCAGATGCATAGCTATTTTTTTATAATGTTTTGTTCGACATAGTTTAGTTAAGCTGATTATATTTGTCTTGTTTTTCAATTTGAAACATTTCATATTAATTAGCCATATTTTCATAGTATTAGAGAAGTTTTGCACTACATTTACTGATTATAATTCTTTACGGACATCTGCTACAAATTATGTTTCCTTAAAGTAATCGTACTTTGTGTTGTATTTTCACGAATACTGTACTAATTAACGAGAATGAGAATCACCGGGACTGTCTACTTCAACTTTATACCTCCACCAGTTTAAATAACGAGTTAATGAGTAACAAAGTCAAGGAAAGCACAGCCGCCCATAGATAAAGTCAGCAGGGAAACAATGCTTTTAGTTTGGTGTCTTGGTTCTAGTGAACTGTGGTGATATTATATTGATTATAGACAAACGTATTTTAAAGCGTATCGCACATTTAAATAATATTTGTAACACTGATGCAATCTATTGGAAACAAGCTTTCCATGTAAGTCTGTATTAAACACATTTTCTAGCCAAACACGTAGCTCATCAAGCACCTTTGAGCAATTTATTTCAACTGCATTACCTATTTCGTCTATCATTTCGATAATTGTGCAAAATTGACTGACATGAGAGACCCACAAACACCCACTCCAAACAACTAACCAAATGTAAGCAAAGGTCATGCTCCGCACAGACATAGTAACGGTGCTGGTGCTTCTGGAAAGATCTCTTAAGCTGCTCCAACGCATACTGTCTATTGGTCTCTGGTTTTCTACATACTTATGTGATTACACAATGTAATGAAACACAGGTTCACTAGTTCCCTTATGATATCTAAATTGAGATTTCAATGTCCAGCCTAGCTCAAAACTCGCAGTGGTAGCAATGTTTATTGTACTCATGGCACACGAATCAAATATTTAAGTTAGCTTCAGCGATTAGTCTGAAAACTGCCACCAATAAAACCAACAAAAAAAAACCAATGTATTCCTTCTTTTTCTTTTTATAAAGAAATGTCTTTAACTTGAATTGACGAATAAAATAATCTCCCTCTTCTCTTAAAAAGAAAAAGAATTGCATATTGTGGATTTCCTGAATATGTTTAAGAAATTAGTTTTTGATTTCCTACCAACAAATGATCATTGGAATCCTTGACGCGAGCTTATGTTACTATGAACAGAGCAGTCAATAGAACTCTAACAGGCATAAACAAATGCCAATGAAAACCATTATTTTCCTGGCCGAAAAAAATATGTACATCTAATGAATGGACATGCAATGGTGTGAATGCAGTTCAGTGCAGACATTATTTTGATTATCTAATATATTACCATTAAGTTCTACATAATTTAAATTTAATATCGGATACTAATCATCGATATCAAAAGTAACTTTATTAGTATGTATTGATAGCATTTAGTTTTGTTCAAAGATGAAACATAAATGTATTAAAACGTTTTTTTTATTAAATAATTGGTTTTGTTATCGGAATTTTAAATAAAATATTAGTCCATGATTTGAACATTTCATTCCTACGTTTTTCATCTAGGTGGTACTTACCTAATTTCACCACTTGAGGTTATCACTTCTGCAATGCTAATTATGAGCGATATACCTCGCTTAACTTGATTTACATCCATTATATATCCTGACCTTTTTTAGAGAACAATACATAACTTGTTTGGATAGGTTAGATTAAAATGTTATCAAAACCTTTCAACCAGCCGTATATGGAGCTAATGATCTTTCTAGGAAAGGCATAAAACAAGCGACATATAAAGGATTATGTGTTAATGGTATATTCCTTTCAACAAAGTTATTTAATGTTGATTTTAGGGTCAGGAGTGGACAGCTTACATTTTAGACATGTAAGGACTAGCCTCGTGAACAAGTGTTAATGGCTTAGTCTAGCCAGCTTGACTTTGTATGAAGGTCATCCATTTGTATGTTACCTTGAAGAGCAACCTGCGCAGCAATGTTACTAGGACAGAATATGAACGTTTGTGATCGCAAATGCAAATTACGCTGCATGCTATATCGAGAAGGTTTCAAATTCCAAGTTTAGTTTGCCTTGTAATGTCAAGGGTTGAACTTAATATGAATACTTGCAATATAATTTATATAATATGCTAGTTACATACAATTTCAATATTATTAGTAGAAACAATGCAACAAATTGTATTTCATGACCATGACATGGATATAATATGTGTTTAGCTATTACCTGACGATTGTACCGTTGAGAAAACAAGTGTTTCGTAGTTAAACAGACAGGTACACATTCATTATTCATTTACAATGAAATAATACATGATTAAGCATTGGAAAGTAATGGATTCAGCACATGTAAAGAAAATATAACAGTGTATATGAGGATGATCTGAAAAATACCTTCACGTTGAGTACGATAATAATCAACTTGTGAAATGCCATGGATAATATTTCCCACAGTCTCATCACTGAATATAAAAGACCAATAAAACTGATTAGAACCATAACAAACTAATGAAAACTATAATCTGCAACTACTCGTTAAACTGTGATAAAACAATATGAGATATTCCTACCAACGGAGCACACAAAGTCCCAATTATGGGAGCTTAACTATTTCATATTATATTAGTGACATTTACGTCTTCACACAACAAATTAAACTGTATGATAATGCCTGTATAATAATGCCTGTATAGTAATGCGCGTAACCGCACTTTATACTAAACCCATAATGATGGAAATAATTTCAACCAAAGACTTCATTTAAAACCAGATTTAGTGTTATGTAGTGTCTAAACGGCTGCTGGTATCACTCGTCTTGCAAAACTACCACTATAACAGTAGTGGCCATAGCGAGGTGCAAAAGATTCACCGGGCCTGCAAGCCTAGGGTATTATTAGACATTAGTTAAAACAAATAATAGTTCAAGCCGATTCTAGTTTCCTTAATGTTTTCAGTGATATAGTAATTAAATTTTGGGGGCCATTGTCTTTATTTTACATCAGGCCAGCACAACTCTAATCCCTCCGTCATTTTTAGAATACCATCTTTAAGAACCAGGTTTGAAAAGCAACAAGATAAATTTATATAGTGTTATCAGAAATATTGAGAGATGATAGTTTTCGGAAGACTACTGTTTTGGAAGACAGCTAACAATTAAGATCAGGATGTTCACTTTACCAAACTTTTTTTAAGACCAAGTTATTGATGGATCGAATTCAATGTCATAAGTCTATCCCATATATTCATATATATTGAAAAAAACACCATTCTTTAAAAATAAATAATGTTTTCTTCATTAACTGTGATGGTTCCAAATGCCATTTTCACTGTAATTTCATTGTATTTAGACATCACATTATTCAATGCCTCTCATAATGCAAATATCAGTGTTTGAGCTCTGCCGATTTATTTGATTAACCAATCGACAATATCATTGTACATGCAACTCAGTATATATTCTAATTCATTATCATGTAACCAAACAAACAATTGTAGCTGTTTAATATTGAATCTGATGTCCCTCAGACAAAACCTAATTATCTCCATGCTACAATAGGTTTAGACTGCTGGTACGTTGGTATTAACTCCATTAATGAGTGTGAACACCTGAAACACGTTATTTTCTCGACCAGGGGAAGCGTTTTGCTATGTCCTTTGGTTTTTTTGTAACTGTTGACTACTCTTACTGTTTTGAGCGAATCCAGCATGCTATATAGTTACCGATTATGTTTTCAGTCTCTAATCTTATACATTGAAAAAGTATTTACAATTTACTTAGTATCATAGGAGACATGAAAAGGATGATAGGTGTGTCTGACGGCATCAATGAAATAGCAGGATTTTTTAAGCGTGCAAGTTACTGTCTTTTGCAAAAGAATGTTTTGTGCATAAACGTGCCTGATTTAAAAGTTAAACAAGGTAAATTAACAAGTAAAGTAAACAAGATCAAGAACTTTTAATAGCTATATATATATATATATATATATATATATATATATATATATATATATATATATATATATATATATATATATATGAATGATTCATTATTATTACAAAATACTACAAGGGCACAAAAAAAAATTGTCACTCTTACCTCTATTTCTTCATTTCGTTTGAATATGGATAGGCATGGTTTCATTATTAAGTGTCTTCGAGCCCTGCCAAATGCAAAGACTTTTATTCAACCACCACCTAAATGCACTGAACCACCAACCAAAAGGCAGCAAATTCGACTTGGAAGTACCAGATAAGACACAGATTAAGACCATCACCTATATGTTGCTGCCGTTACCGAGATCGCCAATATAAAAAATGATGTTAAACTGCTCCGATCAAGTACTAATGCTGCTGAAAATGTCTTCATATCAAAAGGTTTTCTAGAAAAGGTGGACATATTGTTCCTAAAAGAGTTTCTGAGCATGCAGTAGACAAGATGAAATACAGCAAATAGTTGAGAGATATTAATAAGGTTTTCTGGTGCTGCTATATATACGAAATGGTACATTAACGATAAAAACAAAATGTTAAGTGCAAAACTATGTACAATTAGTCCGATAACTGCAGACTACCACATTACACCAAATACATTATCGAGCTGGACGAAAATGGATTATTCGAAAATATATTCAGAGGAAAAAGAAACGATCTGTCTCAGATGCAAGTCGACCCTTGACGTATTGTTTTATTACAGCATACATCGGCCAGCGTGCTAAACTTATTATCGTACTCAAGGTGACATTGTTTTTTTTCTTCTCAAGATCACCCGCATATATAATGTTGTATTGTCTTTACATGTGCTGCATCCACTATAGTCCAATGTTTTATCGTGTATTATTTCCTTGTAAATGCATCATGTATGTGTAACTGTCTGTTGAACAATGAAACACGTGTGTATGACAACGTTAAAATCGTCAGGTAATAGCTTAACAAAACGTCTATCCATACCATGGTCATGAAATACAATTCGTTGCATGTTACATCTTGTATATTTGTGTCTACTAATATTATTAAATTTGTATGTAAACTAGCTTATTATATGAATTAAATTGCAAGTGTTCTTATTAAGTTCAACCCTTGACATTTCTGAGCAAACTATACTTGGAAAGCGAAACCTGGTCAACATAGCATGAAGCGCAATTTGCATGTGTGATCACAAACGTTCATATACTGTCCCAGTATCATTGCTGCACAGGTTATTCTTCAAGGTAACATAAATATGGATAACTTTTATACAAGGTCAAACTGGCTAGACTACGCCAACAAAAATATTCACGCGGCCAGTCTTTGCATGTGTCAAATATAAGTTGCCCACAACTGACCCTAAAACCAACTCGAAATAACATTGTTGAAAGAAATATGTCATTTACACCTCACTTTCCAATAAATCCCTAATATGTTGTTTGTGTTATTCATTTGCTAGAATGATCATTGACTCCAAATCCGGGTGAGTGAAAGATTGTAGTACCACCTTAATTTAACCTATTTAAACATGTTATGTATGTTTCAACCAGTCCCAACAGGTGAGAATCGGATATTTGCGGTGTTTACAAGGATCTAAATAAGGTCAGGTAACATAGTATATATTGGATGTAAATCAAGCTATTCCAGGTACATCACTCATAATTAGCATCGCAGAAGTGATAACTTCACGTGGTGAAATCAGGTAAGTAACACTTAGATTAAAAATGTAGGAATTAAATGTTTGAATCATGGACTAATTTATGATTTTAATATTTCGATGGAACATAATTATTCATTGCAAAACATTTTAATACATCTCTGTTCCATCTATGCACATTTCTAAATGATATCAATAAATGCCAAATAAGTTACTTAAATATAGTCAATTATGATCCGGTTATAATTTCAAATTATGTAACACCTAATGGTAATATATTAGAAAATCAAAATACTGTCTTCACTGAACTGCATTCACACCGTATGTATATCCTTTCACTAGATGTACATAATTTATTTCAGCCACCAAAAATATGGGTTTCCATTCGCATTTGTTTATGTCTCGTCCTGTTAGAGATGTAAACAGCTCTGCTTGTAGGGACGTAAGCTAAAGTCAAGGACTCCTATGATAATTAATTAGTATTAAACCAAAAAACAAGTTCTTAAAAGTACTTAGAAATACATCAAAGTAATTTATGTATTTGAATCACTTGAAAAATATGCAATTTGTTCAATATATGAAATTATAATTCTTTGAATAAAAGAGAGATATTATTTGTTCCCATCGATTCAAGCTGAAGACATAACTTTATAATAATCTGAAGAAGGAATACATTGGGGTTTTTTGTTCGTTTTATTGGTGGGATGTATCAGACGAATCGCTAAAGCTAACTTAATTATTAAATTCGTGTGCTGTGCGTACTATAAAAAGTGCTATCACACTGCCATTTGTGAGCTAGGCAGAACACTAAAATCGCAATTGAGATATCATAAGAGAAACAGTGAAGCAAGATTTCTTTAAATCATCATGTCCCACAAAAACCAGAGACCAATGGACCGTACGCGTTGGCACAGTTGAATAGAACTTTCCAGCAATCTCCAGGCCTGTCATTATGTTTGCGCGGGGCATGACCTTTGCTTATTTTTGTTTAGTTGTTTGGAGTGCGGGTTAGTGGGTTCCGCACATCAGTCTGTTTGCACAATCGTCGAAATGATAGAAGAAACAGGTAATGCAGTTGAAATATATTGCTAAAAGGTTTTAGTGCTTGGTGCATTGCGTATTTTTCTAGAAAATCTGCTTAATACAGAATTACATTAAAAGCTTGTTTCCAATCGAATGTATCAGTGTTACAAATAGTATTTAAATATTGGACACGCTTAAAAATATTTTTTCTCCATAATACCAGAACAGTTCACTAGAAATTAAACACTAAATTAAGAGCAGTTTTTTTCTCATCTGGCTTTATATGTGGACGGCAGTGCTTTTCCTCGAAATTGTGACTCATTAACTCATTAGTTGACTTGATTGATAAATAAAGTTGAAGTAGACAGTCCCAGTCATTTCCATTCTCGTTAATTTGTAAAGTATTGTTAAATAGACAACACAAATGACGTTTGTTTTAAAGAAACATAATTTTTGTAAAATGTCCCTAAAGTTTTATAATGAGTGAATGTAGTGAAACACATCTGTAATACTATGAAAATGTGGCTAATTAATTCGACATGTTTCCAAGGGAAAGCCAATGCTAAATATAAGCAGCTTAACTAAAATATGTCGAACAAAACATTTTAAATATTGCTATGCATCTTACTTAACGGCAATACACTACCATAGGTACTAACGCACTAATATAAATGGAACTTCCAGGTTAACCTAATCTAAATCTACTTTATTACGTTGTTTTCCCTCTTTAGTTTATAATTCCTAGAGTGGCCAAAGGCGCTTACCTTTATCACACACATTCTTCTCACTCCTTGCTCAGCCGATGTGTGAACGGAAGAAAGATGTCGTTAATACTGGTGCCATATATGACCCATATTGCACTGTGAAATGGCGATCAACTCCTAAACTGAGCAATTTTAGTAGTTTTTCTATAAGAGTCAAGTAATTAATTAAAGGTCAATGCAAAAAAGGCCAAGAATAGAGTCATGCAATATTGATATTGATGCTTTTGTAAAGGAGACGAATCCACTGAAATTAACATCCTCAAAACTGTTAGATAATAATCAAACCAGGCATTGAACGTAGCCATTATTTTGAGTATTTAAATTTGTCATGATCTGCTGTATCAAGAATGCTTTAAAATCTGGAAAGATCTGTTAGGATAATTTGTTCGTCATCTAAATCTGCTACCCATGTATAGACCAAGTTAGTGAGGCCAAAATTAAAACAACGCATTTCTTCTAAGAAACATAATCGTTGCGTAGAGGCAAAGAGATCACAGTTTTGTTTGTAAAGTTTGATAATATTAATATAGATCAATATAGTTTTAAAGAGAATTTATCAACTTGTTTGAAACCTTGGAAAAATGTACAATTTCAGCTTATTGTTTTCAAGCAAAGTTTAATCTGTCAAACATGCACCTGGAGGATTGATCTATATTTTTCTATTATAGGCCTTTTTGTGACTCATTATGTTACACGGATTTCTCTCAATGGGCATAGTGCTGCTTGGTCTGCCCTGTGGCATAGGGATGAAAGAATATACGGCTGACGTCTCGGCTAGTTTCACCGCTGGTAACACCATGTGTCGAAATGATAGTCAATGCGGATATCATAAGGGAAAAACATATAGTTGGTGTTACATAGATTACAATGGGGCCTGGGATTATTGCTGCACTACCCCATGCGATTATGGGGACAAAAGATACCTGTGATGTTCATCTGGAAGCCAAAAGGAATACCTTTGCGGTGGTGGTGGTAAGAAGGATATCGAAGGAAGGAATTGTCTTCCTTCACATCCTTGTGGTCTCCACCATGAAGAAAAATTATTATTGAGAGGCTTCTTTTTTTGCTTTATAGGCAACAGGCATTATGGAAAATGCTGCAATCCGAAAGATACATGCTGCGATAAAGGGCATGGATACAATACGTGCTACGTTGATGTTATGCCAAGTGTCAAATTTTTAAATTGTACATGCCAATAGAACAAAACGGATTTAGAAATTGATTTATAATCGTGTCAATAAGTCATATGGAAATCATATCAAACCCAAGAATATATGCTACTATGAAATGCACTTAACTTGAATGAATCTATATATAGTTATTAAATCAACATGCGTCATGTTTATGTAATTAAAACTGGGTCAGTAGTTAACAATCCTTATTTCTTGTTTAATTCATAACCGAAACAATACAATGTTGCTTCTTCGTCTGGGGATATGTAATTTATCACCATTGTAGTTCTACTGATGTGAATTAGACCATTGCTATACACCAGTAATATGGAATCAGAATCTGATACAACTAGATTAACTCGAAAGCGACTAGAAGCAATTAGGCAATTTCTACCATTTTGCGATCCTATCAGTTAAAATTTACAAGCGGGTCAGAAATCTCAGGTGGATCTTGCTAAGAATCCTCAACAATTATTCAAACCTGTTACTGAAACAATTAAACCCATTCTTCCTCAGCATCAAATGATAGCTGTAAAAACTTGAGAAAAACAAAACTTTCACAAGATCTTCCTGGTCGAATGCCTCAATCAGTAAAACCTATTACTAAAGACAAAGATCAACTGATGAAAAAATAATTGAAGAATTACATAATAATTTTACTGAAGATGCTTTAACTTTAATCGATAAAACGATTCGAAATAAATTTACAGCTCTTCTTATAACACATTATCAAAATAGAACAAGAATGTTGAGACCATCACGTGGAAAATATATTCACATTACACAGCACAAGTCTGATGTGACTTGTAACATTAAAACTAGCACAAGTCAAATCGACACAAAATGTATCGCATATCGAATAAATATATACGGTAAACCGGGTGTATGATCAATATGAAGAACGAAAACTGCAAGGAAAAGAACAGAAACGAGGATAGAAAGAACAAAAACAGGAAAAACACAAGATAAAGGAATTTTTCCATCGTTTCAAACATTCGTTGACAAAGTTAGATATGGCTGATTATCAGTTAGATTAGGCACTGCCAATATATAATAATAATAATAATAATAATAATAATAATAATAATAATAATAATAATAATCAGGACTTTGTATAGCGCCTAAACTTTAGAAGCTCTAAGCGCTTTTAACCATCTATAATGATATGACTGTTCTACAGAAAACAAATGACAAAAACAATGACATTTATATTTGAGGTGATATACTCATGATTTTTGACACCCATTTAATTGCAAGGGGAATTTGGCATTATGTAGTCACAACCTGATTTAGTGGCCTCATCCTTTCCCTCTCAATTTTCACATTTGCCTTCAGATGATGACCACCTGAACAGTGATGGCTGTTTTGTTCTCCATTGTGTCCTGTGATCGTGATTATCTAAGAATGTTATCTAAGAATGTTAACTTTTAAATCACTGAAGTAATAAAACACATTAAAAAACACTTAATTACAATCCTAACTGCTTGATTCCACCAATTGTTTCTAATAAAATTTATTTAATTTAGGAAACACATATCGG